>CM066164.1:48058988-48658988 GCA_033629205.1 Lithocarpus polystachyus
AGGGTTCAAATGGGGAAATCATGGCTTAACACCTGTCTTTTGTACCTAGCAACATTCCTTGGACTATAAGAGGAACATGTTGATAGACCATTAGGGCAAGAATTAAGAGAGAACATTAGAGAAAAGAGTAGAAAGTTTGTAAGGAAGTGAGGTAGAGAAAATGCCTCTCTTTTAGGAAGAACACCATCATTATACAAGGAAAACTTCCATTTTTTAGCTTGAAGGAGTAAGGGACATTCACCCTTACTCAGCCGTGGTTTTTCACCCCTTCTTAAGGGTTTTCCACGTATGTTCCATTGTTCTCTTTACTTTCCTTGCAATGCTTTCTTTTTCTCTCAACTTTATGATGTTAAAGCATTCATTTTTATCACTTTTCAGCTTTTTCATCAAAATATACAGTTAGATAGCTCATCCATTCTTCATACAAGTGCACAAATCTAACTTGCATGTACATTTTTGGCAACTCCACTAGGGATCGAACCCAAAATCTCTGGTTATTCTTCCTTTTAGTTCTATACCATCTGTTCTTCTGCATTCTTATTTTCAGTTATCTTTATTTGTGGTCATTCGATGCCTTCAAGAAAGAAAAACACAAGCACTTAGGCTGGCTCAGGAGAGACCCAGCAAGCAGAAGTAAATGTAGACCATGTCTCTATGCACATGAAGCCTCAGAATCATCTGAAGAGGTCAGACAGCCTGGTAACAGAGACCTCGTGGCAGCCATTGAGAACCTAGCGTTCTCAGGCCTCCATGTGGGAGGAGCTCCAGTCCTTAAGCCAAAGGACAGCTACTCCTTAGGGAGAGAGTAAAAGGTCGAATCTTGACCCTCTTATCAACCAAAGGGTACCCTCACAGCCTGAGGGACCTTAAGCATCTCCCTACCTAACTACGGAAGACATTGCAGCCATTCTACTCGAGGCTAGAAAAGCAGAGAGCTCTGCTTACATTGATACTAGACCTTACCTTGAAGAGATGGCTAGGAAATCTTATCCTGCCAACTACACACCTCCCATTTTCCTTAAGTATGATGGCATGGTTGGGAATGCCAGAGAGCATATCAGGAGGTATGTGGATGCCTTGACAGCTCATTCACATGACCACGAGCTGAGGCTAAGGGAGTTTTCCAAATCTTTGGAAGGTCGTGCCTTCACCTGGTACACTAGCCTCTTGCTAGGGTCGATTTTGAGCTAGAATGACATGGCTACCTAGTTTATGAAGAAGTTTTTCTCTTTGGATGAGAAGCTTACTTTATCAAATCTGTAGCAAGAAAGGTAGAGGGTGTCCGAGAGGTTACTGGACTACATCCGTAGGTTCAGAGACCTCTCTTTGATGTGCTATGATCCTGTAGAGGAAGAAAGATTGGTGGACATGTCACGCCCCAAACCCAAAAGGGTCCAAAGCATGAGAAAGACGTCTCAAGTACCTATAGAATTTTTCTTTTTGGCAATTCAATCCATATAAATCATATCAAGTACTAACATAAAGAATTACCACAATAATTTCATTGAATATACTCTTAAAGTAAGTCAGAACTCTAAGCAATAATTACAGGGACCATTAGCCACAAAAGAATAGAAATCTGAATATATAGTTACACATCATCAGCTTGTCCCATCAGTGGACCACTATAATATACAAAAGAATGAGTCAAGCCTATTCTAAGATGTACATCATCTAATATCTCCATTACAAAAGTTCAGCCTTCACTAGTAGTCAGTCTAACTACCGTTAGCCACCAAAAAGCTATCTCAAAAGATTGTTACCTACTCTGAAAAGTTTATAAAATAATGGAATGAGATAGAGCCCAGTAAGTAGCATAATTAATGGGGGTGGGGGAAATGCAAGTTCCATTTTTAATAATAATAATAATATGATATGACAAGAAGGATTGAATAATGAAACACCAAGTTTCTTAAAGTAAATATCTTGAAACTATGTACTATAATCTGTGAGCACCAATAATATAATTTCTAAAGCCATAATATCTAACATAGGGTAAATTATCATAAATATACCACACTACCACGTAGACTGGTCAGGGGATCCACCCATTCACAACGGGCATGATATTGTCCTCTCTGGTATGTAGACTCTTGGCCCCATGGATAGCAGCCTCACCCATACCCTAAAGGTTTTTCTCTCCCCCCATGGGCAGCAGAAAGAGTGCGTCAAATAGGACCTTTCTTGCATATGGTCTCTTGGTCCCATGAGCAGCAGCCTCACCCACACATAATCAAGGAACCTCTTCCCCCTATGGGCAGCAGGGAAGAACGCGTCATCCAAAGTGAAAGAGCACCGCCCTAGATTTGATTTTGTTATCACAAAGACTACGGCAACTAAATCGGGTGATCATCGGGAAATCACACATGGCATGTTATTAAACCATATAAAGTTCACAGGTATACATTTCCTTGAAACACATAGTTCATATCCAGGTAGTTTCAGAAAAACCTTAAATAGTCTAACTTTCACAAGGTTTGTAAGGTTTCAACTTCATCCTTGTCAAAAGATTTCTATCAATTTCCCACATAACAAGACAAGATAAGCATCTTTAAATTATCTAATATACCATAAAATCAATGACTTTCTTATCAAAGATTAAATGAAAGATGCTAATTTTTCTCGTATCAACAATTCATGCATTTTCCCAAATGCAATACCAAATATGATATATTTTCATATATATAATAATATATAATAGGGTCACAACACAACACTTTTAAGAAAACATATATCCATATATAATTTTCCAAAATGTGTTTGACCAAAAAACATCATTTATGAAACATGGTTATTTTCCAAAAATATCCCATTAAGAAGCTACTTACCTTGCAACTGCAAAAGCCTAATTCTCTAAGCTCCAAGGAGATTAGTTAGAACCTAAACAATATCAAGTAAACTTATCACAATAAGTATAGAGCTTGAAATTGCATCTAGCTACAATTTAGGAATTTCCAAAAGAGCACTTAATTAGGCAAGCCTATTATTTAATCTCATCAATACTAATATACTCCACCTCCAATGTTTCTCAATAAATTAATTCACAAGGCATAGACTCCAATTTATAAAATTAACACATTTAATATCATCTCCAACATCATGACTAGCTTCCATAAAATTTACACTACATCATTAAGAGACTCATGAAAGCAAAATCAAAATATCCTCAAAGACAAGATATTTAGAACTTTAACTAACTCCAAATACCCAATGGCAATGGAAAAATTAAGTTTACCAACCATCACATGTTATAACTCAAAACCCCCTAAATTTTCCACCATAAATAAACATTGGGTAGTCATCATTACCACAAACCATATACCCACTCATCAAATAATTTCACCAATACAAAACCCATACATAAAAACACATAAATATCACTTTCAATACTCATAAATCACATGGGTATCATTATTAAAATTTAGATAACAATAACCTCAAGCAAAAGTGTAAAACCCACCAAAAAGATTAGAAATTTTTTATCTCAAATAAAGGATGTGAAGGTGTTTATGGGTTCACAAAAATTTTCCAGTGATCTTGCCGGAAAAATGATGGTGAAAATGGTGGTGGTGGTGTGGAAGTGTCGGGTAGAGAAGATATGAGAGTAGAGAAGTGTATGAGAGAATGAAAAGAAAGGAAAGAAAATAAGAAGAAATGATGGCCGGCCAAGTGATGTAGTGGTAGTGTGAAATGAGTGGTGGGTAGTGGGGTTAGGTGGGGCACGTGGGAACCCAATAAAAATCTGGCCTTTCCCTTTTTTTTTTTTTTTATTATAAATTTTTGGCTGACTGGGACGTCACAAGACATTTGCATTGCTAGCATGCTATATGAGTATTGTCCCTACTTAGAGGACTTACAAATCTCAAGTTTTATAAGGCTGGTAGAAGCATCCAAGAGAACAAGTATGTCAGTGAAGAAGCCCTCCAAAGGTTTGACTTCACAGGCCACAAGTACCCCTAGACAGCCTTGGAAGTAGGAGAGCAAAAAGGTGGAGGTAACTGTGGTAAAAGAGCCAAAGAAGGCCACCAAGGGCAAAAAGAGAGAGAGAAATGGTATTCCTCCTCCTTTTTCTATCTCGACAAAAGAGTTATACAGTATCCTTGAAGCCTGAGTGAAGGATGGTGTGGTGGTCTTGCCTGAGTGCAAGCGTGAACCAACAGAAGAGGAAAAGCGAGGTGCGCTTTACTATCGATACCACATGAGTGATCACCACACCATGGATTATTATTCTCTAAGAAATATATTCCATGAAAAGGTGGCCAAGGGTGATTTGGTCATCAAGAATGGAAAGCGTGTAGATAAAAAAATGCACAGACCCGAGGTGGCAATGACTTTCTTCATAGGATGTGAGGACCCTATGGAAGGAGAGGCTAAGAATATAGTCAGTAGCAGTGTTGCACCTGCGCCATTGCAAGATGAAGAGATGATGTTGTGAACTTAGTAAGATGATAGAATGCATGCCTTTCTCAAAGGGATGGGCCTCAGGCCATTGGTTAGAAGAGAGGCAGCTCAGGCCCTAACTTGAGTGGTGGAAAGGAGCTAGGGAGCAGTTGTTTCCAAGCGAAGTGTGTTGCAGGTGGCATATCAAGAGACTAAGGAATCAGTGACCTTCTTTACTAGAGATTTAGCCAATAGGGTTGTGGATAGCGAGAGGCCCTTGTATGTTACTACTTTGTTTGGAGCTTCCCAGATTAAAAGGGCTTTAGTAAATACTGGTGCCTCCACCAACATTCTGCCCCTCCCAACATTGGATGCCTTAAGCATTCCACGAGAAAGAATCATTCGAGAGCCACTCCAAGTGGCAGGGATAGGATCATTGCAACAGCATACCCTGGGACATGAATCCTTAGACTTGAGGGTAGGACCTATCAGAGCACGTACTCTTATGGTTGTGATGAATGGTGATACTTTGTACCATGTTATACTAGGCCTCCCTTGGCTTAACGCACACAAAGCAGTGGCTTCCACATATCATCAGTGTGTGAAGGCTGTTTGGAGAGGAAAGCCAGTTACCATTGAGGCCACTAGGATGCCTTATGATAGGGTAGAACTTCACTATGCAAAGGCAACCTTGTATCAAGAATTCAAACCTAAAGGAGAGAACAAGATCCTTCCTTTCAATGCCACTATTTTAGAACAGGAGGAAGATGATGATGGGAAAGTCGTGAAATCTGAGAGACCTCCTAAGATTAGGAGGATCACCAAGCCTGATGGCAAGGTGGTCTACTCATTTTAACGATTAAAGGAAGGGGGTCGAGAGAATGGCTGGCCTAATCCCTTTTGCCTTGCTTAACAGCCAAGAGGGGAATGCATGGCTGGAAAACCTATCAAGGAAGCCCCTGAATGTATGAACGATGTTGTGAAGAATGTTCAAGAGGAACTCGTTGAAGTCAATCTCAACGATGGAGGAAAAGAAAGAATGGTTAAGATAAGTAAAGGTCTACCAGAAGAGGAGAAGAAAAGATTGATAGCTTTAGAGAAAGAGTATAAAGATGTCTTTGCTTGGGACTATGAAGAGATGCCTGGATTAGATCCAAAGGTGGTCACACATATGCTCAATGTTGACCCCAAAGCAAAGCCTGTAAAGCAGCCAACAAGGAAATATCGCTTAAATGTTGAGGAAAAGATTAAAGCTGAAGTGCATAAGCTTTTGAAAGTAGGGTTCATAGAAGAGATTAAATGTCCAAAATGGTTGGCCAATATAGTTCATGTGAAGAAAAAAGGCAGGCATATAAGAATTTGTGTGGACTTTAGGGATCTTAACAGGGCATGCCTTAAAAGATAAGTTCCCATTGCCCAATGTTGATATTCTAGTAGATGCAGCTGCTAGACATGAACGCTTTTCCTTCATGGATGGCTATAGTGGTTATAATCAGATTTTTATGGAGCCATCAAATGCTCAGAAAAATGTCTTTAGGACACCTTTTGGGAATTTCTATTACAAAATGATGTCTTTCGGATTGAAGAATGCTAGTGCCATTTATCAGAGAACTATTGCTCTGATCTTTGGTGACATGTTGCACAAGCAAGTGGAGGACTATGTTGATGATTTGGTGGTAAAGGCAAAGAGCTTGGTTGAACATTTGTTGCATTTGAGGCAGGTCTTTGAGAGGTGCAGGGAGTACGACTTGAGAATTGTTAGGACATATGTGAAACTTGTTAGAACATATGTTATTGTAATTGGCTAATCCTTTGACAAAACGCACTTCACTTGTAATTGGGTAGATTTAGAATGGGTTTAGTACTTTAAGGAACAAGAGTTCAAGTCTAGTATTAAAGTCATGTAAGTCTATCCATGAAACAAGTGAAGAAGTGTTGTTCATTAAATCTCGACAGATAGCTTGACAGATAATATCTATCGAGGTTTAAAGCTTGTGCTCGATAGCTGCTTAACAGAAACAATATCTATCAAGAATTACGAAATTCAGATTTTCAGATCTGTTTTCACGCATATTCAAGTGTATTTTTGTAGAGTTTCTTTTCTCACAACCGTAGACATATATAAGGATTATTTTAAGGGCCATTAAAGGTGATGCAAGGTTATGAAACTTGATGCAAAATCATTGTGCATGCAAATTGTGACCGGAGACAATTGCCCTAGTTCACATATTCATTGTAGAAGCAACTGCGTATTTGCACCAAGGGTTTTGTAACTAAGGAGCTTCTTGATCTTCATTATTGGATGAATTGAAGAACTTTGCAGCCAACATCTTCCTCAAGTTGGTGTGTTAGTCACGTACTTAGATCTATGCATCGATTGGTTAGTCACGTACCTGGAGCCATGCATTGAAAGGAGAGATTATCACTACATTGCAAGTCCAATTGGGTACTGGGGTAAGGGTTCAATTGTAGGTTGGTATTAGGTATTGAGATTCCTTTTACTTATAACTGCTTGTTTTGATAATAGCGGATTTTCGGGAGTGGTGACTTTAAATTCACCCAGTAGGGTTTTGCCTTAGTAGTTTTCCCCATTCCTAAATAAATCACCCGTGTTAAATTTAATTTCCGCTACATTTAGTTATTTGGTGATTTTTTTGTGCTACCACGCTCATTGCATGTAATTGAATCTAATTAATTTCACTTGGCTAAATTAATTGATTAAGTTAGCAAATGGGTCAATACATTCTTGGCCCATCAAGTGGTATTAGAGCAGGCACACTTTGATTAGGATTAATCTTTGCTGTGTGATCCATTGACCCCTATTGTCATAATTGTAAACGGCATGAAAAGATCTTTTATTTCAAATACATCTTGCTTTTCTAATCTCTATTTGATTGAGTGTTTCAGAAGATGCAAGTTTAAAAGTTATTTGAAAGCTATCATGAGGATTATTGAAAAAGGTCTTAGTGTAACAAAGAAGAAACTAGACTGTCTCAGAATGAAAATGTGCAGAGGAGTTAGTCTGAGAAGGGTGAAACTTAAAGACTGCCTTCTTAAATGGCAAATGAAAGAGAAAACCATTCCTACTGATTTGTCATGTAAGCATAGGGTGTGCTTTATGATGAAATCTACATTTAAGGTAATGGACACATATTTGTGATACCTTGACAGTGGATGCTCAAGACACATGACTGGAGACTGTTCTCTCTTTAAGATTTTCGAGTCTAAGAAAGGTGGAAATGTCATTTTTGGTGATGGAAGCAAATCACAGATTAAAGGGAAGGGAACCATTTCTCTACCTAGACTACCAGATATTTCAAATGTATTATATGTAGAAAGTCTGAGAGTGAACTTGTTGAGCATAAGTCAGATATATGATCAAGACTTTATGGTGTTGTTCTCGAAAGGGAAATGCCTTGTGTTGAATGAGTTTGGGAAGAAACTCATAAGCCGTGTTCGCACTTTGGATAACTGCTATGGACTAGTACTTGATGCTGATATTGTGTGCAATAGCATTTGTTTGCCAAATGAAGATCTATGGCACCAAAGGATAGGACATGCTAGCTACAAACATCTGTCAACTGTATCTAAGCATGAATCAATCTTGGGGATACCAAAGCTCAGCAGAGTTAACAATGTTATGTGTGGATCATGTCAGCTTAGGAAATAGAAAAAAGCAAAACATTTAGGCACTTAGACATCAGCTACATTTAGACCTTTAGAGCTTCTAGATCTAGATCTCATATGTCCAACTAGAACTGAGTCTCTTGGAGAAAAGAGATACATCATGGTTGTGTTAGACGATTTCAACAGGTATACTTGGGTCATTCTTATAAGATCCAATTCAAATACTCCTGAGCACATTGAAGCCTTGTGTACAAGATTGCAAAATGAGAAGAAATTAAAGATTGTTCAAATTTGAAGTGATCATGGTAAAAAATTCGAGAACTCATACATGGAATCATTTTGCACTAGATTTGGTATATCTCAAGAATTCTCTGTTCCTATTACTCCTCAACAAAATGATGTATAAAAAGAAAGAACAGAATCATTTAGGAGATGGCTAGAGCCATGTTGCACAATAAGGATGTGGTTAGAAATTTATAAGGAGAAGTAGTTAATACCGCATGTCATACAGTTAACAGGGTGTATTTTAGACCTGGTACAAAGAAGACTCCCTATAAATTGTGGAAAGGAAGAAAGCCAAATGTGAAGTATTTCAAAATCTCTGGAAGTACTTGCTTTATCCGTAAGGATAGAGAGAATGTGGGAAAATTTGACCCTTGAAGCGATGAAGGAATATTTTTGGGATACTCCTCCACTAGTAAAGCTTATTGGGTATACAACAAAAGAACCAAGAAGGTGATGGAAACAGTTAATGTTGTTATTGATGAAGCTTCAAATTTTGGTTTTGAGAACAGTAGTGGGGAAATACCTAAGGAAATTCTTCCTTCAAAGTCTAAGGGTGTTCAAGAAATAGTTTATCAAGAGCCCGTTTCTCCAAGTACTCCAAGTGTTGTAGAAGTCTCAGCAGGGATTCCTACCTCACCTGATTCTGAATCTCATGAAGAGAAAGGACCTGCCTCAAGGTTCAAGTTGACTCACCCTTCTGAAATTATTGTTGGAAACATGAATAAACTTACACTAAGAAAGCGTACAGTTGATAAATGTGTTACTAACTTTGTGTCTTATTCTTGCTATTTGTTACAGGTTAAACCCACTAAGGTTGAGGATGCTTTCTAGGATGAAAGCTGAGTTGAGTCTATGCATGATGAATTGCTTCAGTTTCAAAGGAATGATGTCTGGACCTTAGTACCTAGACCAGAAGGAGAGCACATCATTGGCACAAAATAGATATTCTGCAATAAAACTGATAAGGAGGGAAATGTGATCTGCAACAAGGCTCATCTTGTGGCTAAAGGATACTCTCAAGTGGAAGGAGTAGATTTTGATAAGACATTTGCTCCTGTAGCTCGTATGGAATCCATTAGGGTTCTCCTGGCCCTAACTTATCACTTGAAGTTCAAGTTTTACCAAATGGATGTGAATACTGCATTCTTGAACGGGTTCCTTAAAGAAGATGTCTATGTGGCTCAGCCTAAAGGATTCATTGATCCTTACTTTCCGGATCATGTGTTGTACCTCAAGAAGGCATTCTATGGACTCACATGGTTTCATAAGAGGACAAGCTGATCAAACTCTCTTTATCAAAAGGGAAAACGGCGAGTTAATAGTTGCTCAAGTCTATATTGATGATATCATCTTTGAGTCTACTAAGGATGAACTTGCTCATAATTTTTCCAAGCTTATGCAAGCCGAGTTCGAGATAAGCATGATTGGAGAGCTGAATCACTTTCTTGGATTGCAGATTCGTCAGTAAGAGTCAGGTTTATCCATATCTCAATCTAAATATGCTAAACATCTTGTGAAAAATTTTGGATTGGAATCTGCTAGTTCTGTTAGAACCCCCATGAGCCCAAATGTTAAACTCATTGTTGATTTGTTAGGAAAAAAATGTTGATTCTTCTCTATATAGAAGCATGATAGGTAGTCTTCTTTACCTTACTACTAGTAGATCTGACATTAGTTACAGTGTGTGAGTGTGTGCTAGATATCAGGATAATCCTAAAGAGTCTCATATGATTGCTTTGAAAAGAATCATAAGGTATGTCAAATCCATTGCCAATTTCAGTGTGTGGTATAGCAAGGACACAAATGATGTCTTAGCTGGGTATTTTGATGCAGATTGGGCTGGTAATGCTAATGATATAAAAAGTACTTCAGGGGAGTTGTTTTTATGTGGGTAATAATCTTGCTCCTGGATGAGTAAGAAGCAGAATTCCATCTCTTTATCCACTGCTGAGGCTGAATACATCGCTGCCGGTAGCTATTGCACCCAACTTCTATGAATGCAAAACCCCTCATTGATTATGGTATTCGTGAAGAACATCTTACCATCTATTGTGACAATACCAGTGCCATTAACATCTCTAAAAATCCAGTTCAACATTCTCGAACAAAACATATAGAGATTCGACACCATTTCATTTAGGAGCTTGTTGAAGATGGCACACTTACTCTTGAGTTCATTCACACTGATGATCAGAAAGCTGATTTGTTCACTAAGCCTCTTAATAGCAAATGTTTTGAATTCCTACGCCAAAACATTGGTGTAATCTCCATGGAGTGATCTCCTCTCCTTCTCTTCCTTCCTTATGCATTGTTGTTTTTAGTTTTACTTTATTTTGTTTTTTTTAATAAAAATATAAAAAAATTGAAAAATCAGAAAAATATAAAAATAGTGTTTGTTTTGTGTATATTGGTACTTGTGTACCTTTGGATGGCCATTGAAACAAAGTTTTCTAAACTTTGCATCTTTTGTAGCTTAGATGAGCATCTCAATGCACAACTAAGCAAGTGAGTTTTGTGGCTTGTGTTTGTGATGAGTACGATTGAGTAATCTCTTATACTTAACACTCATATCACTCTTTTTAACGGGAAGGATTAGAAAATCCTAAGAGAAAGGCATAAATAATCATCTCACAATTAAAACCCGCCAATCATGAATAGCATTTATATGCTTCGACATAGCAAAATTATGATATTTAAGCTTAACATAATTAGGTATTTTTTCTCTCTTTTATACCAATGCATGATATGCTCAAAAAAAAATATATATATATATGCAAAGAAAATCATAAAAGAGAAAAAAATCAAAATGCTTTTAAATATGGTTGCAAGCGTGTTTCTAAGAGATGTGAGAGTTATATAATGTACCTCGAAGGTGATAGTCTCCTTCAATCAGTTATGATTGTGTGTGAGTTAAATTAATTTTCTCATATCTCAAATCATCTTAATATGGGACACTTATGCACTCTGGCGATGTTTTCACACACAACATGCAAATTTTTTGCTACTTTTGATACATGTGCAGGTACAATGTGATTTGGCCATTACAAGGGATACATGTGTTAATGTGTACTCACTAGACTGTCTTGACTTGTTTTTGAAATATAAAATTGGTTTGACTTGTTTAGTGTGTGTGTGTGTGTGTGTGTGTGTGTGTTTTGGATCATGAATGCTTTACATTTTTCTTGTTGAGAGATGTTTTTGAGAGCTTAACATATTGTTTGGATCTTTGGTTGGGTAACTTACTTGATTGCATTCATTTCTGTGTGTTTTTCCTCTCTTTGAAAAACTGTTTTTTATCAAGCTTAATAGCTTCTCGACAGATCTTTAACAGATTCCTATCTATCGAGCCCCTTGGACTTCTTTTCTCGACAAATCATATTGCAATTTCAATCCATCGAGCTATATGGAATTTGTCTCGATAGCCTCTTGACAGATTCTTGATCCATCGAGAAAGTTTCTATCTGGCCGATAGCTTCTCGACAGCTTTTTGATCCATTAAGGTGATTTGTTTGTTGACAGATTCTCGACAGCACCTTGACAGATTCATATCTATCGAGATTTGGTGCTCGACAGATCCTAGATCCATCGAGTTGTGGTTTGTTTAAATAGCTTCAGTGTGAAATTATATTTCATTTCTCTCTCTCTCTCAATAGAAAAGGTTTTCTCACCCTTCAAACACCCTCTTCTCACTCAAAACCTCCTACCTACGTGTTTTTCGGCCTAATCTAGTCTCAAATCACTTGGTACGTTTCCCTAATCCCTCATTCTTCATGCATTTCACACATTAGACCTAGGTTTTTGGAGGTTGTTGTGAAATTTTTGGGGTTTTTAAAAACTTTTGACATCTTTGTGAATTTTTTGGATTGGGTGTTGCTTATTTGTTGTTATATGATCATGCATTGCATTCCATTTGCATTTACACAATGTTTCATGTATTTAGATGTGTGCTTGAATATTGAAAATTGTGTTTTGTTAGGTTTAGATTGGGTTGAGCCCATGACGCATTTTTTTTTTCTTTTGCACGTCACATGTTCATGCATTTTCCATGTATATGTTGTCACGCCCCAAACCTCAAAGGGGTCCAAAACATGAGAAAGACGTCTCAAAGTACCTATGGAATTTTTCCTTTTGATAACTCAATCCACATAAATCATATCAAGTACTAAAATCAAGAATAATCACAATAATTCCATTGAATATGCTCTCAAAGTAAGTCAGAGCTCTAAGCAATAATTACAAGGACCATTGGCCACAAAAGAATAGAGGTATGAATATATAGTTACATATCATTAGCTTGTCCCATCATGGGAATAACATCACAACTACTATAATATACAAAAGAATGAGTCAAGCCTATTCTAAGATGTACATCATCTAATATCTCTATTACAAAAGTTCAGCCTCCATTAGTAGTCAGTTTAACTACCATTAGCCATCAAAAAGCTGTCTCAAAAGATTGTTGCCTATTCTGAAAAGTTTATAAAATAATAGAATAAGACAGAGCATAGTAAGTAGAATAATTAATGGGGGTGGGGGAAATGCAAGTTCCATTTTCAATAATAATAATACGATATGACAAGAATGATTTAATAATGAAACACAAGGCTATTAAGAGACCCATGAAAGCAACAGTAAAATCCTACAACCTCGCAAGTTCCATTAAAAAGCTACTTACCTTGCAACCATAAAATCCTAATTCTCCAAGCAATAATTACAAGGACCATTGGCCATAAAAGAATAGAGGTATGAATATATAGTTACATATCATTAGCTTGTCCCATCAATGGGAATAACATCACAACTACTATAGTATACAAAAGAATGAGTCAAGCCTATTCTAAGATGTACATCATCTAATATCTCCATTACAAAAGTTCAGCCTTCATTAGTAGTCAGTCTAACTACCGTTAGCCATCAAAAAGCTGTCTCAAAAGATTGTTGCCTATTCTAAAAAGTTTATAAAATAATGGAATAACACAGAGCATAGAAAGTAGAGTAATTAATGGGGGTGGGGGAAATGCAAGTTCCATTTTCAATAATAATAATATGATATGACAAGAATGATTTAATAATGAAACACAAGGCTATTAAGAGACCGATGAAAGCAACCGTAAAATCCTACAACCTCGCAAGTTCCATTAAAAATCTACTTACCTCGCAATCTTAAAATCCTAATTCTCCAAGCTCCAAGGAAATTAGCTAGAACCTAAACAATATCAAATAAACATATCACCATAAGCATAAAGCTTGAAATTGCATCTAGCTACAATTTAGGAATTGTCAAAAGAGCACTTAATTAGGCAAGCCTATTATTTAACTTCATCAATAATAATATATCCCACTTCCAAAGTTTCTCACAATTTGATTCATAAGGCATAATCTCCAATTTATAAAGTTAACCCATTTAATATCATCTCCAACATCATGACTAGTTTTCATAAAATTTACACTACATTATTAAGAGACCTATGAAAGCAAAATCTAAATATCCTCCAAGACAAGATATTTAGAACTTCAACTAACTCCAAATAAACCCAATGACAATGAAAAAAATTAAGTTTACCAACCATCACATGTTATAACTCAAAACTCCTAAATTTTCCACCATAAATAAACCCTAGGTATCCGTCATTAGCACAAACCATATACCCACTCATCAACTAATTTCACCAATACAAAACCCATACATAAAAAACACATAAATATCACTTCCAATGCTTATAAATCACATGGGTATCATTATTAAAGCTTAGATAAAAATAACCTCAAACAAAAGTGTAAAACCCACTAAAAAGATTAGAAATTTTTACCTCAAATAAAGGATATGAAGGTGTTTATGGGTTCACAAAATTTTTTTGGTGATCTTACTGGAAAAATGATGGTGAAATGGTATGGTTTAGAGTGGAGTCCAGCGGGTGAGTTTGAAGGAGTGTAGAGGAGTGTTCTACCGAAAATGAAAAAGAAGAAAAAAGAAAGAAAAGAGAAGTAAGTTGAAGTGAGGAGCCGGTCAATGAGAGTAAGAGATAAGTGAAATAAGTGGTGGGGAGTGGGGTTAGGTGGGGGCACGTGGGAACACATAAAAATCTAACTTTTTTTTTTTAAAACTGACGGGACGTTACATACGTACCCTCTTCTTTTCTTTTGTTGGTACTCTGTTGTGATTGTGTTTTCTATTTCTCTCCCTCTCTCTCTCTCTCTCTCTCTCTCTCTCTCTCTCTCTCAGATAGTCTATGCATGGCACCCAAGCGCAAATCCACTCCGTCTTGGAACCCTCTTTATTCTGGGACATCTTCTTCTGATCCTACCCCCATTCATGTTCGGTTCCGTGATGGGAAGGCCCATCAAGACTTCTTGGAGAACTTCTCCAAATGTGGTATTCATTCAGAATACCACGTGGGTCTATCAAAATTTTTCGATACTGCTTTACCCATTGTCATTCAGAGTCGGCGATGGGAATCTCTATGTGAAATACTCGTGAGATGTCCCACTGTGATCATACAAGAGTTCTACTCCAATATGCATGGTTTTGGTACCTCTATACCTCAGTTTGCTACGCGACTTCGAGGTACATGTATCATAGTCACTACGAAGATTGTTTTCGAGATACTACACGTTTTGCGAGTATCACATCCCGATTATTCCGCTTATCCACGTCTGAGGACTATGTCCAAGGACGAACTTCTGTCTCTTTTCAGTGATACACCTTCTTTATGGGGTGAGTACCAAAACACCTCATGCTTGGGCTTTGCAAAAGGTCCTAGATTCCTGAACATGGTGATGGCTTTCATTCTTCATCCACTGTCTCACTATAACTCTATTACAAAGCCTCATGCTCGCCTTTTGCTATCCCTCTTAAAGGACCTTTCTATAGACTTTCCTTTTCACTTCATTCTCTCTGTCATCGATGTCTACAAAGATACGGCGACCATTGATATGCTTATTTCCCTTTGGCTATCATGTGGATCATTCAAAATTTTTCTATCTCTATCCCTGATTCTCATCTCTTTACCGTCATGGGTGCCATTAGTGCAGCGTCTGTTCGACAGAGCAAGGCCCAGCTTTGACCAAAGCAGCCATGGACCGAGATGACGGATTCTCCAGCCCTACCATTCCTTCTACCTTCGCTCCTTCTTCTTCTTCGAGTGGTGGTGTGACGCTTGAGCCAATCATGGTGCAGCTTCAGCGTATGGATGCTCGCATTGACATTCTCAGTGATGAGTTATGTTAGCTGACCACCTGTGTCGGTCGTATTGCACGATGATAGGCTTGCCTTGGTGGCTTCATTGCTTCTCCCTCTCCTTCTCTAGAGGCTTTTAAGGACAAGGATGCTGATGATGGTACTGGTGATGATGATGATGATGAGGATGAGGATGCTAGCTCTTCCAATGATGAGGAGATGACGACTTCTCAGTGACTTACCCTTTATCATTCATGACAAAAAGAGGGAGTAGTTTTGGGATGAAAGTAGTCATGTATTTAGGGGAAGAGTTAGCATAGGACATTTTTTTATAGGGGGTGTCTTTTGTTTTGAGGGATGTAGTGAGGATTTATGTGCTTTTCTTTTCTTTCCTTGTAGTTACATTATCCTTTTGTACATTGGTCTTGTGACCATTTATTGACAACATACATTGCACTTTTATTTCTCATTTATATATATGATGATGTATTTTATTCACCTATCTCTCAATGTGTTGTTTATTTTCTCTCTTTATATACATGTTTCTTAATTATATGCAATCCTTTATTTTTGTTTCACACTAAGATGCCTTGATGAGTTTTGTTTAAAGTGTTTCAGAAAGACAGGTTGTCAAAATCTATCATGCCATGAAGTCTCTTCCTGCAAAGTTTTTCAAGAGTTTGTGTTAGGATTAGATTTTATTGTATTCAACAAGTGATTATAAGTTTAGTGATTTATGACTTCTCTCATGTTTCATTTGTTTGTTGTAGTTTTCTCACGGATTACCGAAGGGGGAGATTGTTAGAACATATGTGGAACTTGTTAGAACATGTGTTATTGTAAATTGGCTAATCCTTTGACAAAATGCACTTTACTTGTAATTGGGTAGATCTAGGATGGGTTTAGTACTTCAAGGATCTAGAGTTCAAGTCTAGTATTGAAGCCATGCAAGTCTATCCAAAAAACAAGTGAAGAAGTAATGTTCATTAAATCTCGACAGATAGCTCGATAGATAATATCTATCGAGGTTTAATGCTTGTGCTCGACAGCTACTCGATGAAAACAATATTTATCAAGAATTACGAAATTTAGATTTTAAGATCTGTTTTCACGCATATCCAAGTGTATTTGTGTAGGGTTTCTTTTCTTACAACCCTAGACATATTTAAGGATTATTTTCAGGGCCGTCAAAGGTGATGCAAGGTTATGCAACTTGATGCAAAGTCATTGTGCATGCAAAATGTGACATGAGACAATTACCCTCATTCATCATATTCATTGTAGAAACTACTACGTCTTTGCGTCAAGGGTTTTGTAACCAAAGAGCTTCTTAATTTTCATTATTAGATGAACTGAAGAACTTTACAACCAACATCTTAATTAAGTTAGTATGTTAGTCACGTACTTAGATCCGTGCATCGATTGGTTAGTCACGTACTTGGAGCCATGCATTGAAAGGAGAGATTGTCACTACATTGCAAGTCCAATTGGGTATTGGCATAAGGGTTCAATTGTAAGTTGGTATTAGGTACTGGGATTTCTTTTACTTATAACCGCTTGTTTTAAAAATAATGGATTCTCAAGAGTGGTGACCTTAAATTCACCTGGTGGGGTTTTGCTTTGGTGGTTTTCCCCATTCGTAAACAAATCAACCGTGTTAAATTGAATTTCCACTGCATTTAGTTATTTGGTGATTTATTTGTGCTACCACGCTTATTGCATGTAATTGAATCTAATTAATTTCACTTGGCTAAATTAATTGATTAAGTTACCAAAGGGGTTAATACATTCTTGGCCTATCATGAATGAACCCTTCCAAGTGCGCCTTTGGGGTGTCTTCAGGGAAGTTCTTAGGATTCCTTGTCCATCAGAGAAAGACTGATTTAGATCCCGCAAAAGCTAAGGTAGTAGCTACTCTTACCGCCAGCAACCTTAAAGGAATTGAGGAGCTTTGTGGGAGATATGTCTTACTTGAGATTATTTATCCTTGGGTTAGCTGAGATCTTGAAACCTTTGGTCAAACAAACCAAGAAGGGAGTGGCCTTTTTGTGGTGTGATCAATGTGAGAAGGCATTCAAGAAGATACTGGCAATTTTGGCAGATCCTTATACCATGGTGGCTCCACTGCCTAGTAAGCCTCTCTTGCTGTACATAGCAAATATAGAGTAATCACTGGGGGCGTTATTAGCTCAGGAGCAGGGAGGTATGGAGAGGCCAGTATACTACATTAGTAGGATTATGAAGGACCAAAATTGAGATACTCTATGGCTAAAAAGGTATGCCTTTCCTTAGCTTTTGCTGTGTCAAAGTTTAACCACTACTTTCTAGGGCATTGTGTATTGTTAGTGACCAAGAGTAATCCTGTGAAGTACATCCTAGCCCTCAGTTGTTTGGGAGAATGGCTCAGTGGGCCATCTTGACAATGTGCCATGATATCGAGTGCATAAGGCCATCCGCCATTAAAGGGCAAGTAGTGGCCGACTTGCTAGCCAACTTCCTAGGGACTAGTGATTTCTTACTTCCTTAGCAGGAAGTTTTGGTGACAAATGAGCAAGAATGGGCTATGCACTTCGATGGCTCGACTACATCCCAGGGAGGAGGGATAGGAGTAGTGTTGAAGTCACCAAGGGAGGAACACACGTTTGCCTATACAGTACGTTTCCCCTATTCAAACAACGAAGTAGAATATGAAGCCCTAGTAGTGGGATTGAAAGCTGCCAAGAGACTTGGCATAAGGAAATTAAAGGTGTTTAGGGATTCTAAGTTAGTCATTAAGTAGGTAGGGGGAACCTATGGAGTGAAGAATCCTAACTTAGCTGCTTATAGGGTCACAGTGCAAGATCTTATGAAATATTTCACATCCATAGAATTCAAAGTGATTAACTGGAATGAGAACAAGTTGGTTGATTCACTGGCCACCCTAGCCACCAAGTTTGTGTTAAATAAAGAGAAGATGATGCTCAGGGTGGAGAAACAACCTGGCCTGATCAAAGGCGAATTGTTCCCTTCAGAAGATTGGCAAGAACCCTTGTTGAAGTCAACGGTCTAGGGAAGGGATATTGGATCAAACCTGCCATTAAACATGAAGGACTTCCTTAAGATTAATGGGAATTTGTTTTTCATAGAAGTAGAAGGGTTATTGATGAGGTGTGTCTCAAGACAAGAAGGGCTAACACGACTGCATAGGTTGCACCACGAGATGTGTGGGGTAAACCTTAATATCGGCCTATACAAAAGATTGCGGAGGCTAGGGGTCTTTTGGCTAGAGATGGCCAATGATGCTAAGGATGAGCAAAGAAATTGCAATACTTGTTCTATTATTCCCTTAGACCAAGTAGAAGTGCTGAACAGTGAAATACAAGAAAAAGATTGGCAGGATCTATACGTAAAATACCTTTCACAAAAAGATTGCCATGGCTCACACGACATCAACACCCTATTATCCTAAAGGAAATGGCCAAGCTAAGGTTTCCAACAAAAGATTACTAAAGATATTGGGAAAAATGACTAAGTAGAATGGAAAAGAATGGAGAGACAAACTTCCTACAACTCTGTGGGCTCACAGAACAGCCAAATCACAAGCAACAGGAGCCTCACCCTTTTCCCTAGTCTATGGCATAGAGGATATTATCCCAATAGATTTAGTAAGGCCAGCAGTGAAGCTAGCAAAGGTAGCAGAGATACCTAGAGAAGACATTCTGGAGGTCATTGAAGAAAAACGCGACAATGTTGCCTCTTATAACAACCTTTACCAGGTAAGCATGAAGGCAAGGCATGAAGGCCAAGTTAGAGAAAGAAATTTTCAAGTGGGAGAACTTGTTTAGAAGACAGCCCTTCATGTACAAGGTGTGGCTGGAGTAGTCAAACACAAGTTTTCACCAAAATGGGAGGGACTTTACATTATGGAAGAAGCACACTAGACTGGACATTATTGGCTAAAAGATCAGACAAGAATGAAAGCTTATAGCCCCATTAGCGGAGCTCACCTTAAGAAGTACTATGCTTAGTTTTGTAATTTGATACTTTCTATTCCACAATTTTATCTTTATTAAATAAAACCATTTCCATTCAGTTATCTTATATTCTACTGTTCATGATATGCATGCAAAGTTCAATATCCTAATCGAATAACAAAAATAATAGAGTTTACAAACAAATAGATCTCCTATGACCATAAAATATTACAACTTGAAAATTAAATAATGTCTGTAAGAGAGTTAATGTTTTTAAGAGAGAAGTCTGGATGGCTCAGAGCTCCTAACTCACTTTCTAACTTTTTAATTTCTTCATCAAAAAAATCATGTTCTGCTTTGACACCTTCTAACTGAGTTTGAAGGACAAAATAGTCTTCCTGTGCGAATGACAAATCCCCTTGAAGTTTGGTTATGAATTCCTGGAGCTGAGTGATTAAAGCGATGCATGCCTTCATGGCCGACTTTGTCTCATCTGCTTTGTTGATACAAGAGTTTCTTTTTAACTCTCAACTATTGAAGTGAGGACAAAGAAGCATGAACAAAGGTCCCTGACTTCTTTAGGTCTCCCAATGTCATGACACGGCTCACCAGCCACCCGACATTAAAACCTATGCCATCAGCTTCAGTCATTGTGGAAAGGAGTTCATCAAAAGAGAGAGTGAGATGGTCCTCTTTACCTTTGGACTACAATTGGGACACGACAAACCCAATGCTTTCCAACATAAAGCTCCTAGGAGGCAGTGTCCACTTGTCAGTCTCCCTCATTATCTCAGGATACTTTGAAAGAAGTTTGGAGCACACTACTTTCAGAGGGGGAGAAAGTAATGAGATTAATGGATTGGGGTCTGCCTCGGTGCTTTCACTCTTTGATCTTTAGAAGTGACTTCTATGAAATCCTTTTCTCTTGGAAATTGTTGGTATACACCCAATTCGAATCCCCCCTTTCAGCATCATATTCTGTTTCCTCTTCAGAAACCACTTCTTGTACAAAGGCTTGTGGTGCCAAAGAGTGGTTTTCACTTTGGCTTAAGTTTGAGGAACAATTTCCTTAACCTGTCAAAGGTCCAAAAAGAGAAATGAGAAAGTAAAGTCACATACACCATTGATTAAGGAAAAACATTACAAAGCTAACAAAGTAAAAGAAGAAGGTATGTACTCTTGGTTTCTTCACAGTAGAAGCATGGTTCTTCCCTTTTCTCTTGATGGCTAAAGGTTTGGCTTTGGAAGAGAGTTTCAAAGTCAAATCACCTTGGAAGATGGGTGGAATATCCACATGACCCACTTTCCCCAAAGTTCCTAACACTTTCCCTAATGCCAGACCACCATGCTTTAAACTTGGGTGAAGGTAATTCAGTTCTAGAGGGAGAGGCAAAAGGAACTTCGGAACCAAACACCAACACCTTAATGAGATTGTTGTTCTTAAAAGCCAATGACGCTACTATAGCAGGAAGGGCTGGAGTAGAGAGATGTCCCAGTACACCTTGGTCAAAACCAAATTGGCGGGCAAATCTCTAAGGATTATAAGCTTGGGTTTCAAAATCATCCTAAAAGCGCGCTTGAAGATGAGAAATAAAGGCGCATGCAATAAAAGAAGTTCCTCCTCAGACCAAGGAACATCTGTATAACGGGAAGCAGTTTTATTTTCAGATAATGGAACAAAGGAAGGAGGGCCCCCTCTAGAAGGAAATAAGGTCTAGTTGTCCAATCAGTAGGGTCATCCAGCACCTTACAAAGGAAGCTGTCAAAGGATACCATGGCCTTATTCCAGCACCATGATCTTGGCAATCCTTGGGGTGATGGTAGGCTGGTTTTAAAGGAATTCAAAGCTTTGGGGACAGGGGCATTGTTCCTAAAGTGTTCCTACAGCCATATTTGTAAAAATGCTACAGGTGCAAATGTTTCTACTTGAAATATACCTCAAGAACATTGCAGGTCAATGGTGAAACGATCTAAATGAGAATATAAAGTTCATAAGAAATAAGGGGCAAAGGGAAAGGAATATCCTTTGGCTAACTTAATAACTAAGGGGAAATGTCTACCTAAGATTTTCTCATGAGGATACCCTTCAAATAGATGGGGAGAAAGCAAGAAAGCAATGAAAGCTTCAAGTTCATAAGGGTTAGAGTTACCTTTTCCTACAACGAAGTCTGTACCCCCCTTCAAAGAATCTGGGCTAGCTTCTTCATCTACGCCATCAGCATATTCTCCCTAGAAATATCTAATCCATCCCCAAAAGTTGGCTCTGGAACCTTTGTTAACACCAGTACTAATGTCTTTTGGCATTTCATCATTGGGGGCTTTTCCCTTCCTTGCCGCCTTCAGAATTGGCTTCTTTAGAGTTTTCCTCACTACATCTTTAAGAAATTTCATAGCCTTGGCCTTATCAAGAGACAGGGAAATGTTGGCCACTTCTTCATCACCAAACAGGGGGAGTTGTAATATCTCATAAACATTTTCAAGAGAAGGGGAGACCTCTTGACACCCTATGGAGAAGGTATGGGTAGTAGAATTCCAACGATACAAAAGAGAAAGGAAACTCTTATTATCCTTACTGATGTCCAAGTTGGAGATTGCCAACACAATGTGCACAAGACGTACTTTTTGTAGGATATCCGTGAAAGGAGGATGTGTCAACACCCTTCGACAACATCTTCTCCAGCCTTTAGAAACAGAGGTATGAGATTTGAAGACCACATCAGTGGTGGGAGCAAAATCTCCTCTACAAGTACCAAGCCAAGGAATGTGCTTCAAGTCCAGATCCATAGTCAGCAGATCATTAGGTTCCTTACATGCTGTGTCAGGAGAATCTGAAGAATAGGGAACAGAGTCCTAATCGAAACTTTTGTCAAACAGGTAGTCTTTGAAAAAAGGGGGGATGATTCATTGCTCCTCTGTGGAAGGATTCTCTTCTCCCTCTAGCAGTGGCCTATTGATCTTAGGGGTTGAAGGCTCTGTAATCTTCGAAAAACTGGATCTCAGGTTGCGTTTGAAACCCATGGTTTTTGTGCTTGTGGAGGATTCTGAAGTTTCGATTTAAAGAAGAGAAGATAAGGAAAGAATGAGAAAAACGGGGGAAGGAGATAGATCTGTTTTCTTTTATACTCTAGGCAGTTTCTTTCCTTTTGTACTTCAAACAATGAAAAGGTGTGATGCTTCACCAACAGGTTCATTTTTACTCTTGTCTTGTGTTTCAATTAACTGACATGTTTATGTGTTGTTCCTTTGTGCAGCAATTCCAAAAAAAAAAGGTAACAATATAATGGAAATAATAAAAAAACAAACTTTGATTACACAGTAAATTTGAAAACAAACTAATTTTTTTATATTAAGCATATATATGCTTTCCAAAAAGAAAGGGAGATTTACATTGTATGACCCTTTTGGCCTATCATCCCTTTTCTTACATTAATAATAATAATAAAAAAAAAAAACATTACAACTACAAAACAAAAGACTTACAACGTAAGGCCAATAATATGGCCTACCTATAAAAACCAAAAAAAAAAAGAAAAGAACTGCAAGCTTAAAGGCGAACAATTTAAGAAGAGCGAGGTTTGTAGGCATCCTCATCTGCCTCAGAATCATAATCTTCCTGAGGGTAGTTTGGAGCCATGTCCTCCTCCTTTTACTCCTCATCTTCTTCCTCCTCCTCCTCACCTTTATCATCTCTAAAGTCAGAGTCATTAGAAGAATCTGACTCCTCTAAGTCAGAATCAGACTTATTGGAGGATGATGTGCTTGAGTCAGAGCTTACTTGGAAAGCTCTACGCCATTTCTTGTGCCTCGAAGAAGCCCCCATGAAGGCATTGTAGGCTTCATCCTCAGCATCCTCTTCGGCCTTCTGAAGTTCTTCAGAGTCTTCCCCTTCTTGTTCTTCATTCCCTTCCCATGGTTGAACTTCTTGAGGAAGGAAGACTTGAAGGGGAAGAGGGAAGGGGATTGGGTTCAGGATTGGGTGGTGGTGCATTCTTGATATTAAAAGAACCCAAGTCACTACTCAAGGAGGTGGAGTCATTTTGTGGAGTGTTAGAACCTGCAGAAGAAAAGCTGGCTATTTCGTTGATAAAGGGTGATTCTTTTTCTCTATAGAGTAAGAAGTTGTGCAGATACAAAAGGAATGAAGAATAAAGGGAGATCTTTTCCTTTTTAAATCACAAACTGGAGTCAAGAGAAAAGACACGACATTTATGAAGAGAAATGTCTATCTGCCAAGGGTGGGAAACAAAGCGATGCCAAAATGGTTAGAAATACCTACGGAAGCCACGCGTCGAATTTCAAACATCTCAAGGCATAATTGCTTGAGCATTAAAGTCTAATACAATATGACTATCAAAGACTTTAGCCACTAAGTGCCACTGACAGTCAAGGGGCTAATGTACAGTACACTAGCCAAGGCATGTGAGAATGCTGACATGGCTAGATCCAGACCGTACACGTAGAATGGCTGTGAGCAATGAAGAGAAAACATTGGCTGGGGAAAAGGATCTTTGGTCTGTGCTAACAGTGTGACCATCTTGGAGAAGAGTGAAATTTGCACCTTACATGGATACCCAACACTTACAAAAGAGAGATAGTGACCCCCTGTGGTTAAAGGCTATGAAATCCCTCCTTTTTATTGGCTGTGCTTGTGCTAGACCACTATTAAGGACACGTGCATCACTCTTAACGCCCCTGATGTCCCTTTCCTTGTCCAAGGATTGCTCCCCACGTAGTGGTAAGGTCACTCTCTAAGCCACTACCCTAACTTCGGCATGTTCACTCTCCCCTCCAATTATTACATAGTACAACAGTTGTATTAGGGTTTAAATAGGGGAATCATGGTTTGACACTTGTCTTTTCTACCTAGAAACATTCCTTGGACTATAAGAGGAACCTGTTGTTGGACCATTAGAGCAAGAACCAAGAGAGAACATTAGAGAAAAGAGTAGAAAGTTTGTGAGGAAGTGGGGTAGAGAAAATGCCTCTCTTTTAGGAAGAACACCATCATTTTACAAGGAAAACTTCCATTTTTTACATAATAGAGAGCTTGAAGGAGTAAGGGACATTCACCCTTGCTCACCCGTGGTTTTTCACCCCTTCTTAAAAGGTTTTCCACATACATTTCATTATTCTCTTTACATTCCTTGGAATGCTTTCTTTTTCTCTTGACTTTATGATGTTAAAGCTTCAATTTTTATCACTTTCGAGCTTTTTCATCAAAATATACTATTAGGTAGCTCATTTATTCTTCATACGAGTGCACAAATCTAACTTGCACGCATAGGGTTTACCAAACTCCTATAGAATACCCTACTTTAGGTTTATCATAAACATATTTTATCTTTGTAAAAAAATGTACTCATTTAAGCTTTCCACTATGGACGTAAGTTGTCAACCAGAATAATATTAACCCTTGTGTTCTTCTTTTCTCCTAATTCCTTTCTTTTTCAATATGAAATTTACATCACTCTCTTTTGTTCCTTAGATTTTAACATGATATTAGAACTAGGCTTTAAAAATTTTCTTCCCTACCTCTCTTTTCTTCTTTTGGCATTCCTTATCCATAGTGTCAACATTGGATTTTGGGATCAACCCCTACTTTACCTTTTGCAGTCTTGGCAACAAATGTGTTTGATGTGTGTAATATGTGTATGACACTTGGGGTGATGTGTATGGATAAGGGTGTTCATGGGTCAATTTAGGTTCAGTATGTGCCCAACCCAAACTTGACCCAACCACTTCATGTGGGGAAGAATGGAACTAATCACTGACCGTGAAGGAACATTAGATTGAGTAGGATTGGGGTTCATTGGATGGCAGTTGGGTGTCGGGTTTGTTGGGTTTGTGGTAGGGGGAGTTTTTTTGCCAAATCTAGTCAAGATTTCATCGGATTTGGTCGAATCTGTTGAGATCTCTTCATATCTAGCCTTATCTATTGAGATCTAACCGGATGTGGCTAATATCTCCTTATATTGAAGAGAGATAGAAAAATCTTACCAGAATAAAGAGAAAACAAAAAACTTTGATTGGAATATTATTGTGGAAAGGAACCCTCATATAAACAAAGAGATCTAGTCGGATCTGACTGATATCTCCTTATATTGATCGAGAGAGAGAGAGAGAGAGAGAGAGAGAGAAATCTTACCGAAATAACGCAAAAATAAAGAACCTTTATCAGAATATTATTGTGGACAGTAAAGGAACCCTCATATAAACGGAGAATTCTTCGAAAAAAGGGTGAAAGAAAGGGCTTGATTCAGTTGGTTTCAAGCTCTTTCACTATCACTTGAATCTACATAATCGGATCTACATCTTTCAAAATCATCGCCAACCACCATGCTCATCAAATCAGTTGTAGTTTAGGTTGGATAACCATGGGTAGTCGAGTTTCTACGAGTCTAGTTAATCTGTGGACAACCATATGTGCGGATAAGTATATATTTTTATTTGTTTATTCATTCTAGGAGTAACCACCAACTATAGGGTTTCAAGGTGTAATTGGTCACTTAAGTTTAATCAATTCCTAAATTAACAGAAATAAGTAGTAAATAAGAGATCTCTTGGAGCTTTGATTTTGATTGTTCTCCCCTGTCAATCTAAACAACATAGAAAACCAAAAGGTTAGTAAGTTTTAACTAGAAGGTTTGGACCGTAAGAAGTCCCAACCAAGAAAACTTTAACTAGAAGATGTTTTAGAATAAAAACTCACTATTTGATTCACTATTTTCGATTCTAGTGAATTTGACATGTTTTGGGAAAATGGTAGTGAAGCCTTTTTATAAATTTACTATTATGCCCTTCTTACTTAAGGAGAGGATATAAAAATTGTGACTAAAAAAAGGGGTAAAATAGTAAAGTATGTAAGACACATTTTCTACCCACTTTCCTTCCAATTTGGGAGAATGGTTTATGGTGTGCTTGAGTGGAAAACTCAACCCACCCCCCTTTACCACCCTTCTCCCTTTTTACCCAACCAACAAACCATTAGAAATATTTACGTAGTTTAATAAAACAAAACAAAATAGGTGACAAATTTGGTTGGAATTGAACCATTGCACCTTGTAAAGTTTTACGTATGGGTAACCCTTGAGCTTGGTACATATAAGTCACCTATGATCAGGAGCAGCAGACTTGAATGTAATATTTGTGAGACTATGATAACTTTTGTAGTCAAATGCATCACTTATGGATAATTTAATGATTTTACCATTTTGAGCAAATAGTATCTCATAAAAGCAAAAGGTAGAGGCAATGAGTGGCCCTATCTCTTGTAGTTCCTTGAATATGTAATTCAGGGAATTCATTTCCCAGTGAGTTAAGGATGCGATAAGGAGTACTTCGATGTAGTGTAGATATGATATGAACCCAGCCTAAAGATGCCATCTTTCAAGCAATTTGACTCTTACAAACTGTATAATAATCCAGAAAGTAAGATTAGAACAAAGAGAAGAAATGGTGAGCTTGGTTTAGCTTCTTATATATATATATATGATTGAGATTAGCTTTACTATTAAAACTTTCCTTATAGAGCGTTCTGTAACCCTATATGCACGTTAATGGTTGAAGACGTAAATGCACGGTCGAAGTATGCATACACATGCTTTGCATATGGGCATGCAAACTTAGGGTTCCTGTAAGTTTTTCTTTTATTAAAACATAAGTTAAAGACTTTCTATAATTAGGCCCTAAACCAATCGTAGACCTTTCTAGTGATATTGTCATTTAGGAACAGGGACTCAAGTCAGAAGGGCTACAAAATGACGTGTCTATAAGAAACCTTTCAAATAATAATAATAATAATAATAATAATAATAATAATAATAATAATAATAATACACTACAAAAAAATGGGTTTTAGGTTTTAGCGACCCCTTTTTTTGCGGCATTTCTAAAACTACTGCAATTAAAGGTGTGTTGCCATTTTTTTGAAGAACACCGGTATATAGTAGTATATAACAATGTCTCTAAAAAACGCCGCAATAGACTCAAATAATAGTGGCGTTTATAAAAAACGTCGCAAATACAATATTAATTATGGCAGTTTTTGTTCTATAGCAACGGTTTTATTAACCGTTGCAAAAATTATTAAAATAACCAATTTTTTTTTTTAACTTTTAAATACTTTTAGCAGCACTTAGGAAGTACAGTAATATATTAAATTTCAATCAAATTTTTGGCATTTCCCACAAAAATTTTAGCCAAATTTTTTTATTTCCATCCACAACAACTTATGTTATTATTATTATTATTATTTGGTCTCTTTCTCTCATTTGGCAAACCCTATTCTCTCTCCCCTCACCATCGTCTATTCTCTCTCCCTTCACTCCCCCTCTCGGCCTTTGCCAGCCATTGTCGCCGCGAACTCCACCTCCTTCCCCCTTTCACCTACTCTTCCCTCCCCATTTGCCTCACCCTCCTTTCATCTCCTCCTCCACTATTGCTGCCACCTTACCTTCTCTCCCCTGTCCCTCCTCCTTAACCTCCCTATCTCTTCTCTCCCTTCCCTCCTCTTCTCCTTCCCTTTCCCTTTTCTTCCACTTTGGCCTCCAATGTCAATATTGTCTTCACACTTTTCTTGATGTATGTAAGTTCTATGGTTTAATTTTTTGTTTTGATTTTGGTGAAATGATATGGGTTTTGAGGCTTTTCTTTGTAAGTATATATGGGTTTTTGCATGATTTTAGGGGCAACCATTAATTTAGTAAATTTAAGCTCTCACTTTTAGATTGTTTTGTATGATTTTTCTGGTAACTAAATGGTGATGAGTGGTTTGTTGTTGGGGATTGTTTGAATCTAAAAGTGGTTGGTGAGGTGATGTATATTTTTTTTGTTTGGTTTTTTTATTGTTGTTGTTGTTTTTTTTTTTTTTTTTTATAAAGCTATTGCACATATAATTTAAGGCTTGTTATCAATTTGTTGAAAGAGGCTTTTGGATGTGTGTTTTTAATTTTGAATATTTATTTTGAGTAGTAAAAGAGAATATTGATTAGTATGTACTACAATTAGTAATGATGATATAGTCACTAAGTGTATAGATAAACTAGTCCTTATACATTATACCATTTTTTTTGCAAGTTAAACATTCTTTGTTTCTGGTAACTTTGGATTTCTTTGGAAGAGGCGTGTGCCTGGTTTGAGCAAAGTAAGTAATTTATGCTTAAATTCTTGTAAAATTCTATATTGCAATATTGGTAATTGGTTTTGTGGTGAATTGTTAAGTTGGAGTAAGTGGGTGGCTTGCATGGTATTATAAGGTAGTTTACATTAATATTAGAAGTATTGATTATTTATAAAAATTTTGGATGGAAATTGTTGATCAGTTATGTTTGTTTTATTGTTTTATTTTCTCTCAACTTGTAAGTATTATGTTGTGATGTTGATATAATCGATTTTGTGGTGGATTGTTGAGTTTGAGTAAGTGGGTGGATTGCATAGTGTGTTATAAGGTGGTTTAAATTGATATTGGGAGCTTATTATTTTTAGAAATTTTGGATTGATAGTGTTGAGTTATATTTGTTTGATTATTTTATTTTCTTTAATACTTGTAAGCATTCTATATTGTGATGTTGATAATTGCATGGTGTTATAAGGCGGTTTACATTGATATTAAGATTGTATTATTTTTAGAAATTTTGGATGGATATTGTTGATGGTTTGATTGTTTTATATTCTTTCAATACTTGTAAGTATTCTATATTGTGATGTTAATAAGGTGGTTTTGTGGCAGATTGTTCTATTTGCCTTTCTTCTGCTTATTTATTAAGAGGTTTAAGACATTTTTTAAGTGTGAATGATGATATGAGTAGACTTGATATAGTTTGTATATATGGATATATATTGGACTTGAAACTAAGTGTTTATCATGTTGTTGTGTATTATATTTAAGTTTATTTGTAATCCTATTTGTCTTTCTTTTGCTTATTTCTTAAGAGGTTCAAGACCTTTCTATATATGAAAGATGATATCGATATACTTTTTTTATCTTTAACTTTCTCTCTCACCTTTAGATTTCTTTCAAAGAAGATCAATTTGAGTATAGTAAGTTATTTATGTTTAAACACTAGGTAAAATTCTACACTGAAATTTATTTTGTGGTGGGTTGTTGAGTTGGAGCATGTAGGTGGCTTGTAGGGTGTTATATTGTGTTTTATGTCAATATTGGAAGAGTTGATTGTTTGGTGTAATTTTGGATGATTATTATTGAGGGTATTAAATTTTAATGTTTTATGAATGTATTTAGTGTTTACATTTTTTTAATTATGGCTAGTATTATTTTGTTATTCAATATGATTTCTTTATGAACTTATTAACTAATCTTAATTTGTATTCATGGTGGTTTCGGTTTGGATCAACAATCTCCAGCTCTTCAAAGATCGCAAGCTTCATCCTATCAAGAAACTAGTTTCTCATGGTTATTCCAGTGTTTTAAGGGCTCCATGGACTACTACATAGTTGTTTTGAGCAACCACATTTATTTTGGAAGTATTGTACCTATTAAACAAAGTGACACTTTGTTTATGATATTTTCTTAGTTTGGCTTGTTGTTTTAATTGTGTAGGTAGATATTTGTTTTGTTAAATTCAAGATGATGATATTTTAAACATTTGTTATGTATTGGTACTATGTATGTTAAAAGCTCAATTAGTATGAAACACTAATACTTGTTTAGACCCCCGATTTTAAAATTACAGCTTAATTGCTTATACTTTAACTTATCTAAGTGTGGACCAAGAATAAATAAAGCGCATTCACTGGAACTACTTTCTAAGCCATAAGCAAGCAAGCAACAATAAATATAAAGTTTAAAGAGTAAGGGAAGAGAGATGCAAACACAAGATAAAATCAAGACATGTTATCGAAGAGGAAACTGAAGAACTCGGTGAAAAACCTTTCCGCGACCCTCCAAGTCAAAATCGATACACTAGTGAATAAGTTGGAATACACGAATACCAAAAGACCCTCCAAGTTTAGTCTACCCAATGTACTTGAGCTCTCCAAGCTCTTACTACTAATGGATTTCTCGGAGTCTTGTCTTCACTAGCTCTTCGGATCTCGCAATACCACCCAATTGCATCCGCTAAGTCTCACCGACTTCTTTCGGCAAATCTCAAATGCTTCCCAAGCTCCAAAACACTCTCTACACTCTAAATAGGTGTGAGTTTGTGTTTGGGTACAAATTTTCTCTCAAGGTATGACAATGGGAGAGGGAAGGAGAAGAGACTACAGTGATTTCTCAATCAAGGATGAGTAGCTCTCTCTAACAAGGGTGGGTGTGTTGTAGAAACCTCTCTAGGGTTTTATTTTGAATAGCCTCCTTTACTTTTATGGGTAACGAGGGTATATATAGTATGAGTGAAGAGTATAAGTATCACACTTAAAATCCTCTAGGCAGAGAGTTTCGCGGGTACCTCGCGAGATGGCCTGTCTCCTGAAATACTCGCGAAATGCAGCCTGACACTTGACTCTTCACCTTCTAGCATGTGCTTCTCACGTGGCCTTCTCGCGGGAACCTTTACTCGTGAACTTCTTGTGAGCTAGTCGCGAAATTGCATTGATCTTCATTGCATGCTTGATTCTTCAACAACTTAATATTAAACCCAATACTATAAAATCCCACAAAATACATGGAAATAAATTAATGCAATTACAACACTTTTTTTTTATGGAATAAAGCCTACATAAAACATAGTTGTAAATCACAACTTTACACACACACACACACACACACACATATATATATTTGAATCTATGGTTAATATGTTAGTTTGGACATTTGTTATTGTGGAATATTGATGATCAATAGGTCTATTTGATCTATTACAAGCTTGTGTTAGTTATTGTGGTATTTATGAGTAGGTTTTTATTGTATATTTAATATGACTATAATGGTAAAAAGATATATATACATATATATAGTAGCATTTTTAAAACATCGCTAAAAAGCAAGATGAAAAGTGCTATAGTAGCGGTTTAAAAACGCCACTGTAGGATTGATCATTTGCAACGTTTTAAAAACGTTGCTAAATGTATTTTTCTAAATACAAAATGAAAATGGCATAATATTTAGTGGCGATTTTGAAAACATCGCTCAAGGTTTTTAAACGCTGTTAAAGAGTTATATATGGTGACATATTTAAAAACATCGCAATAGGCCTATTGCGATGGTCCTATAGCGACATTTTTAACCTTCGCAAAAAAAAAAAAAAAAATGCTGGGATAGACTATTTGTGTCTATAGCGACATTTTATTTATTTTTTTTGTGATGTTTTATAAATGTCGCCTACAGTTTTTTTTTTTTTTTTTTGGTAGTGATAGGACACCAAATTTTATTGTAGCCTAATATAAGGCTACAAATTTCTTATAAAAAAATTACAATTATTATATATTTTGAAAATTTAACTATTGAATTGTATATTTTTTACGCTTTTAATACATATGTCAAATGTTATACCAATCAGATATTATTTACTATATGATCCATAAACTTATTTTTTATGCATAATTTTATGCTACAAAAACTTGTAATTTAAATAATTAATTGATGATATAGTTATTGATCTTTGATCTTTTGATTCAATGATAGATTTGTCAAAATTTACTTCTAATAAAAAATATATTAAATGAAGTTGTAGTTTTAAATTACAATTAAGTTATTTGTAGATAAACTTTGTTCATAATAATAATAATAATAATAATAATAATAATAATAATAATAATAATAACAATAACAATAATAATAATACTTGGAAATTTAGATTGTTGTCCGTTACCAAAAATTGCAAGTAATTTATTTAAAAGCTATCTCTAACACAAATTATTTGAATTTGAAGCTATCACTCACTATAAGTCTATAATGAAGGCGCTTCAGTGACTAAATTTTCCTTTTATTTTCTCGTACAACAAGAAATAAATTTGCTTTCTTTTTATCATTAGATAGATACTCCATAGCTTCAACTACAAAATCTCCATCGCGGTCTGAAATTTGCTCAACGTCTTCCATCAATAACTTCCTATCCGCTTTGTCTCTGTCGGCAGTTGCATCAGCCACTATCTTATTAGTTTCACCCAGGAACCTTAAATCTGATGATAGTTCTTCATTTCGACTCTTTCTGATAGTTCTTCATTTCAACTCTTTCTCTTCTTTTTGGATGCTTGGTTTCCTTGTGATGGCATTGCTTTTGAGTTTGGTTGCTACTGGTTGTGACTCATCTCGAATCTCCTCTTCAGATCAAACATTATTAATCCCCATATTCTCAGCATTGGGTTCATTAATAATATAATCAAAGTCAATAAGGCTATACCATTAGTTTCAATGCCAGTTTGAGCACCTTGTCCATTAGCTTGATCATTGCCTATTACTCCATAATAGACAATTTATCAAAGTTGGGTTTGGACCTAGCTATGACGATCGATATTGAGCAGCATCCTTGTGATTCTAAAAAGAGAATATCGAATAAGTAAAAAGACAATAAAAACAACATATATAAATGATTTTGATATTTGCATAATCAAAGGAAATTTTAAAATATTAAATTTAGACATACCAAAGGTAATCTTCCCATACTAAATCTTCAGCTACAACCATTTTTTTCATGTCGTTCTGTCCAAATCTAGCTTGATTAAGTAGATTTTGCATATTGCCATGTAAAGAAGTCTCTGTGTTTTTAATTGGGGTCTTAAATTTTTAGGTAAATGCCAAGTTGTAAATGAATTGGATTGATAGCTGCTTGTAGAGCTAAAGGCTTCCAATTAACTATATATTGTATGATTTTCACCCCTTATGATATTCCTTCACAAGTGTTTCTGTAAGAATACTATCTATCTTTGTAGTACACCATATACTTACCCTTTTCCTTTGCCTCATTCTCATGATTTTGAGTTGGTTTATGACTCATTTCTAAGAAAGCTACAATATTAAAATCATTATTAGATAAACATCTAAAGGTATACTTGAAAACAAATTAATTCATTTAAAAATAATTTGTGACAATGGAATTTAAATGGATGCATTATAGATATTCAACAGCACCACCACAAGTGGATTTTAGTTAGCTCAACTGGTAAAGTCTATGATGGTTGTATAAGAAATCTCAGGTTCTATTCCTGCTTACACCAAAAACTGATTGGTGTCTTGGTCTGATGATAAAAAGAACTATCATCAAGAACGGAAGTCACAGGTTAAAACTCTCTAAAAAAAAAAAAAAAAAAACAGCAACACCACAAAATATAAAGTCGCAATGTCATAAAAGATAAAACTATAACAAAATAGAAAAAGGTGGGGGGGGGGGGGGGAGATAAGATAAGAAAACAAGACTACTAATTATAAATAAATTAGCTAAAGGATAACCATATGATGCAAGAAGAGTATGGGCACTTTATTTTATTTTTTATTTTAATAATTCAATAGTTATAATAAGGAAGTGGTTGTGAACCATGTTTTTTTTTTTTTTTTTTTTTGAAAATACTAAGAAGTGTCAACCAGTTGAATTACAAAACTCTTTACTAGTATAGTCACTGCAAAGAAGAACTAATTATTAAGCCTTTTAAAACCCATCTTCTTATATTGTAAGGTATTTACTTAAACATTATTTAGGATGGAAAGGTGGTCGCCAAGCAGGAACATTTGATAGGTTTGGCGGCTTTAATAACATTTACTTCTCTTTAGTTAGACATTAAACAATCATTCAATTGTAAAGTGTAAACTTTTTATTGTTAATCAGTTTTGTGTTTGGCTTTGAAGCAAACACATGGTTAAGGTCTAGCCATCAACGTCTGGTGGTATAATTAACGACATTAATATTCGCTATCTACTTCAGGTAGGCGGGAACAAACCATGACCTTATACTTCTTCTTATCACGTTAGTTTTAGTCTTTTTTTTTATTTTATTATTGTTATTATTTTTAATTTGTTAGTTACAAAATAAGGAGGGAGGACCACTAAAAGATGTCAACTAATTAAGTTACAAGGCTTTTATTTAGATACAACTCACTGTATATAATTTATGTAGATAATTCATCCTCATTCTTATTGTCAAATCTTAATGAAAGTTTTAGTAGAAAGATAAGAGATTAGTTATTTGCGAAAACCTTATGCACATATTTTGTATAAATTATGTTATTTATTCCACAATCTTGCATATATAGTTGGGGATGTCACTCAAAGCAACGCAAGACCATCCATATATATATATATATATATATATATATACACACACATATATAATCCAATTTTAATACTATTTTTTTTAAATATGGAAGTGACCTATATCTATTCTGGAAGTGTAACAGTAACAAACCAATATATTTATAAAAAAAATAAAAATAAAAAGCTAAGAACACAATTTTTCCAACAACTTTTTTCACAATTTGTTGGAGTGACAAGTTGCAAGTAGTAGACAATCGCTTTCATATGGATCCACCTACTAACATCACATTTATTTCCATCTCATTCATAACTTGACATTCTACAAGTTGTGAAAAATAATTGTGTTTGTAAATTTATTTTATAATTTAATAAGATGTTATGCAGACTAAGAAATTTTGGCAGATGCTCTCATCTTTTTTTTTTTTTTTTTAATAATCGATAGTTATAATTGTTAGGTTCTAAAGATTTAGATTTAAATATTTAGAATCATATTTTTATTGGCAAACCGAGAACAAAACATGTCTAGTCCAGGTTTTTAGGCAATGCTTAAAAGTGGTTGTTTCAAGGTTCCAGTCCAGTTGATTGCAGAAAAAGGAAGTGAGGTTCTGCCTTGCTCGACTGATCGAGAATTAGGCTCGACCGATCGAGTATTGCAGGCACAGTTTTTCTGCAGAATTTTTGAATAGGCCCAAGTCAGGGAAAACGTTTAGGGTTTCATCTAAACTTCTCCACATATAAAAAGAAAACCCTAGCCACGTTTTGAAGATGCTTAGAAGACTTGTGTGTTACTTTTTATGAAATCTGAGAGGTTTTGTACCTTCTAACTATACAAAAATCTACCAGAGCCAAAACTATAATCAAGCGTTGGTAGAACATAGTTGTTGCATCAAGATCATTACTGATGGTGATTTGAAACCTTTGAGTGGGATCTCAAAGTCACAAGCAAGGCAGCTTGTGTTGGTGTAAATCCAAGAAGAGAAGGATTTCGTGGATTCGGAGCTTGCATGTAGTCGTGTCTGTAAGTTACTATTGGAGGTAGCAATAGATTTAGGGTTAAATTTGATTGCAAAATCTTCAATTCTCTTATAGTGGATTTGTTTTACCTTGAGGATAGTTAGGTCAAATCCTCTCTAGGTTTTTCCTTAAAACGATTCGTTTCATTGGTTTTCTTGGGTCATCATACCGTGGTGTTATTTACTTTTCCGCATCTTTGCATGATATGATTTATTTGTGTTTAACCTAGATTTGAATAATTAATCTAAGTAATCACTTGGTTAATATATTGGGTTAAACAATCTGGTCTCAGGGGTCTAAACAAATAAATAAGTGGTATCAGAGTAGGTTAGCTTTTGTTTATAGGTTTCTTAACCTAGAGTTGATCATTGATCCCTGCTGTCATGGAACATGGTCACTCTTTTGTGATCCCCACACATTTTGATGGGAATAACTATGCTTACTGGAAGGTTAGGATGAAAGCCTTCTTGAAATCCATTGATGAGAGAGTATGGCTATCTATTGAGAACAGTTGGGAAAGACCAACCACTGCTATGAGTGAATGGACTACAACCCAAAAGGAAGCAGCAAGCTTTAATAGTAAGGCTATGAGTGTGATATTCAATGCTGCTTCCATGGAAGAATTTAAGAGGATCTCAAATGTGTAGATTGCTCACATTGCTTGGAACATCTTGCAAACAGTGCATGAAGGCATTAAGGCAATAAAAATCAATAAATTGCAGCAATTGACCTCTAGATTTGAAAGTATTATAACGTCTGATGATGAATCTTTTAATGAATTCTATACTAAGTTGAATGATATTGTTAATTCTGCTTTTAATTTGGGTGAAGTTTATGATCAACCAAAAATTGTTAGGAAAATTCTTAGATCATTAACTGAGGATTTTAGACCTAAAGTAACTACCATAACTGAAAGTAAAGATGTTGATTCTATCCCTGTAGATGAACTTGTAGGATCTCTTCAGTCCTATGAATCTGACTTACCAAAAACTAATAAATCCAAATCTATGGCTTTGAAATCTGTTGATGATGTTGATGATTATGGATTTGATGATGAACTCTCATCTGCTAAGATTACTTATCTTGCCAAAAATTTTAGAAATTTTCTGAGAAACAATAATAGGAGGACAAGAAATAGAAACAATGTTGATACTAAGAATGTTAAGAAGAATGACACTGCCAAAAACAACAACTTTGAAAAATCAAAAGATAAAGTAAATCAATCGTCAAATAGTTCTTTAGGACAACAGTGTTATGGTTGTCAAGGTTATGGTCATCTAAAATTTGAGTGTTCAACTTTCTTGAGGTCAAAAGGTAAAGCTATGGCTGTCACTCTAAGCGATGACGAAGTTTCAGATCATGAGTCTGAAAGTAATCAAGAAGGAAACTTCATGACTTTTACTGTTACTGCTGTAGTAAGTGAAATTGAGACTGTTAATGAAAACCTACTGATAGGGAACTCTCTAAAAATGTAGATTTGCAAGAAGCTTACAACAAGCTTTGCAAGATAGCAGCTAAAGATGCTATGAGTGTTGAATCAAGATTGAAAAAGATAAACGCTATTGAACAAGAAAAGAAGAATTTGCTGCTAAAGTTGTTTGATGCTAATGAACTCTTGAACTCTGTTAAGATTGAGAACATGTCTTTGCTTGAAAAGGTTAAAAGTTCAGAATTAGAATTATCTGATACTAGAGAACAAATAGATAGAACTTCTACCTCTAAACTAGATGAGATGTTACATGTTCAAAAGTTTGTTTTTGATAAGACAGGTTTAGGGTTTGTTGAGAGTGGATCTACTATTGTGGTGAATCCTTCTAAGTTTGTACTTGCTACATCATCTTCTAATGTTCATCCAATTCTCTCTGAAGTTAAGGTACATAAGGATGTAGTTCCAGCTTCTAGAAGAACTAGGGTAGATCTGAGTGAGTCTAAACCTAAGAATCTCAATCAATTTGGATGCAAGAAAAACCATAAACCTCAGTGGTTTTGTCACTTTTGTGGTGGAGTTGGGCATACTAGACCAAATTGCTTTAAGTTGCAAGCTTTACAGCAAGCTTCCAAACAAAAAGTGCTTGTGCCAAAAGCACAAGATCTTGTGGCACTTATTCATGAGTTGGTAAAGGTTCTTAACCTTTATACCAATACTGGAGATGAAATTAGGGTCAATTCTAATAGAAATCCCAACTCCAAGTTAGTATTAAAAAGGTCTGGATGCAAAAGACCCAGCCTTAGTGAGTCTGTTTGACTTGGTTCTTGTATTAATTATTTCTATCTCTAGTGACCAAAATTGTTTTCTCTTTAGGTTTGCATTTGCATAACATTCATACATTGCATTCTAGGTTTGTTTTTGTGTTTTTCAATTTTCTTTTAAAAAAAGAAAATCAGAAAAAAAAAATAAAAAGAGTTTTTGTATTATACATCTTCAAGATGTGTAATTGCGGTTGGCCTCTGAAATTTACATTTCATGACTGTGTATCTTGTTTAGCTTTAATGAGCTTTATTTTTTCTACACTTTGCTAGTTTGTGCTATGTGGTGCTTATATTGTGTGAGTTGTTTATGGTTTTTAATTACATGCTCTTGATTTTGAAGTCACATTTTAATTACATGCTCTTGATTTTGAAGTCACATTCTTTTGATTGTAAAGACTAAAAAATCCTAGGAGAAAGGCATAAATAACTATCTTACCACTGTTACTCGCCAATCATGAACACTTGTGTGCAAATCATAAAAGCTGTGCTCAGTAAGGTGTAGCACTTGCACAGCAAAATACTTAAGGTGTTATTGTACATTAGTTAAAAGAGGCAAAAAGCAAAATGAAAAAACAAAGAAAAATTTGCTTCAAAGAAAAAGAAAAAGAAAAGAAAAAGAAAAAATGCATGGTTGCAAGCGTGTTTTCTAGGAGATGTTGGAGTTATATGATGTAACTCTTTAAGTGATAGTCACTTTCAAACTTATGTGATGATAATGTAGAAAGTTTGTTTATTCTCTATTTACATATCACCTTGTAAGTATCTCATACACTTACTAGTTGCACACATCACAAGTAAAACTTTATTAAATTTGGTGCATGTGATTGTGTGTTAAGTTTTGTGGCCTTCCAAAATTAAACTTCTTGAAGGTGTTTAATGCATTTTAGTGAGTGAGGAAAGAAAAGATTATATAAATTTGATAAAGGTTTAATTTTTCTTTGAAAAGTTTGGTTTTGAAAATCATTTGAAGTCACCAACATACATGTCATATCACAAAAACTGTTTTTCAAATGATTCTGTAGAGAAAAAAAAAACTTCTAGAATTTTTCAAAATTTCTGTTCCTTTAGAATTTGACCAATCGAAATGTGAAGAAGAAAAACTGGTTTTTGATTTAAAGTCTCGGGTCCATTTGATTCCTTCCAAATTCCTTTCGACTAGAAGAACCTTTCTTCATGTACATTTCGATTACTGCCCAATTCCTCTCGACCGATCGGATTTCGATTTTCAAAAACATATAGGAATTAGATATGAATTTTTCAAAAAAAAATTTTTGTCTATCTCTTTGATTCCTCTCTCGATCCCTTCTCTCAAAAAAAAAAAAATGTCGTTTTCTTGGTCAAAGTTTCAAAGGTTTTCTTCCTAATCCTAAGGTAAGACACTTTGCCCCTTCTTTTTGATCATATTACATGTTTTCATGCATTTTTTTTTTTTTTTTGTGTGGGATTTTTGCACTTTTCAAAATTTGGGGTTTTTGACGTTTTTGGGCTTTTTGATTAAAACTAAATCATGGGTTTTTGTTCATGCATCATATAAACATGATTCACATGCTTTAATTTCAAAATTTATGGTTGATTGAAATTTTCGAAATTAAGTTTCTAATGTTCTTGAGAGTTTTGGGGATTTTGTGAAATTGAGCTAAATTAGATAAAATTGACTTGTGTGATTGATAGATTGAGTGATTATAACATGATTTGAGCCTGTTATGTTGTTCAATTGATCAAAATGAAGTTGTTTTAAAAAATTAGGTTTTCAAAATTGGGGATTTTCTATAACTCTTAAATTTCTTGGTCAATTTTCAAACTTACAATGATTTTAGACTGTTTAGAGCATTAGATCATGCATCATATGCATTCTAATATCATGCATCATATAGTTTTTTCAAATTTGCATATTATCTTTTCTCTAACCTTTCTTAATGCAGTTTGCCCTTGGTTTTTGTTGTGTTTTCTTTGTTTCTGTCCTTAGTCATGGCTCCTAAGGTTGGTAGGAAGTTCAAAACTAGAGTAAATAGGAATCCTGGTTCATCATCTTTTGGTTCAGCATATTTTGAAAGAGTTAGGTTTCTCATTGAGAAGGGTGAAGAGACTTATGAGACCTTAACTAAATATAGGTCTATTTAGGGTGAAAGGGAGATTATCTTGAGTGAGCTAGACCCATCCATTCGTAGGAACTTTGTGTCTAGGAACTAGGTTTCTTTATGTGAGGTGTTTGATCCTCCTCCTACAGCTTTGATTAGAGAGTTTTATTCAAATATCTCTATCTATCCTAAAATGACGGGTGGTCACTATTTGACTTCCTGGATTAGAGGTCAAGAGTTTACCATAAATTAGCAAACAGTTTCTTAAGCTTTAGGAGTGCATGTAGTTCGTAAACTCACATACCCATACACTGATTTTCCTACTGTTAATGACATGGTGTCACTTCTTTGTGGTCGTCTGGTTTCTTAGGGCACTAAACCAAGAATCAATTCTTGTGAATTCGCTGAGCTTAATTCTTTGTACTTAAGGATTTCTTGTCATCACATCTATCCTATTTCTCATGTTCATACTGTTCCCAAAGATAGGTATGCATTTCTTTTTGCTCTTGTCATTGATGGTTCTATGTTTTTTCCCTTTATGTTTATTCAAACCATTGTTGATATCTGTAGGAGTACTAGTAAAGCTCAAAAGTTGTTCTTCCCCATGTACATATATAGGATTTTGAGGTTTCTAGGGTTGTCAGATTTTCCTCCCTTAGAGTTAGTTCACATCACTGCCCCGGTAGGAGCCAACCTATCTTAGACAGTGACAGGCACAGATGAAGAGTGCTGAGCCAAGCACTGGGTTGTCTAAGAGATCACGAGGAGTAGCTTTTACTACAGCTCATGCCTCTGGTGCCATGCCTGCTGCTGAGGAGACTTTTGTGGATCCGACTGTTGTGGATCTTTCTGGTGGTGCTGACAATGTAGACCCTACTGTTGCTCCTCCTCTCTTACTCCTTGCCATGATGGAGTCTTTCATAACTACACAGGTGGCTCATGGACAGCTTCTCAATGAGTTGTTGACGGAGGTTGCTTCCTTGAAAGAAGATTTTATGGAGTATAGGAGTGCCTTCTACCTCCTCCACCCTTTGAGGATTGATTTTGCCTTTGGAAATTCGTAACAAAAAGGAGGAGTAGTTTTAGGACTTTTTGTACGTGCGGGGAGTAGTTTTTTTGTATTTAGGGGGAGTTTGATGTATTTTTTTTTCTTTGGTTTTGTTGTTTATATTTTCATTGTTTATATCTTTTTAGTGTTTATGTTCTTGATTCACAAACATTGATGTGCTTATTGGTTATGATATTTGTTGATGATGAGGTTATTCATTATTGGTGTGTTCACTGTCTCTTTATATGTTTTGTGAATTAAAGTTCAGATTTTTTTTACTTAGATTATGGTACTTGTATTTTTCACACATGCGTTAATGGTTTGTTTTCAGTGTTTTAGGAATTTACAGGTTAATTCTTTCAACAACTGCTATCTATACTAGCAACTAATAGTTTGTAGTTGTGTAAAGATTGTATTAGGGCAATAACTTGTATTTGAGCTAGTATTTAAATTTAAGCATTTCATTGTTTATGTGTGTTTTGTCATGGATTGCCAAAGGAGAAGATTGTTAGGTTCTAAAGATTTAGATTTAAATATTTAGAATCATATTATTTTTGTGTTGGAAAACCGAGAACAAAACATGTCTAGTCTAGGTTTTTAGACTAAAAGTGGTTGTTTCCAGGATCAAGTCTAGCTCATTGTAGAAAAAGGAAGTGAGGTTCTGCCTTGCTTGACTAATTGAGAATTAGGCTCGACCAATCGAAAATCGCAGGCACAATTTTAATGAAAATAGGTATGCGGACAATCAATATAAAATTTTGGCTCATGGGTCTGCGGAAAATTTCTTCTTCTTCTATATGGGAATATCCATCTAAAGCGCACACACTAGTTTTCCTTGCTAATTGTTACAACAACGAAGAAGGAAGATTGGAACACTAATTCCCCGTGATGGAGAATAGAAATTGGATCACTCAAATTTATTAGTGATTTTAAATTGATCCATATATTATTGAGTTTTTTCAATCGTATCCATAATTCTTAAATAATTATTATATAGTCCAACTTTTATGGGGAGTCCAATTAAGGGTATGGAATGAAAACCATTCAATGTGGTTGTTTTTAATGATTTGTTATATTATACATAGTAGATGTGAGTCATTTGACAGCAAAGAGAGGCTAATTAGTAGGTTCCAGTTAGCTCAACTGGTAAAGTTTCTGATGGTTGAATAAGAGATCTGAGGTTCAATCTCTACCTACACTAAAAACTGATTGGTGTCTTGGCCTGATGATAAAAAGTTATCATTAGAAGCAGACGCCATAAGTCGAAAATCTCCACACACACAAAAAAAAAAAAAAAAAAAAAAAAAAAAAGAGGAGAGGCTAATTAACATGACATTATATGTGCAAGTCAACTGCAATTCAATGAATTCATGTGCAGCTCACTTATTCGTCGGGGAAAAAAAAAACTATAGCTCACTTTGGTAAAATCAAAAATGGAAGAAAAGAAAAAATAATAATCATACGTTGCAATGTGGAGGCATGTTCTATAACCTTGATTGGACTCCTGTCAAGAATTGAACTGTGTTATAATGATTTTTTTTTTTATAAACAAAAAACAAAAAATACATTATTAATCCATGAGTTCATAAAAAAGTAGTTTACTTTCATTTTGGTTCTTGGCATTCAGAGTGATTGCTTTTAGTCTTTTAGTCAATATTAATTAAATTTCGAAAAATTAGAGAAAAATTATTCGTGGTTTAAAAAGTTTAGGACTACCAATATATTTTGGCCTTTAAAATGAAAATTTTTTTCTTAAAAGATCAGTAATACAAGACGAAATTGAAATCACTAACATATTAGAAGACGAAAGAGTATGTCTATCTACCCCAAAAATATTTTAAAATTAGGGAAAGCTTGAATTTTTTTTTTTTTTTATAAAGATAATTAAAATATGCTGTTAACCCCACAACTTGAACCCTTTCTCCCTCCCCTAAATCCCTAAGTACTTAGTGTATGGAGAGATGCCAATTCAGCTACAAGGCCCTTGGCAAGAAAAACCTTGAAGTTAACTAGTGTCATGTATTTATTTAAGATTTTGGGGAAAATGTATGTGATAGAATTGTGTATTAATTCTACTAAATTTAATGAGTAAAAATGTACAAGGGACTGATTCTATATAAGTAGGCGTATGAGTACAGTACAAGTATGAGTGTTGTACAAGGTATATTAGTAATAGATAAGTAAATTACAATGGGGCCTAGAGCCCAATGTAATTGTACACTAATAGCCCCCCAATATTAGATAAGTAAATTACAATGGGGCCTAGAGCCCAATGTAATTGTACACTAATAACCCTCTCAAACTCAAGGAGGAAGAGAGACAACCTTGAGTTTGAAAATAAGAGCATGAAAATGAATCATCTGATATGACTTTATAAAGATGTTTTCAAGCTAATCTTGAGAAGGGACACAGAGCAGCTAGAGAGATCCTTGAAGCAGGTTATGTTGGAAAAATGACAATCAATCTTGATGTGCTTGGTCTGTTTGTGGAAGACATCATTATGATTGATATAAATTGCACTCTGTTAGGTTCTAAAAGTTTAGAACAATTGGCAAATCGTGAACACAAACTTGTCTAGATATAAATTCTAGAGTCTATAGGTATTATTAGACAATGCTCAAAGTGATACAAGTCAAGATTTAAGAATATACAAGCCGCAGAAAGAAGAGTTCAGAAACTGTCTGGTTCGACCAATCAAAAAACAGGCTCGACCAATCGAAACACGTATCTGCAGAATCCTATTTCAGGCCAAACTTTACTTAAACGTATTGGGTTTTAAATAAAACGCTCCTAATATATAAATGAAACCCTAAGCATGTTTTTATAAGGCTTTTCAGAGAGAGATTAGAGTGCATCTTGTGCCTCCTTTATATCTAGGATTTTATACCCAAAAAGCTCTCTCATATCTTCTACTGGTATTATTCCTTGAAAAATCTCAAGATCCGGTGTTGTAGAAGTTGCGCCTTCTCTAGTCATCAAAGGTGCTGATGATCTAAACTTTCAAGGGTGGTCTTGGAGTCACAAACAAGAGAGTTTGTGTTCTTTATCACAGGTGTGGGTGCTTGTGTTGCAAAGGCCTAGGAAAGAAGTAGTCCATGGATTCGGAGCTATCATGGGGTCGTGATAGTAAGTTTTTTACTCGAGGTAGCAATAGAATGCTAGTGGTCTAAGTTCTTTTGTACAAACTTCAATTCTTTCATAGTAGATTTATTTTTTGCCTTGAGGATAGTTAGGTTAAATCCTCCTTAGGTTTTTTACCGGTTTGGTTGTCTTTGGTGATCATATCATTGTGCTATTTTTTTTTTCACAGCTTTACATGATATGACTTTATCGTTTTAACCTAGATCTGAATAATAAACCTAAGTATTTACTTAGTTAATTGATTAGGTTAAACAATCTAGTTTACGGGGGTCTAAAAATGAACACACTCCAATTGTCATAGTAAATTAGCATGGAAGATAAAGTGGATGCACCTTACTCTTTCGATAATCACATAACCAAAGAAGTTTAGATGTGGTGTTAGCAAGGGCATGCTATTTAGCTTTAGCACTACAACGGACCACAAGAAATTATTTCTTGTTTTGCTAGGATATCAAAAAGGTGCCTAAGAGGAAGTGGTATCCAGTGGAAAATTGCCATTTGGTGGGGTCTCCTGTCCACTCAGCATCAGAGTAGGCTTACAAAACAAAAGGAAAAGGAGTAGGGAAGTGCAGATCATGGAAAAGAATGCCCTTAAGATATTGAAGAATGCATAGGAAGATAATATGATGATTCAATTGTGGAGCAAATGTGACTTAGCTCACTTGGTGTGTGGCATAAGAGATGCTTGGATAAGTGACTATGAGATAAACTAAACAGCCAACCAACTGTTGATAAATGATAGACTTAGGCAATGGGTCTCCATTGGAAAGAGTCAAACACATTAAGTTTGATTAGAGTATCAAAAATCTTACTTTAAATAAGGTCAGCTCGAGACAATAGAGTTATGCTTGGCTTAAGAAAGATAGAATCCATCAACTAAGGAAGTCATATAAAGACCCATAAAATAGTTGAGATTTCCAAGATCGTTCACCTCTATTTGTTGGCTAAGAAAATTATTGAGTTCTTGAATGCCATTGAGGTCATCATTGGAAATGATCAGATCAATGATATATAAAAGATGCAAAATAGTGCCTTTATTGGTGAGATGAAGGAATAAGACAAAGTCATAGGGATTAGTGGAATAACCCAAATGAGAAATAATAGAGCCAAACTTGGTAAACCAAGCTCAGGATGCATGTGTAAGACCATAGAGTGGACGATGGAGCCAACATGTCTTATTTGGTGGATGAGAAAGACAAAACAAAGGTTGCATATAGACTTCTTCACTAAAACCCCAATAACAAATGCTTTTTTTTTCAAGGGATACTCTTCTTTTTATATAGAAAAAAAAATACAATTTACACTTTATAAGTTTGATGAATTTTCATTTAGTCCACTAAGTTTAAATTTTGTCATTTTATGTCGTTAATTTTGACAATGTTGTCATTTATTCCTCCTGTACATTGACATTAGAAAAAATCTATTAAAAAGACATCATTTCACATTTTTGACATTGAAAAATGATTTGAAGAATAGTTTATTAATTTAATTAAATCAAAAATAAAAAGAAAATGATTTTTCAAAAAGTATCACCTCAACGATAGAAAATTTATCTACGTGATACCCCAAATTGTGTGGATTTGGGATGCGTTTGGTTCAATGTAAATCAAATTCCGAGTATAAAATGAATGCAGGGGAAAATAAATTCTCGCAAGGAAAATGAAATCTGGGTGTTTGGTTTTGCAATGAAAAATAGTCCGAAAAACGATTTTCGGTGTTTGGTAACATTCTGAAAATGCTATTTACCTACAAATACTTCACATTTTCTCAGTCATTTTCTCAAATGCTATTTTTCCTACAAATGCTATTTTCACAATTATTTTCTCAGCTTCCAAACAAATTTTATTCAGAATAAAATCATTTATTCACAATATATATGTAATATACTCGGTGAGAGAGGAAGAAAGATTGAGAGATAGATCGGGAAAGAGAGAGATCAGTATCAACGGAGGACGGCGCAGCCAGATCGGGAAAAAGAGATCGGTACTAACGGAGAACGACGGCAGCTAGATCGGGTGGGTTTGGATCGGGCAAGGTGGGTGTGGGTTTACCGAAATGGGGATTGGGTTATATGGGTAGATGGGTAAATTGGATGTGGATCGAAACTCATGGCAGGGGTGGTGATGGCGATGGTGGATCGGAGGCATGCAGCGGTGGAGCATTGCGGTGAGGTTGAGTGGGTACGATTTTGCCGGTGCTGGGGTGCGATCTCCGTGGTGCAGCGGGGGCGGCGGTAGGGGCGACACGATCTGGGCAGAGGGGGCGGCGGTAGGGGCGGCATGATCTGGGCTGGCCTTGGCTTGGCTGGGCAGCCAAAGCTTGGCGTCGGACTGTGTGTGGAGTTGAGGTTGGTGCGTGGCCTAGAGCTGAAATGAGGTTGGTGCGTGTGTGAGAGGAGTGTGTGACTTGTGAGTAATTTCGAAAAGCATTTGAAGGTAAAATAGGAACGGAAACCATTTTACAGGTTGGGAAGGATTTTTTCGGTCAAACTGAATTTGATTTTTAGTTTGACTTTATTTTCAGGCGTTGCCAAACATAGACCCGGGTGCAAAATATTTTCCGGAAATCATTTACACCCAAAACAAACACAGCCTTGATTGTATGATTGTGTATTACATGGGCATGCATCACGTCGAGTGTTTATTAGTTAGATCTTAATCATATTCTATGGGTTATTACAAATGGTATCAAAGCTAATTTGGTAATGAATTTTGTCTCGAGGGCAATGTAACACAATGTGGACTCTAACGAGGACTTCATGCATTTAATTGGAGGAGATTGTTATACCCCAAAATTTTTGGATTTGATTTGATTGGATTGTATGAGTGTTTTGCAGGTGTGTGCCAAGTCCCACTACAATTTGTGCCTCTATGCATACTCCATTTTATGTTTTTCCTTTGGTTTCCCCCAAAATCCCCAACAAGTTTTAGATAATATTTATGAAGAGTTGGAACGAAGGATTTGAAGGGGATAGTGAATGATTGAGCATTGTGATGAACATTGTGGAGATTCAACGGAACAAGATTCGAAGGAAAAAATTGTTCATTGGAAAGATGAAGTGATGCTTCCCTTGTATTGTAGATACATTGAAAGCAATGTTCATTGTAAAGTCTATATTTTTAGGTTGGCAACAATGAAAAAATTGTAACATTAGAACATAGTTTGTCCAGTTGTCTAGTCTAGAAATATTCAGTTAAACAAAACAAATGAAATTTAGCACAGTTGAAGACTTAACAAATCAGAAAAAGATAAGTGCAGAAAAGAATCACTTATCTTGACCGATCGAGATGCATATCTCGACCAATCGAGATTCGTGAAGATTTAAATTCTCTCTTTCTTTCTCAGCCATTGGATCTAGGGTTTTGATGGAACTTAAGGATATTTAAATGAAAATCCTAGGGTATGTTTTTACATATTCAAGAGGGCAGTGTTCAGTATACAAATCTGGAGATTTTCTATACCCTTTTGGAGCTACAATTGGAGACCTTATGCAAACACCAAATCCAGTTATAAAGTAAAGTTGTTGCATCAATTCAACCACAGTTTTTTATCTAAACCTTTGAGTAGAGATCTCAAAGTCACAAATTAGAGAGTTTGTGTGCGACAGTTTCACATCAGAAGAGTCTGTGGATTTAGAGCCGCGTGTGGTCATGTGAGTAAATACTACATGAGGTAGCAATAAATTTATGGTTAAGTCTATTGTACAAACTTCTATTTTATTAATGAAATGTTGTCTTGAGTATTGTTTAGGTTAAATCCTCCCTAAGTTTTTTTATTTTGAAATTATAATTTCAGAAGTTTTTTTGGGTTATCATTCTTAGTGTTCATGTGATTTGTGAATGTTTGATATTTGTTTAAATCAGATCTACTACATGATTAATCTAACTAATTATTTGGCTAAGATTTGATAAAATTTGACTCAATTGGGGTCTAAAACCCTAACATTCATGATTAAATATTAAAGGTACAACCTTTTTGGTTCAAGAGCAATTTGTTTTCAAATTGATGGAAGATGTTTCTATGTTAGAGTTATTGAATGAATTGTATTTTTATGCTCAAAATTTAGAAAAATTGATCTAAAATCTAAATATCCCAAAGTCTATGTGTTATAATAGTCATTAAACTCAGTGTGGATTCTGAAAGAATCAAAGAGAAAGTATAAAAACAATGTAAGTGTGGTTTTAATACAACATTGCATGTGTGCAGTACTAAATTTCAATAGTTTAAATTTCACACTTTGGATTCCAACAATAGATAAAAGTAAATATTTAAGGGCAGTAGCATGACAAGAGTTTACTAGTTCAATAAATACATGATGCATGTCACGTATTAAAACAAAGACTAGAGTCTAGACATTGCCTTATAGTATGTAGATTTTCAAGATATTTATATTTTGATGTAGATCACTAGAAGCAAATGAAAGAATTAAAAATATCTAATAAGTAGAATATTCACTGTGTGTGGGAGTGCTATGTTGTGAGCCTCAGAGAAACAAAGTGTGTTTCTTACTCGACTATTGAATTAGATTGATAACATTTGGCAACAACATGCAAGGAAGCAAAATGGCTAAGTTTTAATTAAAGAGTCGCGGACAAAATCTTTGTGAGCCATAAGGCAAGTAAAGTATGTTTGATTCAATATGTTTTCTATGTAAAGTCTTAAATAAGTAATATTATAGAACATTCTAAAAAAATTGGTGAGGGTAATATCTATTGTAATGAAACTAAAATCATTTTAATAGAATCACTGATAGCAGGAACCTAAACTCAATAGCTCAATTAGATCCAGCCAAAAGAGGTTTCATAAGTAATAACAAGTTGTTGATATGTGGTTAGTTGAGCACTAAAATTACTAAAGTCTCATTTATTAGGATGGATTAGTGTTATGTATTACATTTTAAAGATGAATTTTATACTCTTAATGAGCTTCGTTTTAAAGTTAAATTTCTGTGTAACAGAGACATAAGAAAGAGTTTTACCTAGGTAAACATAGAAATCATGCAACTTGCAAACACAAGTAGGGTTTTCTTTTGTAAATACTCATGAATCCAAGCAGTAGCATATGGACATAACGGTGCTAGTAAAGTGTGATTTTTTAGTGTAAAGGATTCTTTTATGTGTGTGTTTTCCCTAGCTATGAGGTAAGGATTTTTTGTTTAAATTTCGGGCCTTTCGACCACCATTAACTTCTTGGAGCTTTTCTTCTAAAAAAAAAAAAAAAAAAAAAAAAAAAAAAACCCTTCTTTGAGCTTTCGAAGAACTATACTAACGTGAGATTTAAAGAAAATGAACTATATTATCGAGTGGAACAAAAATCATCTTAAAGAAAATGAATTTAAAATATACACGCAGCCCCTTGCTTTACACGAACTGAAACGTAAAGTATTTGTTTTTTTATATACGTAAAGTTGGTTTACTTTGTCTACATTAGTCTCATTGGACCATCCAAAGGAAAAAGACCACCAAGTCAGAAATGAAAGTTTATTCAAATAAGAAATTTAATCAAATATAGGTCATCTGATCACGCAATATTCACGATGTAATAGGCTTGAAACTCAGCCCTTTATCTACAAAGTGCGTAGATCTTATTTAAAGTTAAAGGCAACGTTATTGCCTCTCTATCATTTTCTACCCATGCCGTCTAAACGTACGATTCCGCCAACATTGGAGTGTTTCGTTCTCTATGAAAAGATTACTACAATAATCGAAATGGTGAGAAAATCAAACAAGCATCTCAGTCTCTATACTTTCCTAAACCAAAACCAAAAAGAAAGAAGAAGCTTGTAGATATATTATACATATAAAAACCCTTCAAAGTTAGGTGTATAAGACACAAATCAGTGCCTAAACGAATAAGATAAGAGGCCCATTAACCCTAGTGGCAGCCATTGTCCTATCCTAAACATGCCTTTACTTTCCTTGAGAAAGCACCATCAATGGCCAGGGTTGTACAACACTTGTCAAAGGAGTGCACGAGTTTCTTACTTTTTTGTACAAATGTATATATATTGGGTACGACAAGCTTGGATCGTGCAATTGCACGCGACGCTTTTAAGAAATTATGAAAAGTATAATGGATTTTTTAAAAGAATTCAGGGAAAAGAATGATTATAACACTAAACTATGCATTTCAGTGTGGTTTGATTGTTTATATATAATTGCAACCTGACAAAAGATAAATTAATACTTGTTGACCTATTTCTGTTAAAAAGACTAATCACACACGTCTTTCTTAACTATTTTTTTTACTTGGTGTGCAATTTCCTAACACTTTCCTTTCAGTCCAACTCCACTAGGGCTTGTGGCCCCCTTGATTGAAACATTACAAATTGTCAACTATTTGTTTTCTGAATTCAGTGTGCTAGCTCGTAAGTTATGGCACATTTGTTGTCAGATAACCGGTATTTAATTTAGTAGTAATAGCTTTCACACCCAAATTTCATAACATGTTTAAATGTCACCATATAATTGGTGTTTATTTTCTTTTTCAGCAAGTACCCATGATAATTCCATGTATAAGTGCTAAAATTCAATCACAAGTTGAAAGCTAAACATGTTATAAAATTGGGTGCGGATTTAGATGTATTCATAGACGGCCATCATATCTAGATTAGAAAGAAAAGCATTCACTCCAATGGGTTAAGACTTACCTCTTTGACACTTCTAGGTAACTCAATCTTAGTAAATATTAATTTTATATAAATATAGAGGTGGATCTTGGTATGATGACAAATGTTTTTCACCAAAAGCAAAAGAAAGTGGATACGAGTTCTACCCAAAATAAATTAAGGAAGAGTGTTTACTAATCACCTCTTCCCAATCATGTAAAAATAAAAGTTTTGCGCATGCGCGGGCACACACACAAATATTAGGGAAGGTTATTTACTAATCACTACCTCTTCTCAATATATGTGTGTGTGTTTCATACAACAAGTAGAAATTAAGGGAAGATTAAAATGATATCTTTTACATCTGTTTTAGAAGCCAGGCATAATTTATATAGTAGCCTTTTGGCACATATTATACATGGTAGATACTTGTTTTTAAAATTTGTTTTTTCTCTTGTGGGGGAGAGAGAGAGAGGATCTGAATTCATGTTCTTCTTATAAGAAATTGGATATTGACATTGAACGACAATACTCTTAGTTTGTAGAATTTGATCTGAATTCATGTTTTCTACTTGGAAATTGGATATTGACATTGAACCACAATACTCTTAGTTTGTAGAGTTTGATACCAAATAATTTGGAGTTTCATATACGATCAAGAGAGAAAAATGAGAAAAATAATCAAAATTGTATTATGGTTTCTATTTAAATAAAATTAGTTGGTAATTCGTGCAATCCACAAAAAGTTGAGCAAAAGATTTTTTTTCCCTCATTTATTTCTTTGTCTCAATATAAAATTTGATAATTATGATAATTATTGATAGACATTTAATATGATTATATTAGTATATGAAACTAGTTATTGTACCGTGTAATAAAATATGATATGGTAAGTGATTATTTTATCTCAATGATATAGCGAAATTCTGATAGAAAGTTTAATTATAAAATAGTATTTAACATCAAATGAAAATTATATATTAAAATAATAATGTTTAAAATTTTGAGGTCTCAAAATATCATGTGGCAAAATTTGATTATATTAGTATATGAAGCTGTCTATTCTACCAACTAAAGAATGCATTTTCTCAAAAGTTAAAGAAAATATGATTGGGCAAGACTCTAATGGAATATTTAAATATAAAATCAATTTAAAAACACTAATTAGAATAATGATATGTAAAATTGTAATGTCTCAAAACCCGCGCTATGTGATAAAATTGTAAGATGTAAAAACCAAAAGTAAAATAGTTAAGTTTTAAATAAACTATAAATTAGGAGATATAATATACACCCTTAAATGACAAATAGAATGGATCAAACTTTTTTGTAATTGAAGCTTAGGAAATTAATGGATCTTTTTTATAACAGGGATTAAAATAAGAACTACACCAAATTGAGTCGCTTTCAATAATAGTAGCTACATTTGAAAATGAAAGGAAACAAAAAAAAAAAAAAAAAAAAAAAAAAAAGAAAAAAGAGAAGAAGACCAAAAAGAAGAAAAAGAAGAACACACGCCTAGATAATTGGGTAAGGGATCACTAAAAAGTTTCTCGAATAAAGAACACTGTCGACAAAAGGATCCGGAATCGTTAAAAACATCTTATCATGACTAACCTATGAAAGTTCAGTGATCACTATATAATTATTAAATCAAACTTTTGTCCATTTAACTGAAAGTGAAGTGCCATAAAGGAAGTTCCTTCCTGTTAACTTTCCACCGCAGATTAGCTTTTGCAAACATGGTTCCTTCTTCAGTTCTGTATGGTTTGGAGGAGATGAGAGTAGAGGGTAAGGCAAAAACAAAAATAGAGGAGAGGGAGAAGGAAAGGGAACAAAAAGGTTGACCATTCTCCTTACTTGGATGTCTTAACAATTAAGTGGTGGGTTAAAAACTAAGTGGTGGGTTAAAAAGTTGTTTGGAGGAAGATGAGAGTAGAGGTAACAGGGAAGGAGAGAAGAGGGGAAATGAGGAAAAGGGTTGACTTAGACCTTATTTAGATGTTTTATTCAACAAATAAGTGGGAGAAGAAAAATTGATATTATCATATCTTTTCCTCCAAACGAGTTTAGATGATTCTTATCCAACCTATTATGTGACGATTCATACAATTATTAACATGACTTATTAATTTATTTAAGCAATCACGTGAATTATTAAATAGGTAATTTGACTAAAAAATACATGTAGATGATTGTTTGAGACATCCTATAGCGGGTTAGAGAATTTTCCTCCAATAAAGTTAATTAAACATCCCTAATCCCTTTCTCTCTACTCCGCTCCATTCAGACGCACTGCTAGATAAATCAAAGAAATAATAAATGATTTCCTCCCTAGGAAAACAAGAAACCTACTTTGCTCCGTTTAAAATGAATTTGACGATCATGGCTCTAATTTTATAATAGGACAAATTGTTATATTTAGAGTCTTTATTTCATGGGAAAACATTATGTAGTGCATTAGAGTTTAAAATTCTCATATTATAGATGGCCCCTGTCGCAAATCAATTGACTCTTTTTTGTCTTTTTGGTTTTTGAATAAAAAATGGGATTTTTGATGTGGATTCACTGAACTCATATAATGTGACGATAATAAATAATAGGTTAAATTCCAAAAACCTCTCCTGATATTTGAGGAAGTACCAAACACGTCCAAAAGTTGTTAAAAACGACCAATTTGCTCCTTAAAAACAGATGGCATGAATGCCTTTTCATCACCATATATCAAACCAAATTTTCTTCTCTCTCTTCTTCACGAATCACGCCAAAAAATATCTCTCTCATTCATGCCCAGAAAATCTCTCTCTCTTCTTCATGCCAAAAAAAATCTCTCTCTCTCAAGCTTAAAGCTAAAATTTCAGACTTGGGGCCAACAACTCCTCCACTGGAATGATTTCAAAGCCAATTTAACCACAAATCTCACGCCATACTCCGCCGTTAAAAGCTTTGTGGTTGGGTTGCGAATCATGATGAATTGTAGATGGCGATTGTTGGGTCACGATGAGTGGAGACGATGGTTGCAAGGTCAGTTTGGTGGAGCTGTTTTGTGGGTATGGATTTTTTTTTTTCTAATATTTTGATTTGGGTTTTGTTTGGGTCTGATGTTTGATGGTTGGAACGGTTTGGGTTTGAGGAGGATGGGTGGGTGGTGATGGGTGGTGCCGTGGTAGACAGTGGTTGCTGGGTCACACGATGCTCGATGGTGGGTTTTTTTTTTTTTTTAATTTAGGGTTTGTTTGGGTTTGAGGTGTGAATCATGTGATGTTTGATGGCGGGAACGGTTTAGGTTTGGAATCGATGGGTGGGTAATGATGGGTGGTGCTGTGGTGGTCGGCGGTTGCTAGGTCACACGATACTCACCAATGAGTTTAGGTTTTGTTTTGAATTTTATTTTATTTTTTGGATTTGTTTGAGGTGTGATGTAAACAAATCTATTTGAGGTGAGATGTTGGATGGTTGATTGGTTGAGTTGATTTATGTTTGATTGCCTTGAGTGATACTGGATCTGGGTTGATCTTGGTTTGATGTAGGGAGGATTTTTCTTTTTTAGAATGTAATGTAAATTTTTATTTTTCCAAATGAGAATGTTTGGTTTTGATTAGAAAAATGGGTACTGGTTTAGTGATTTTTTTTTTTTCTGTAATCTTTCTCAAAATACATGTTTTGTGTATATTTTTGGGACTGGTTTGAGCTTCAGAGAGAAGTGTTTATGTTATGGCGTGAAGAAGAAAGTGAACAAATAAGGAACATGGAAAAAAAAATCATTTGGAGAGAGAGTGAACAAATAGCAATACACGCTGTCTGTTTTTAAGGAGCAAATTGGTCATTTTCAACAACTTTTGGACGTGTTTGGTATTTCCTCAAATCTCGGGGGAGGTTTCTAAAATTTACCCTAAATAATATTATGTGTACCACTAAGGCATTAATGACAATAGATAATAGTACATGTACCTTTCACAAATCAGTTCACTATTTTATGAGATAGAGTATTGTTGATGAAATGAATTCACAGCAAAGATTTCTAGATCACAATGAGTAGGGGCCAGTGTTCTATTTTCTGACTAGTGAGCAATTAAAGAAAATATTATATTAAATAAAAAAAAAACAAAAAAATTACGATGCATGCTAGGATTTGGTACTTTTTAATTTTTTTTTATTTAATTTTAATGAATGTCTGTGATTTTTTTTTTTTTTTTTGAAGAGAATGAATGTCTATGATTTGGTACTAGATAACTGTCTGCATCATGGTGACACTAATTGATGTACCTACTTGTAAACTTTGGAAGAAATGTGTATTTGGTAATATAATGTTGAAAAATTGTCAGCCACAGCGGCACAGCCATGGGGAAAAACCAATCAAGTTTCGACTAAACTTACTAAGGAAAACATGGGTCACAAGTTTCAACAAGCAACTGTCATTAAAAGGAAATGAATGAGTTAGGCACTGAAAAGGATAAGAGAGGGACAACATCCAAGAATGTCTTTATTGAAATGAATTTGTGTATGTTTGGAGACCTGTGAAAAAATTAACTTCTTGCTTAAATTATTTTGTGAGTCCTACATTATATTTTGTCTCTGTTTTATCTTAAATAATCGAACTTTCAACTTTTTCAAATTAAATAAGCTAGTTTTAGGCTCTATGTCTCATATTATGTAAATACGTTATTAGAAATAAGCAATCTTCAAATGAACAAATATATAAAATCATTAGCATTAATTAGGGCCATTGAAATAACATCTAGCCAAAAATCATAGTTAAACTGATTTAAATGGTGTGTGCGTTAGGCTGAACATTCTAGTGTGCAAAAATACCATATGAGTAGTACCTCAATACATTTAATGAGGTACTGATCATCAATACATCAAAAGATATTATTTTTATTCATTCTCACACACTTCCTACGACTTTGTCTCTCTCTCTCTCTCCCTTGTTGGATATTCTTTGTATATCCAAGTAAGTTATAATGCAAGTTTGATTCAACTTTGGTAATGGAAAAGTGATGTTTAATCTCAAATTTTTATGTGGAAAATGTTACTTACATCTTTAGGTGAGATAAAGTAAAAGAAATAATGAAAAGCAAGTGAAAAAACAAACAAGTTCACGAAAATTGGCTTGAGCCAATGTTTGGAGAATGTCAAGTGAAAATGAAAAATGCAAGTTAAGAGAATCGTTTTATGCGAATTTGTGGAGAATGTCCAACATACCCTATGTGGCTCTCAAATTGAGTTTTCATGTAATTCACCTAACACTCGGTCGAGCATGTGTTACGAGATTTTTGCAGTTTTATGACCAAAAGTTCCACCATTTGAAATGTAAACATTTGTGAACATTGGAAAACTGTTTCTAATTGTTTTTTTTATGGTTATAACACTTTACCCATGACATATAAATTATTTTTAACTTTAATTTTCAATAACTTCTCTCTTGATTTTCTTTTAAAAACACAAGAAATCATGTGGGTATTCTCCTAAATTGTTGTTTGTAGAACTCAATAGTTGGTTGTATCTTAGGGACAAATTTGTAGTAACCCTTTAACTACTCTTCTGCGAGGGCAAATATTGTCTAAAGAAAGCATTTCCATTATACCTCCAAGTCATCAAATTTGCATTTGTTCTTTAAATCACTTTGTTTTTTCATTGGTTACCCCTTTATTCCCCAACATCCCTCTCCCTCATCTGGCACTAATCCATAGAGATTAGAACAGTAAAACCAATATCAAATGGCATTGAAATGGTTAGCAAAGAAATTTTAATTAAATCTTCCCTTCACTTTCTCTCTCTCCACCGTTACCAACATTAATTCCCAGCATTTCCAAGTAGTAAAAGGTGTTGATGTTATGATCCTAGTATCCCACGTGGATTAGGTGTAATCTTAACCATGTATTTATAAGCTCTTAGGTACTCTCCCTTTGTAAGCCGGTTTTCAAAGGTGAATTCTACTCACGGGTTTGTAACATTAGTTATCAGAGCCAACCACCACGCCGAATAATCGAACGTAGCTCATTGAGTATGGGATCATATACGTTGCAACTTTGTGGTCAGATCTTGGAGGGGGCGACCAAGAGGCTAGAGGCTAGATTAAAATAACTGATAGGTGAGTAAAGCTGTCAAAAAAGAGAAATGGCTACTATCGAGTTAGTGTCAATAGAGTGAGCCGTCATGGATGTCGGCTGCGAAGCGTGATGGTATGTTATAATCCTAGTGTCTCAAATGGATTAAGTGTAAGTTTAATCATGTGCTTATAAACTTTTGGGCACTCTCTTCTTGCAAGTTGGTTTTCAAAGATAAGTTCTGCCCATGAGTTTGTAATAGTCGACAGCGAAGATGGAGGATGGTGGCTGGGTATGGGTCTTTGATGGTGGCCAATGATACTCTCTCGCTCTCTCTCTCTCTCTCTCTCTCTCTCTCTCTCTCTTTCTCTCTCTCTCTCTCTCTCATGCATCTCATTGATTGTATTTCATGTTTGATCTAGGCCTTTGGTGTTTGATTTGGGTCTTTGCTGTAGTTGGTCTAGGTTGATAATTATGGTTGGTTCATTTATAGTTGGGTGTTGCTATTGGCTTTGGATTGAAATTGGGGAAAGATGGGAAGAAAAAAACAATTAAATGAAATAATGATAAAGTATTAAGTCTAATGTATTTGTTTATGATAGCAGATTAATTAAAGTAGCAAAAGTAGAATTCTAAAACAAATTTGACTAAAAGTGTTTTAAGCTTGGTGTGAATGCTCTAACAGCCAACAAGTGAAAAACATGATAGTTATTTAAAAGATTACTCGATTACATTATGCCCCATGATTTTATTATTTTATGTACTTGCAAACTTCTCTGGGACATAGTTAGTAAAAGCCTTTCCCTTTACCTCTCGCTCAAAACTTTATAAAAAGCTTATTACTAAATGATGGAGAATCACATTTAATACGGTTCATATGCTATATTTAAAGTCTAGATTACAATATATATATATATATATATATATATATATATAAATCTACCTTCTAACAACAGAATAGTTGTTAGTAATATTGAAATTTGTGATTACTTTTGGTAGTTGTGGGAAGTCATAATACTCCGTACATCTCAAAGGCACACATATCAAAATTGATCAAAGCTAACAAAAATAGCAAACCCCTTCCATTAGATAAGGCAACCCACAAAGATTGTCACATTGGTCTCACTTTCACATTTATTGTGCCCAATTATTCCCCACAGCGTCATAGAAACCCTCGCCTAAAAAGTAGAGTATCTTGTGTCGCTCTCACGTTTATTGTGCCCTAACAACCTCTTATTGCATTCAATACCATGTGATATACTCCTTCCTCAGGTCAAAATATTGAGTCACCCAATTATTTCCCAAAAAGTCAAATGATGCCAAAATTGTCAGACTTTTTCACCGAAATGGGATATCTTTTGGGGTGTGGTGGGTCCCAATAAGGTGAGTTTGTGAGAGAGTATGTGAAAAATTCGGTGATTGTAGTAGAGCACTTGTTTCCTAGATGCGTGCCTTCATCTTTATCCAAAGATTTCATGAGTTACATTTTTATTTTTTTTATTCCAATGCACTGAATTTTATTTAAGTACTATAATGAGTGGTTTGAAATGTGTGAAAGGGGGAAAACAAACTCAAAAGCAGAAGGAAAAAAAAGAAGAAGGAAAAGCAAATATAAATTACAAAAGAAAAGAACTCTGAAAGGAAAGTATATATTGTAATGGAGACGTTACCTCTTCACAGTATAGATGATCCTTTGTAGTTCTTTTAACTAGTCTCATAATTATTCACCATCATGGATTAACCTTTTTGGATTAAAAAAGAAATTAGGCTTCAAGGGCTATGAAAACAAAATGAGGATACTAAAAGTGGATTAGTAATTTGGAGAAATTGATTTGAAATCATAAATATGAAATACTTTTCTAGATGATTTTTGTTTTTTTGAAAAACTCTTCAAATATAGAACTTTCTTCTGAAAATGTGAAAAGGGTCTAGGGCTCTTGTTATAGAACCAAAGGGCCCTTAAGTTGGTAGAATAATGTCCCGGCCAAATAGAAATGGTAAAAATCCTCACAATAAATTAGAAAATATATTTGAATAACTAGGGTTTTTTTTGTTGGTGATGTATGTCATCACTCGTCCTAATGATAGCGTACAACACTCCAAATATAAATCATTGGATGTGGACAACAACCCAAAAAAATAAACTTAAAAATCTTTTTTGATCAAGTTACCGAACCTTCTTATTGATAGATGTTTGGATCATTTCTCGTTAAGATCGAGGACTTAAGTTTATTAACTAGTATAAAATGAGGTGTCCATGATATTGTATATTTTTATTTAAAAGAAAAAAAAAATCAATTTGGGATTTTGGTCACTTATGACAAAATTTTTTTAATATTTAATTTTTAAAATGATCATCTATGATCTAGATGGTAAAATTGGAATTTCAATATTTATGAAGGGTTTGGAAATTGTTTGGGATGGGCTGAAATTTTCAGCAATTTTAGCTTATTTTTTATACTATTTATGGGTCTCACGACACTTTTTAATATTATTTATCGGTCTCATTGTACTATTTAGCTTATTTTTCAACTTTTTTTTGACGCATTCATCAAAAAGACTAAATAATTTGTTCCTAAACAGACCCTTAATTATTTTCCAGCTCACCCAACAGCTCAGTCCAATCGAAATTGGGACATTCCAAAATTCGGCTGGAAAGCCAAGCGAGGCCCAAACCCATCTAACTAAGCCCAGTCCACTTTGCCACCGGCGATTCGACTTCCTATTGAAATTTCTAAATTTGTCTCAAACTCAAAACTTGCGTCTCAAGCAAGCACAACAAAACTCTTTAACAAATTTCAAATTTGAATTTCAGAGCCAAAAATTCAGATATGTGATTCGCAAAGAATGAACCAAAGGGCATTCAATTGTTTCCTTGCTATTCCTAACCCATTTTCGAGTTTGCTCTAAACCCTTGAGAGAAGAGCTGAGTGTTTATGTCAAAAAAAAAAAAAAAAAAAAAAACCCAAAGGAGAAGCTATGGAAGAAGGTGTGCTCTCTGCGACTGAGAAGCAGAGCATGGTCTCTTCTTTTCTAGAGATCGCCTTTGGCCAGTCCGCTGACACTGCCAAACAGTACTTGCAGGTCATGATATTTGTTTTTCTTTTTATATCTGACCACTTTCTCTTGAACTCTTTTTGATTGAAAGAAATTATTTTAAATTTTGTAAAATCATATCATACGCTTGCTAATGCACACTCGTACACACTTTTTTTATTTTATGAAATCATGTTTAAATGGTTTTACAATTTTAAATGAAATCGCGTTTTAGTCTATGTGGGAGTGTGATTATGGTGAGATTGTAATAAAGAGTATATGATTATCATTATTCTTTAAATTTTACCATGTGTTGGGTATCTAGTTTCTTGAACTATATGAATGGTTTTGTTTGTTTGCTATCACTGTCTTTGAATTTAAGAAGCATTTGGGTTTGGCATGTCATGTATGAAACTAAATGGTGGAGCCTTGTTGTGGGAACAGGCCACGAGTTGGAAGCTTGAGGAAGCTATTCAGTTGTTCTTTGTGGGTGATGAAGGTGGGCCAATAGTAGCTTCATCACAATCTCCAGCATCAGAAAATGTGAACTATTTGGCTGATCATAATACAGGGTAACTTAAGAAATTTATTTAATTCTTTTTAATAATTTGATTTTTAGTTGATTAAATTTTACATGATTACTTTAGATTATAACTTTTGAACTGAAATATTGTATGGGTATATTTTCTTTCTCTAGTCTTCCTTGATCATTCAAATTTGTGTCATGTGTGGTTATCTTTTCATGTTATAATTAGGGCTTGCCTTGGCCAAGGCCCTTATAGCTCAAACGAAAACATTCACGGTTCAAATCCCCCCATCTATTAAGTTATAAAATAAAAATAATCAAGGCTTGCCTTGGTTAACTTTTGTGTGTACCTCAATTGCGAATCAAATTTATTCTTTTCTGTTTAATAATACTGCAAAATGGTTTCCATTTGTGCCATGATTTGCAAATCTCCTGAAATTTATATTGAGTGAATTGAATGTAGAAGATACTGGACTTGCATATACTACAACAATAACAACAAAAAAGCCTTAGTCCCAAATAGTTGGAGGCCCTTAATAGATTACTTTTGTGTGTTTTTTGGCTTCTATACTATGTTCTACTCCTATTATTTTGTTGCAACATGACATGCAGAGTCAGAGTCGTCTTCTTCTTCTTCTTCTTTTTTTATAGCTTGGACTGGTGTGTTCATTATTCATTCATTTAGATGCAATTCTTTGTAATTTTCATGCATCAAGGATGGGATATCTGTCATGTGAAGCAAGATCAAGTTCATCAATTGCATGCCATAATTTTGATGAGGAAATGAAACGCCCTGGGGTCTGGGAATCAGACCAAGGCGCATCGTACCACCGAGATAACCTTGCTTCTTTATATCGTCCTCCCTATCATCTGATGTTGCATGGGTCCTTTGAAAAGGTACATGTGCATGCCTGATTGTATGGCCCTTGAGTTTTTTCATGGCTTTGTATTGCAATTTATGTTCAGGATTTGTACACTGAGGTAGTTGGCATTATGGATTTTGTGCCTTTTCTTCTCCCATATTCACTGCAAGTAATTTCCAATGTAGGGTTAAAGATGATTATATATTTGATTTTTTTTTTTTTTTAGTTATACTAAGTTGGATGCTATGTTTTACACTATTCCTCAAGTATATTACATGGCTGGCCTTCTGATATCAAAGAAAAAGAAGGACAGTAGTGAAAGATTATTTAGATTTTGAATCATTTTTAGCACATTTTGTTAGAATTAGTGGAATGGATTTGTTTTCCGTGTAATAAGCCTCTTTACCCAGCGGTTGGAGGCTTGGGATGAACTATAGACCTAGACATCTTAGGTTCGATCCACACTAGGAGTTCTCCTAAATCACCTGATACGTGATTCTGACACATGGGGTTGTGTATCTATGGTTTACTCTCCAAGAGTGCGTTCAAAGGGCCTTGCCTCGGTGGGGAAACTTTTAATCTTAGTTACATGAAATTGTGCATTGTCAAGTTAGAAAATTATTTTGCAGCATAGGGACTACTTTTGTATGTGTATGTGCACATTGTCTTTAGGTGCAGGCTTAATCATGGAAATGAAAAGCGAAGTATGTTAATCATTGATGATCAAATAAAAATAATGGGGATGGAGGCTCTTTTTGGGGAAAAAAAGGGTTTAAGTAAAATCTTTAAATGAAAAAAGAATACTGTGAGGAGAAATTAGGTCTAGTTTAGAAGAACGGTTTAAGAAGTTAAAGGAACAAAAATATTAAAACAAAGAATAAGATACAAAATTGGCTTGTTTGGAGTTTTCTATTATTTGACTTCTTGTTCTTCCTCTTCCTCAATTCTAATAGAAACTATAGTAGTCTATTGTGTCTTCTATGGCTGCTTGTAATTTGATTAGTTGCAAAATGCTGTTATTCATTCACTCAATTAAAGAGATGCCTTTAATTGTTTTGGTTTTGTTTTATATGCTTATGCTTCTTGTAATTTGATTATTTGCAAACTACTCTGTTATTCATTCACTCCATTAAAAAGGATTCCTTTTATTGTTTTTGTTTTGTTTTATATGCTTATTATGAGCTTATCTTATTATATGATTAAAAAGGCCATGCTCTGGGCATGAGCATAAACTACTTAGCCCATCAGGGGTGAATGCCCTTGGATTACTTGGTAATTGGTTCTAGTGGGTTGGGTTAGTTGCTTTTAGGTTTTATTGGATAGAGGTGAGTTCAAAGAGCTCTTCTTTAAAAAGGTTCCCTCTGTTATTGATATATTTATACATATATGATTAAAAAGGACAGTGAAAAGTTGGCTCTTCGCCTTTTGGAGATCTATGGATGATCCATTATGCCATGCTTTCCCTAAACAATGTTTTTTACTTATGGTATCTAGATCCAATTTTGCCTAATTTCCAGGCCTTTTATTTCTTTTGATTTTGAAGCAAATTGCTTTCAATCTTTATCATCTTATCTTTTTTTTTTTTTCCTGATTTTCTTTATTGTTCACGACATGAAATAGTACATTTTTATTTTTTGAGCTTGATTTTTAAATTCAAAGTATTCTAGTTAATAGAGATACGAATGAACTTTTGGTTATATAGACCTTGATCTTTGACTAGATTTTTTAAAAATTAAAAATTAAAAATTAGTACTTATCTGCAAATGCAGGCAAAAGATACTGCTTCTTTGCATAACAAATGGCTCCTAGTGAACTTGCAATCAACCAAGGAGTTCACCTCTCATATGGTAGTTTCTAAATAGTCATTTTCTCTATTTATCTCTATTATTGTTGTTCTTATTTGTCAACGCATACTCACTTGGGATTATTATATTTCTTTGTGAAGCTTAATCGGGATACATGGTCAAATCAAGTTGTTTCTCTAATTGTTAAGGCCAATTTTTTCTTCTGGCAGGTCAGTGTGATTTCTTGATAGACCTCAGTGTTTGTATACATGATTCTCTTCTAATTTTTGATAAATTGTTGCAGGATGTTCTATTTGACATGGTTTCTAATCTGATATTGTTTGGGTACCTTTTTCCAAGAAGCCCTGTAACTTCCTGTAACTTGCCAATTAAAAAAAAAAAATTACAAAACCTTGTTTCCAAGAAGCCTTATCCAGGTCTGCTGGGAATTGCCTTTTTTGGGTGAAGGCCAATTGTCTTCAACTCGTAGGGTTGTGCATTGAAGAATTTTGTTTTGTCCTATTTTGTCTGCTTGCTTTCTTCCCTTTTTGTTACTCCCTAGTCAGGATACCATTTAATTAATTTGATGGTATTTAGTCTTATGTACGGGACATGATTCTCCAGATGTTTATGCTATTTTAATGCTCTCTCTGCTCTGTATATGCATATTACTCTGTTTCTGTTGCTTTGTTTAAGCTGGTACTGTTGCCATTTCTGTTAACTAGTTTAAGTTTTTTTTTTTTTTTTTAGTTATTTCATTATGTGGATGAAATAATTGGTTACTGTTTCTATGAGCTACAATGTCATTAAAACACTTCAAATGTTAAGCAAAAGGTACTCTTTACGTCCAAATCTTTCCAATTAAAAAGAAAAGATAAAACCCGTTTTGAAACTTCGAGAGTTTAGTTAATGATTAGTAAGTGAAATCCTTCTTGTTGCCATTTGGAGATTAGGTTATTGTGAGTGTGATGATGGAGAGTTGAGGGGGGGGGGGGGGGGGGGGTGGGGTGGGGAGAGTTAGAGCTGAAGGGCAATTTTGGGAAGGTGTCATTAGACTATGAGGGGTGAATATCAACATTTCATTTGTAGGAGAAATAAAAATCTTCAACCAGCTAACAATGTACTATTGGTCTAACTTTTGGTTTATTCACACCTTTATAAATTACTTCGCTAATTGAACATTCAGGTTAGAGATCTTGTTAGTTGCTCTTCGAACTAAATGCCTTGAGATATCTTTTAGGAAGATGAATTCAATGCCTGTAATTTAAAGAAAAAACGGGAACGGCAGTTTGGGTGGGCGGCTTACTTTGGCTTATTTCAAGCTATTGATTAGTATTAAAGTGGAGTTAATTATCATTAAATAGTTCAATTTCTTTGGTTTCTATACAAATTGACTTCACCCTCTCTTGTCACAAAATAAATAAATAAATAAATAAATTATAATAAAAAAAACTTTTCCCACTTGTAATTTTAACAAATAGTAGATGCACTACTGCGCACCCTTAGTGCGATGGTCACTTTACAAGTATATGTGCTTGTGAGGTGTGGGGGGTAAAGACTGAAGTTCAAGTCTCCAAAAGGGAGTTTTGCACACATATACACTTAGATTACGTTAGAGTAGAATTTTTATCCTGTATTAAAAAAAAAAAAAATAGTAGATGCTTCCGTCCCACGCCATTTATTGTCCTATTTGTATAATAGGTTTCCAATTTATGATCATGGCGAACTCTTTTCTTTGTATGTATAAACAATTGATGTTCTCCTATGGGCAATTTATGTATGACTCTAGAGTGGCAATTAAGAGGGTGGTCAGTAATCAGCATCTTTCATGTTAATGATATCTTCTGATATCTTGGAAGTTTGGGTGGTTGAAAGTTCTATAAACATTTTTTCCCCTCTAGAAACAGACAATATGAGATTTGTTTTAGATAATATTAATTGACATATAGAATTGTAACAATATATTTGGTTGTCAATTGCCTTTGCTATTGGAGCCACATCTAGTTGATTGTAGAATACTTTATGGCTCAATATTGATGTCCTCTATGATAAATTTTAGATTAATTTGATGGTTTTGGAATCTTTGCTGCTGATTTGGATGCTGTCTATTATAGAATTTGAATTTTTGGATATATATCTTTTTCTTCCTAGTAAAATACATCGTCTGTACTTAATCACTCAGATCTTGTTTGTGAATATAGGAGTATGATGATACAACTGAAGGCAGAAAGGTTTGCACATATTACGAGTTGGATTCTATGCCTGTAGTGCTTCTCATTGACCCCATAACTGGTCAGAAAATGTGTTCCTGGTATGGAATGGTTCAACCTGAGCGACTGCTGGAGGTATGCATCATGGGGATGAATTTTTGGACATATATTTGAGTGGCATGGCTTGATAAAAAAGTCACATTTGGAAAAGGGGCTAAGGATTGTTGTATAGCAAAACTTGCACCCAAATTTGAGTTGTATTGCATTGCTAATCATAGAAAGTTTCATGTCAATTGTAGGATTTGTTACCATTCATGGATGGTAAACGTCCAAGAGAAAGTTATTTGACACCTCAAAGTAAAGGTACGTAAGTGTTTCAATGCTCTGACCTCACAAAATGAGTAATGATGAAATAGAGCTTCTAGCTATTTTCTAAAACATTAACTGATACACAAGATCATAATGGACAATTTGTAAGGTAACTTTTAAATTTTTAATTGCTAGATCTGTTAAAGAGGTTAAAAAAATGGGAGAAGAGAAAAATATAAGATGGTTAGAAAAGAAATCAATTTTTTGAGAGGATAGAAAATAGTTATAGTTTTCTTTTGTTTGGTTGGAAAAAAAAAATTGAGAGGAAAGAAAATCTAACATGTACTAATTCTCTATTATGTCCTTTTTTTTTTCTTTAATTTATCTTTTTATTTGAAAATATAACAAAATTATTATGAAAATAATGTATTACATGATTACATCAACAAATGAATTAATATGCATATTTTAAATAATTATGGCTTGTTTTAATTATAATTTAAATTGATACCCTTTAAAAAATAATAATAATGATCATAATAATATATTCCCTCACAAAATTTAAATAGTAGAGAGAGAGAGATTGTAATTAAAAGGGGAAAAATAATAAATTTCATGGAAGAATGTCTTTTCTCTCCAAGTTTTCCTCCCAATCTAGGAAAATGGTTTTTGGTGGGACCGGGTGAAAGATCACCACCCACCCCCCTTTCCATCCTCGCTCATTTCCACCACATCAAACAAGGCAAAACTTCCCTTTTCCATCATTCAAGCTATCCCCTCAATCAAACATACCATAGACTTCACACATCCAACTTGTCTGAGTTTCACCTGGTGCGAAGCATGCTATGTGGTCATTGATTACTAATTTGCAAAATGGAGAGTTTCAAGACTAACGTTTTATTTATTGATGACAAATTCTCAGGCACATCAAATACTGTATGTTATTAGTTTTGGCTTTCATTTTGCTTATGAGTTTTGTCTTGTTGTAAAGAGAGATTCATTTGAGACATGTCTTGTTGTCAAAATGCATTACTGGTCAAATCTATAATGCGCTTGTGTTGCATATGAAACAAATGAAGAGGATGAGTAAATGATACTTGCATTGGGAGCTTCTGTGGAAGGCATGAAACTGACGATGACAAAAGACTCAAGTGGGATGATTGCTAAAGACAAAGATGTAACTGTTACTGAAGAGGAAAAGGCATGCTCTAAGAAGCTGGCATATCCACCTCTGCCTGAAGAACCTAAGGGTGATAGGAACCTCCTTTGCAGGGTTGGATTCCATCTTCCAGATGGACGCTTACTCCAGAGAAATTTCTTCCGGACTGATTCAATACAGGTGAGATCTTTTTGAAGCTCATGTTATCTTGCATTATTTATTCTTTACCCATTTCTACTAATCAATTGGTCCACATGTTAAGCTTTCAATCTCTTGGATGGCCCACTTCTAAATAACAAGATTGTGGCAATTTTTATTTAATAACATATGGCATTGGATATGATTCTAGGAGGTGTTTTTGGTATTCAAAAGTCCCAGTAAAATGGACGTTGAGTCGTGTTGTCCTTGTCAGGGGAACTTCCTATCATTAACTTTGGATTCTTAAAAAGTATTGTTTTTCTATACCAAATCATAATGTTCAATTTCCTTCTCGTATTTTTTTTCTTTTTTCTTTTTTTTATTTGTGTTCTTCAGCTGCTCTGGTCGTTCTGCTATTCTGTACTAGAAGAAGCTGAGACAAGGCCATTTCGTTTGACACATGAATCCCCAGGAGCATCAAGGTTTTTGGATTATGATAGCCAATTAACTTTTGAGGAGTCGGGGCTGGCCAACTCAATGATCTCCGTTACATGGGATGAAGAAGACTTTGTATGGGAGTGGGACTGAAGAACATTATGATGGGGACTGTTTTTTGAGTTTCTTCAACTGGTATAGTTGTGCATTGAAGAATTTTGGTTTGTCCTAATTTGGTTGCTGCTTGCTTTCTTCCCTTTTTGTTACTCCCTAGTCAGGATACCATTTAATTTGATTGTATTTAGTCTTATGTACAGGACATGAATCTCTAGATGCTTATGTTGTTCTAATGCTCTCTTTGCTTTGTATGTGCATATCTGTTTCTGCTGCTTGGTTTAAGCTGGTACTCTTGCCATCGTGCTTAATAATTGAACCCTAATGGTTTCTTCTGAATTTCAGACTGCTAACTTGCTAAGCCTACTTGTTCTCTTTTTTAATTTTATTTTCCACTATATGCTTCCAGTAATTCTGTCAAATTGGCCTGTCTAGGAATATTCAGTCCTTTTATCATGGATCCACTTATGTTTATTGGATAGAGATAAATGTGCAAATAGAATACCAAGCAACATAAACACCCTATCCCCATAAACATCTTATCTCAAAAGGAACTGGCTTGGGTCTAGTGCTCCTGTGCACGGGACCTGTTGGAAAGTTTGCTTCATTTGGGGTGTCGTTTTCTTGTCGAACGCACGCCGGACACTTGACACTCCTCGGATACTTCTATATGGGTGTTCCAATTGTCTTTATTATTCATACTTTGAATAATAGTATTGCATTTTAAAATTATAAATATCTTTATTCTTGATTTGTATTCTCATTTTTGAATATCCTTTAATAGTAATGAATTTACTTTATTATCCATTATTACTCCTAATTTGATAAAAAAAATATGATTAATAATATATTGAAATAAAATATTCATTATTTCTCTTAAATTGATATATGTTTAATATTATATGAAAAATAAATACTTAACCATATATAAAAATATATTTAGTAATTAATTAATATATATATTTCTGTCGTATCCATATCTTACTTTTTCAAAAATTGCTATGTCGCCGTACTATATTCATACTCGTACTCATATTCATGCAGGTGCTTCCTAGAGTTTTAACAAACATCCCAGCTCACACTCTTCAACTCATATGATATAATTTTTTAAAAAAAGATAAAAATGCAAATACATTCCTATAATATTACAAACACTCTAGCCCAAATGCCCATTTGTCACACTTGGATATGTTTGGTATGCTGTAATAGCTCCTGTAATGAAATAGTTAATTACGTGTAATAGCAATTTGATCATTTAGTTATATTTTTATTATATGGATTAGTTATTACATAAGAATTTTGCTCAAAAAAAAAAAAAGTTATTATATAGGAATAACTATTCTTTAAATTGAAGAATAGTTATTCCTCTTTAAAGGGTTTGGATTATCTCCCATGCTTTTTTAATTGGATATGTCATTTGGTTTTAAATATATAATGACAAGTAGTAGTGATTTTTAATTTCCACGTTTTATTTAGTTAGTAGGCAATGTGACAGTCTTTCATTAAAATAAAAGAAAATTTCTTTTTAAAAAGTACTAGAGGAAAGCCAAATCCCTCTTTAAAATTGATGTAATAGTTATTCCTTAGTGTATATAATAGGTTTTAAAATTAATATATTTTCATAAATATAAATTTTTATTATACATCATCTTTTACTAGCTTTTCATATGTAACAACTAAACTTATGAATAGTAATAGTTATTCCATTACAATGTTTTATATTCCAAATAATAAAGATTATTATTCCTAACGAAATATATATATATATATATATATAGTGCTACAGTCACAACATTTTTATTTGAACTAAGTTACAACCTACAATTTCCAGTCTTATAGAATTTCATCCTATATAAATTTGGACAAAATTTGGCGACAAATTTGATCATAGCCTAAAACTAAAACTTCCATTAAAAAAATTAACATGATAGTATATTTTTTAAAATTTAACCATAGGATTACAAGTTCTTTATGTTCCTAACATATATGTCAAGTTTCATGTCAATCAGACGTAATTTACTATTCGATTTATAAACTTATTTTTTATGCATAATTTTAGACTACAAAAACTTGAAAATTAAATATTTGGTTGATGACATAGCTATTGATCTTTAATTTTCTTGAAATTTTGTAAACATGAAGGATATAAGAAGAAAATGTAATCTAATAGCGAATTTGTCAAAATTCACATCCAATAAAAGCCTTAAGCTACAACCAAGTTTGTAACCAAACTTTGTCCTATAAATTTTAGGATAAAATACTATTTTGGTCTCTAAATTTCACAAAAAAGTTTTTTTTTTTTAATTCCTAAACTTTAACAAATTCATTTTTCATCTGTAAACTATTGAAAAAAAGTTTTTTTTTTTCATCCATATATTTGTCTCTAAACTATTAAAAAAAAATTCTTTACCAAATTAAAGGATGAAAAAAGAACTTTTTAAAACTTAGAGACAAAAAAAAAGTTTGGTAAAATTTAGGGACCAAAATAGTATTTTGCCCTAAATTTTACTGTGTTTTTTTACTTAAATATAAGCTTGATCCAACTAGTTGGGATTTGATTATGACTTGGGTACACTGCATCTAGTTGACTAGACTCATTATGATGATGAAATGTGGCCAGAAGTGAACACATGTTACTATCTTTGCTGGTCCAACATAATTGGACATTGGACCCAAATTTTGCTCGACTTGAAAAATGTCTCTCATTTCTCTTTCTCACTAATAAATTGGGATATTGAATGAATAAATAAATAATTTATCTTATTTAATCAAAAAAATAAAATTTGCTAAAAAAATTGCTAGAAGTGAGATTTTAAAGTGTTTCTATCTTTTATTAATTTAAAAAATGGTATTTCAAAATTCAAAGTTACAAAAAAAAAAAAAAAAAAAGGTGAAGTGGCTATGGCTGTGGCTGTGGCTCTCACAAATAAAATACACAGTTTTATTAAAAGCAAAAAACAAAAAACAAGGATACATTACCATAAAATAAAACAAACCAACCCTACTATCTCATTTTTTTTTAACCCCACAATATTATTTTTAACTTAAAAAAAAAAAAAAAAAACTAGCTTCCTCCAGACTCTCCCTCTCCCTGTCACTATATTTCAATCCCTCTCTCTCTCTCTCTCTCTCTCTCTCTCTCTCTCTCTCTCACTAAAAAAAAAACACTTTATTTCACTATAAAAATTATCAAATTCTCTACATACCTGAAACCAGCAATGGGAACTACCCATAGAAAAAAAGTCTACAATGCATATGCAATGTCGCAGTGCAATAATCACCATCACAAGGCCGGATATTTTTATTTGCTGTTACTGTGATAACTGATAGGAATTCCTTTTTGTCTTGATGATAACTTTTGGCTTGTGGTAGTGGATTATTGTTCAAAACTTTTGATTCAATATGGGTGGCTCTATTTTTTCTTCGTGGAATCAAAATCATTCGAGTTTTCGGTTGAGGAAGGTGGTATGTTTTACTAGCTGCGTATTTACAAGAGAGGCAGAGATTCTCTAAGATCAATATTTATGGGAAAAAGAAGTGCAAAGAGATTGTTGTTCAATGTGGAAGAACTAATCTCTGGGCAGTCTAGTGGGCAGTTTGCAAAATCTTGCTGTAAGGGGGACAAATTTTTTATTCTTCAGTTGGGTTCCAACTCTCATGGAGCTTTCTTATTAATTTCGGAACTCACTTATGGTTGTCGTAAGGGTTCTTATGGTTGTCGTAAGGGTTCCATAGTGGTGCTTGAAGTGAAGTCGTGTAACACTCCAATCCCATACCAAGGATTTAGATGCATAACCTGTCTTAGAAAATAATCAACAATAATATAATGGAACAGAGCGTAATAATTATCCACAAATAAACTTCTATCCAACATCAAGTTTCTTATAAAATCCATAAAAACACAATATCCTTCTGAACAAAATCTCCAAATACAATCTCAGATATTTGCACAAATGTCAAACTCATTGTCCTGAAGAAATTTTACTAAAACAATTCACCAACTAGCATAGCTCCAAACGAAGTCGTCAATCTAAGGCTCCACTGATCTACCACCAAAAGACACTCCATATCTCTAATCTGAAAGGGTGGAAAAAGGGGGTGAGCTAAAGGCTCAATAAGAGACTACATAACATGAAGATGTCTTCCAAAACAAAACATTAGTATCATTGACAAAATATAGTCTTCACGATACATTTACAAATAGTTTAAATAGTAATATAATATATTCTATAAAACTATTAAAATAAAATATTTCACTATAACGCTGTAATCATTAATAAAATAATAACCACGTTAATATGCCAATATGCACCAAATAGGTGGAAACAATTATTATAAAAAAAATAAACAATTTTCCACTTACACAGATCAGTAGCAATAAAACAGTAGTTCGATATGGATAATATTAGTCAAACACAGACAAAAGCTGCTAAACACTCGGTGGGTGATTCCCATGGGAACAATAACACTAACCTCATAGAGGCAACACTAGCTCCAAAGAGCAACAGTAACACTGCACCACACCACAGTAACACTACATCGGCCGAAGACCAACACTTAACCCTGTGTTGGCAAAGGTTGCAGACTGTCTAGTTGACCACTTGAAACATTTTTTGACATATACAATTTCGAGATAGTATACAATATATAATAAAATTCGAGTATGTGCAAAGCACTAACAATGGTATAAGTTTTTTTTTTTTTTTTTTTTTAAACTTCACTATTGCAATTATATATATTTTTACTACTATATATATATATATATATACACATTTATATATATATTTATAACATATATATACGTCCTGAGAGACGTCATGTGCTGAAGTCTACTTACCTCAAATCACCAAGACACGATAGATCTCAACTATCCAAGCCGATGTCACTTGAACCTAAAACACAAATAGATGATTTTGCTGCGTTAAGCCATACTTACATCATTTATATAAACCATTCGTGCTATCCCTCTTCCAAAATCACACATGGACCCTTTATACATCATAATTATATATATTAGATCCTAACAATGTTTCTAACCAAGGGCCTAACATTAGTATTTAATATATATTACCACTAGATCCGAGAGTCCACAAGTATCAATATGACTACATTCATGATAATCTATGTAAATTGGATGTAGGGAATTCGTTTTCAGTGGGGTATATTAGATATCATGAAGTGTATGACTCATCCTTCAATATATATATTTATTTGTTTAATTCTTTCCTCTCTACAAATAAGCGTGTATATATATATATATATATATATTTATTTGTACTGCATCCCTAATCTATGATACTGCCTCCATACTCATATGTACTGCATCCCTAATCTATGATGAATATACATATATATATATATATATATTCATATATACCGCATCCATATTCATGTGCCGCATCCCTAATCTATGATGAATATACATATATATATATATATATATATGTTCATATATACCGCATCCATATTCATGTGCCGCATCCCTAATCTATGATATTATAATTCTTTCCTCTCTATATAATTCTACAATAATATAATATAAACTCTATTCCTGTGCAACAAGTATTAGATTTCCAAAAGTTTGAATCAGCAAAGAGACAAAAGTCTCCTTTAAACACCAACTGTCCAGCGAAAATACAATGGCTTGCAAATTAAAGTTTACCTCACATGCAATTAGAATTTGCTGGCTGCTAAGTGTCCAACGGAATCAAAGGCTTGCACAAATCAACGTTTACCCCCAAACTGAAAATAAGGTTTGCTGGCTGCCCCCCCCCCCCCCCTGTAGCGCACAGTCCCCAGTCCTTTTTGCTGTAGTTTTTTTTTTTTTTTTTTTTTTGGTCTAGCGTCTTTCTCTCTACCTATCCCCAGGAAGCCCTAATTTTCTGTCATATTAAAGCTGTTTTTCACTTGGGTTGAAAATTTAGAAGCCCACTAAAAACTAAAATAAGCTTCCAAGACCTACCTTTCCACTAAACTCATTATAAGGTTGTTTACATAGGCTAGGAGGCTATAAATTAATTTTGAATAAACCACAAAATAATTATTCACGTTACCCCTTTTTATTATTATTATTATTATTATTATTATTATTATTATTATTATTATTATTATTATTATTATTATTATTATTATTATTATTATTATTATTATTGTAGAAATCATAATATAAAATAATTATCTCCTCCACAAAAAAAATAAGCGATTCATCAAATCCACTCTAGAAGCAGTTAAATAAAATTTAAGTGAAACGGGTGTTACAAGTCGGGGAGTGGCTGGAGAGGTTTTGGGTTACATCTGAGGAAGGTGCTAGCCCCTGAGTCTCTAGCTCCTAAGCAAGCAATCACAGGTATTTTTAGAGATGCCTTTAAATCTTATGCGTTGGTGGTGGTGGGGAAACAGATTAACAACGGTGGTGGAGGTGATAAAGGGAAGAAAAAAATGCATTGATTCAAAATACAAATTTTGAGCAACCTGGGGTGAAGAGTCTGTCAGTCTTCAGCCGTAATAACAGTGTAGAAGGTATCTTAGGACAGAGGAAGCCTCCTGGGGTGAAGATTTTGTCAGAATCCAGCCATGTTAATCGGGTTACCTGCAAGGATAGTACTTTGGGACAGAGAGATCAAATTGGGGCGAAGATTTTGTCAACAATAGATGGGATTGAAATAAAGGTATTAACGTTGAGTTGTCTTTGGATTTGATTTTGGGTATGGAGCGTGGGTTAGATGGGAATTGGGTTGTAGTGTGGTCTGAAGTTAAGGAAGTGGGCCCAAAAGTGGTGAAACCTAAAAAGCCCACTATTTAGAATTTTCAAAAGGTTAGTACCTCTAGCCCATTTAAATATGTTAAGCCCAAACCTGTTTGGAGGCCACGCTAAAGCCAAACTTTGGAAAACCCAGACCACAGCCATTCTTTGGCAAACCCATACCACAGGCAGCGGGGTAACTCTGATCTTGTAGCCTTGGGTGTGAGTGCGTCTCCGGTTCTACCTCCGGGACAAGCGGATGCGAGCTCGAGTGACAATGGGTTGACGCCGATGAGAGTATTGGATACTCCGGTGACCGGAAAAGAGTCGGCGACAAGGTGTAGTTTTGTTTTAGGCATTCCCGACTCTGGCAAGGCTGTCTTCTCTAGGTTCTTGGGCTCCGATGCCTTGGAAACTCAGGGCTTATGTAGGTGGGACGTTGGGTTCAATGGGGATTTGGTGATTAGCTCAGTAGTGGCTGGGATTCAGCCTCCGATGATGAAAGAGGAGTCCCGAACTTGTGTCGGCAACCATGGGTGGATCATAATAGATTTTCCCCTCTCTCAGGCTTGGGTTTTGGTTTGGAAGCTGAGGTTGGAGAAGGGGAAGCTTATCAAGAAGAACGGAGTAGTGGATTAGTGGATTTCGTTCGGGATTTTCAGCCAGATATTGGGCTGCACATTCTCCCGTGGAAAGCCAGTGGGGTGGATGACAGTGGTTGTGACTCTGGTGAAAAAGATAATTGGGTGTTGGATTGTGAACCTTTGTCTTGATGGGAACCTTTGGCTCAGGATTCTATCGAGGGAACATAAGTGTCGGAGTCTAGGCCACCTTCGAATTGGGTGTCACAGTTGATGAAAAATTTTTGTAAAATGGTGGGTTTCCCTATAGTGAAACATAAAGCTCAATGTTTGGCTCTGTTTTCCATCCTGGAACAGGAATGTCTCAAGGTGAATGATGTCGGGGTGTCTAAGCAACCTGCAAACTTAGGGACAAGAGGTCTCAGGGAGCTTAAGGGGCTTATTTCTTATGTTAATTACGATGGAGCCTTTGCTAGGAATAGGAAGGGGGGTGCTGATTGTCTTAAATGACTCTATGACTACTTTCTTGGAATGTAAGGGGCCTTAACAATCCCTAGAAAAGAGTGGTTTGTAAGAATCTGCTAAAAGAGTGGAAGTGTGATATTGTATGTTTTCAAGAAACTAAAGTATCTTCTTATGATGTTGCTTTTGTGCGGAGTTTATGGAGTAGTCCTTTTATTGATTGGGCTGTTTTGGATGTCGCGTAGACTTCGGGAGGGGTCCTGCTGATTTGGGATGAAAGGGTCTTTGAGAAGTTAGATGTTATGGTTGGACAGTTTTCTATCAGCGTATTATTGAGAGGAGTGGTGGATGACTTTGTTTGGGCTTGTATAGGTGTGTATGGTCCTAATGACAGTGGTCAGCGGTCTACTTTGTGGGAGGAGTTATCCCAAGTGCGTACCAGGTGGCCTATGGCTTGGTGTCTTGTAGGTGATTTCAATATTATAGGTACCTTAGTGAAAGGATTGGTTATGAGGCTTTTAGCCCTGCTATGTTCACATTCTTGGATTTTATTGAGAATAATTCTTTAGTTGATTTACCTTTAGAGGGGACCTCTTTCACTTCGTTTAGAGATTCTGGTTTCCACTCTATGTCAAGAATTGATAGGGCATTGGTTTCTATTGATTGGGAGGAGCACTACGTCAATGTATCCCAACGGGTGCTTCCCCGCATTCTTTCTGACCATTGCCCTCTTTTGTTGGAAGTTGGTGTTGTTCGGCGTGGTCGAAGTGCCTTTAAATTTGAAAATATGTGGTTAAAAGTAGAGGGTTTTGTTGATAGAGTAAAGCATTGGTGGGATGGGTACAATTTCGCGGGCTCTCCAAGCTTCATTTTGGCACAAAAATTGAAGGCCCTGAAAGCAGATTTTAAAAAATGGAACACAGAGGAGTTTGGTGATTTGGCTTTCAGAAAGAAGAACTTGTTGACTGAGCTGATGGGTTTAGATGTGAGAGAGGAGTTGGTGGGTCTTTCAGATGAGGATCATATCCGTTGCCTACATATCAAAGGTGACATAGATCAGTTGGCTTCTCTTGAGGAGATTTCCTAGAGGCAAAAGTCTCGGGCCTTGTATGTGAAGGAGGGCTATAATAATACTCGGTTCTTTCACAGATAGCAAACTCTCATAGAAATGTTAATCAAATTAAAAGGACTGAGGTGGATGGTATTCTTTATGAGGATGAGCCTGATGTTCGCTCTCAGTTAATTCTTTTCTATCAAGGACTGTTTAAGGAAAATGAGGTGGGGCGTCCCACTATGGATGGGTTAGATTTTGCTTGTATCAAAGAGGGTGAGCGGTTGTCGTTAAAGAAGGAGTTCATGAAGGAGGAAGTCACCCAGGTATTAAGGGTCCATTCGATTAGAGGAGTGGAAAAGTGGGAGGATGGAAAGTTGTGAGAGGATGGAAAAGTGGGAGGATGGAAAATATTTAGTTTTCCCTCTTATGTGTTCGGTTGAAGGAGTGGAAAAGTGAGAGAGTGGAAAACTCTTTTGTTTGATTGGAGAGAAAAAGGGAAGGATGGAAAATGTAATTTATATAAATTAACTATTATACCCTTGTTACATAATATGTAAAAAATAGATTTATTTGTACTCATTAAATAATATAAAATTTATCACATCATATATATAAATTTATATTATTATTTTTACTATTATAAAGTAAAAATTAGATCATGTCACGTTGAAAAAAAAAAAAAGAGAGAGGAGAGAACGTTCAGGTCATGTTGAAGAAAAGAAAAGAAAAGAAAAAAAGTTCAGGTCACGTTTGAAAAAAAAAAAAAACCTTCAGGTCACGTTGAAAAAAAAAAAAAAACCTTTAGGTCACGTTGAAACAAAAGAAAAGAAAAAAAAAAAAAAAAAAAAAAGAGAAGAGAACGTTGAAAAAAAAAAAAAAGGTGGGAATAGGCCATTTTTGTAAAAGTGCTGCTATAGAACTTTTCTCTCCAGATTTTCCTTCCGATTTGGAAAGAAAAAAAATGTGGCCCGAAGAGAAAACTTTCTCCCGAGTTTTCTCTCCTTCCTATTTTCCTTCCCCAAACGAACAGTGAAAAATAGTATTTTCCACCCTATTTTCCTCTCTTTGTTTTCCATGCTCCCTATTTTCACTCCAAACGAACGGAGCCTAAGGGAGATGGAGGCAAATAAAGCCCCCGGTCCTGATGGATTCACCATAGTTTTTTCCACATTTTTTCGAGTGTGGTGGAAAAGGATGTTATGGATTTTTTCGCTCATTTTCACCACCACTCTGGGTTTGAAAGGTTTATGAATGCTTCGTTTATCACTTTAATTCCTAAGAAGTGTAATGCTGTTAACATCAAGGATTTTCGTCCCATTAGTTTGGTGAGTAGCGTGTACAAGCTGCTGTCTAAGGTGTTGGCTAATAGGTTAAGGGTGGTTTTGGACAAGCTATATCTGAGACTCAAAATGCGTTTGTTGGAGGAAGGTAGATTCTGGATTCAGTGCTTATTGCAAATGAATGCCTGGATAGCAAGTTAAAAAGCAAAAGTCCGGGGGTGGTTTGCAAGCTTGATATTGAAAAAGTTTATGACCATGTGAACTGGGAGGCCTTGTTTTATTTGTTGGATCGGATGGGTTTTGGGATGAAATGGATGGGGTGGATTAAGGCTTGTGTTACGTCTGTCTGTTTTTCTGTCCTGGTAAATGGATCCCCTGAAGGTTTTTTTGGATGCTCGCGTGGATTAAGACAAGGGGATCCATTATCCCCGCTATTGTTTCTCTTGATTATGGAAGTTTTAAATAGACTCTTGAAGAAGACAGAGGAGTGTAATTTTATTTGGGGATGCCATGTGGGAGATGTGAACACTGTTGGTGTGCGTATTTCCCATCTGTTATTTGCTGATGACACTATCTTATTTTGTAATGCCTCTAGGGAACAGTTGTTGTCCATACGGTTGGTGTTGTCTTGCTTTCAGGCTTTTACGGGGTTGAAGGTCAATATCGGGAAAAGTGAGATCATTCACGTTAGGGAGGTGAATATTATAGTTGCTCTGGCTAATATTCTTCAATGTAGAGTGGGAAGGTTGCCTATTAAATATTTAGGGATGCTGTTAGGAACTTCTTTTAAGTCAGTTGCGATATGGAATCCTATTTTGGAGAAAATGGAGAAGAAGCTATTTGGGTGGAAGCATCTCTATTTATCTAAAGGTGGTAAGCTCATGCTATTAAAGAGTACTCTCTCAAGTCTCCCTACGTACTTTTTATCTCTCTTTACTATTCCTAAAGCTGTGGCGGCTAGATTAGAAAGTATTTAGAGGAATTTTCTGTGGGGGTCTTTTGAGGGGAGTTTCAAGTATCCGTTGGTGGCTTGAGATAAGGTGTGTTCTCCCGTTGAGAGGGATGGTTTGGGGATAAAAAGTGTGGTGTCATTTAATCAAGCGCTTTTAGGGAATTGGCTGTGGAGATTTGGTCATGAAGCTACCCATCTCTGGTGGAGAGTTATCTCCACAAAATATGGTGAGGGTCAAGGGGGTGGTGCACTAAAGTTTGTAGGAGGGCTCATGGGTGTGGTCTTTGGAGAAGCATTAATGAAGGGTGGGAGAGCTTTTCTAAGCATTTGTCCTTTGCAGTGGGTGATGGAACTCGTATCCACTTTTGGCACGATAGGTGGATTGGTGAGAATCCTTTAAAAGATCACTATCTTGAGCTTTATGCATGTTCAGCGGTCAAGGATGCTTGCATCTCTGAGCTATTGTGGCTCCAGAAGGGGGTACTATTAAAGTGTGTAATTTAAGGCTTTATAGAGCGTTTGAAGATTGGGAGTTGGTTGCTCCTTATTCTTTATTTCAGCTTATCCAACCTCGAATTCCTAGGGGTGATAAGAGAGATACTTTTTGCTGGCGGCTAAAAGGGGATGGAAAGTTCAACACCTGGTCTTACTACCATGAGATTCGGGGTGCCTCGAATTCTTTATTTCCTTGGAAGGGTGTTTGGAAACCAAAGATTTCTAAGCGTGTAGCGTTCTTTCTGTGGACTGTTGCACATGGTCGGATCCTCGCTTTGGATAATCTAATGCTTAAGGGTCGCCCTTTGGCTAATTGGTGTTGTATGTGTTGCTGTGATGGGGAGTCAATGGACCACCTTCTTCTTCATTGTCCTGTTACTCATTCCCTATGGGCTTTCATGCTTCAGGCTTTTGGTATTCATTGGGTTATGCTGGGTTCGTTGGCGGGTTTGTTATCTAGTTGGCATCAGTGGTTTAGGAAGCATAATTCAGATATTTGGAATTTGGGTCCAGGGTGCTTAACGTGGATTGTGTGGTTAGAGCGAAATCGTCGATCTTTTGAAGATAAAGAGAATATGTTGGAGGAGTTAAAGATTTTATGCCAACACAGTCTAATGGAGTGGTCTCGTTGTTGGGGTTTTGCTAAGTGTTCTTCTCTCTTTGAGTTTATGCCCTCCCTTAGCTTAGTTTCTTGACTTCTCTCTTGCTGTTGTGTTGTGTTGTGTTGTGTTGTGTTGTGTTGTGTTGTTGTTCATCATCATGAGCATCTTGTAATTCTCATTTATTTTTTTCCCTCTTTAATATAAGTTTTCTGATTGCCTATCAAAAAAAAAAAAATTAAAAAAAAAAAATTAAAAAAGCACCAAACCCTATAATCCACATTTTTTTAATCTCCCTTTATCTTTCTCTTTCTTTTTCGTTCCTTGACAGGACCTCCTTTCATCCAACCTCTTTGGCCAAGGTGGTCCATCCATAGTTGAAGCCACCTCAGTTCATGGTTTTGGAAAATATTTTTTTATCGTTAATTAAATTTTTTAATTAAAAAATTTAGAAGAAAGAATTTGAAAAAAAAAAAATTAAACAATCAGCTGTAATATTTAACAAAAGTTTATGGAAAGGGTTTAATTGAATAAACTTGAAATTTATATCATTGAAATGAACTAAAGCAAAAGTAGATGATTAAAATAAATTATGATAAACAATAGACGTTGAATTTTACATGTTAGCCTATATATTTTTATAAATAATTCTTCACTTACCGATGTCCTTCAATTTTGTTTCATCTTCGCTTCTTTTCTTTCCTTCTCTACTAAAAGCAGTAGCATCCGAGAATGCAAAAAAGTGTCCATTTTATATCCCGAAAATCTACTTTATTTATTTTACCATCCCATTTTACAACTCACCTAACATCCGAGTTTCTATTTTTACACAACTCATTAAAAAAATAAACTATACCAACAAATAATATAAAAAATTCGATTTCTCTCTCTTCTCTTTCGTCTCTCTTTCCTTGCTACCTTTGTCTCTCTCTCCAGCAAACCCACAGAATAACTTCCACCAAAACTCAACCACACTTAGCCACAAACCCCAATTCCATCACCATCGAAATTTCCAAAAAAAAAAAAAAAAAAACTTCCACCACCGAAACACCCACAGACCCTCCAAATTTGATCCAAACACCACCTAAATCCGACCCAAACTCTGACCAATCGCCACCCAAATCCGTAGCCACCTTATTGAACCCACAATGAACCTGTAATGCCCCAATTTTATTTTATGATCATCACCGTACATCAACATTATTAATTATCTTTTTTTTAGCTTTGAGAGGTGATGTGGATAAGCACGTGGTGTCATGATAGGATTGGTGTGAGGTGTAATTATGTGGCCAAACAAAGAATGCTACCCAAAGTTAAGAGATGAAATAATAACCTGCACAATTAGGAAACTGTAAACATTTTGTGCATATGTATAGGATGTGCAGTTCTCATTTATTTTTGTTTTAGTTACAGAAAGATAAGGGAATTAAAACCTTTAGTCTCCTTATCAGTTAAGGAAAAGGACAAGAGAATAAAATAAAAAATCTATTTGGATAAGAAGTCTAAGAGTCATTGGAATCCCTTGGAGTTCCATCTAATCTAAACAGGTTAGTAGTTAATAACAACTTAAATTAAGGTTAATTAGAAGCTATAAAATCTTGGAAGGCTCTAGGTTGTCTTCATTATACACGTTAACCAAAAAGTTGAAGAAGAAAAAGAAAAAGAAAAGTGCAGGGACAGTTGGAGGCATCAAGTAGTAGCTAGTGTTCAGGTAATCACTCCTTAGTCTTGACAATGGCGGATCTATAATTTTTAATAGAACTATTGTCATATAAATATTGCCCTATGATTTCATTAAAGATTAATAGAATTTCTATTTAAGTATATTGCCGCCACGATTTAATTTGGTTATTAGACATTGGGGTGTGAAAGATTTTGGTTTGAAGGACTAGACAAGATTTTATATACTTTGATAAAATTACTAGTCTAAGATTTTTTTTTTTGAGAAACAAACAAACACACACACACACACAGGGGAGAGGGAAAGGGGTTCTAACACAAAGGCACACTAGTCTAAGATTGAACCCAAAGAGAACCATTTGTAGGTTGCGTTCAAATATAATAGAAAGTCCTGTAGTTGGTTTAAATTGATATTTGATATATTGGTTGTTTTAAATAATCTTTCAAAAGACAAACTTTAAATTTTAAATAACGTTTGAACACTTGCATCTTATTTAAAAGATGATTTCGAAACTATTAAGTTATGGTTTTTCACATAACATTTATGTTGGCTTTATTCCATGACAAAAAGTGTTGTAATTTCATTAATTTATTTACTTGTATTCTGTGGGATTTAATTGTATTGAGTTTAGTCTTAAGTGGTGAAGATTTGCTTAAGAAGTTGATCTCGTGACTTGGCTGACGAGTGGTACAACCCACGAAGGTCACATGAGGAGCACATGCTGGGAGTTGAAGAGTTAGTGGGTTTCGCGATTCATCTCGTGACTTGGCCAACTCACGAGATGACTCGTGAAATGCACTGACAGCTGGGATTTTAAGTGTGACTCTTATACCCTTCACTCATACTATATATACCCTTATTACCCACAAAATAGTAGGGAGGCCATTTGTGAGAGGCTAGAAAATTGGGGCCCCTCAAAAAATAGATTTGGGTGCTTTTAAGGGCACCTTTCTTTTTGGGCAGTGGTGTGGAGTCGCTACTTATTTTTTATACAAAAAAATAAGAAAAAATATAAATACAAATTACATATTCAAAATACTTCATTGTCATTGAGTGAATAAAGAAAGTATAACTTTGGTAAATTAACCTTAAAAGGTTTTGGGTTCTAGTTACAATCTATGCAAAAGAATACAAAGTTTTGGTCCTAGTTACAATCTACCAAAATTAAAAGACAAAAAACTAATCTACCTATCCAAAAATCCTAAGCTCGGGGGCAAGGTTACAGAATAGGAAGGTGTTAGGCACCTATTCTGCCTAGACAGAGTTTGGTCTTCTAGACTCTAATGACCAATATACTATTTTTGTATGATGTTGAATGATATGTTGAACACACATGACAAACACTTGACAAAAATTAGTTTAAATAAATTTTCCTTATGAATGATGTCCTATTTTAAAAGAATATTTAGATCTGTTTTGAAAATTAAAAAAATAAGACTTGGTTTGTAAAAAAATTAGATCTGTTTTTGTGTAAAGGGTAAAAAGCAAGATTTTATCAAGAAAAATCATATCTTTTTTTTTGTTAAGTTTAGAAAATAAGATTTGATTTGTAGACATCATATCTAATTTTGTAAAAAAAAAAAAAGTGATTTTTTTATAAAGAATCAGATCTATTCTTGTAAGAGAAAAATGATTGATTTTAGGTTTTTATAAGAAAAAATCAGATCTGTTGTTAGAAACAAATAAAAAAGGCTTTTAAAAGAGGATCCACATTCATGAGACAAATTTATTATACATGCATCACACACACACACACACACACACACACACACACACACATATATATATATAATAAAAAAAATAAAAATAAAAACTTCAACCTAAATTTCAATCCCTTCTTTAAAATTTCAAAATTTGCACTTTTATAACAAAGAAAACTTTCCAGAAAAAAAAAATCAGATCTGTATTTATAAAAATATAGATCAGTTGTTGAGTTTAGAAAAAATCAGATCTGTATTTAATGAAAATACAGATCAGTTTTGGGTATAGAAAATTCAGATTTGTATTTAATGAAAATGCATATCACTTTTGTGTTTAGAAAAAAAAATCAAATCTGTATTTGATGAAAATACAGATTAGTTTTGTGTTTAGAAAAAAAAAAATCAAATCTGTATTTAATGAAAATACAAATCAGTTTTGTGTCTTCATAAAAATTTTTTGATAGTCATTACAGATTTTGAAGTCAAAGAGAAAGAATTGAAATAAACAATCATCTAAAACATTTAAGCATGAGAATTATATATTAAGAACAAGTTATAATAAAACATGCTAATCATATTCATGCATCAAACACAAAAACATCCTAATTAACAGAAAAAGTAAGGAAAGAAAAACAGAATACCTCTTGCATGAGCTTGCTCTTCTAGTGAAAGAATATTTTGGAAATCAAAGTGATAGGCCAAGAATGTATTGACCCCTTTGGTAACTCAATCAATTAATCTAGCCAAGTGAAATTAATTAGATTCAATTACATGCAATGAGCGTGGTAGCACAAACAAATCACCAAATAACTAAATGCAGCGAAAATTGAATTTAACACGGGTGATTTGTTTACGAATGGGGAAAACCACCAAGAAAAAACTCCACAAGGAGAATTTAAGGTCACCACTACCAAGAATCCACTATTATCAAAACAAGCGGTTACAAGTAAAAGGAATTCCAGTACCTAATACCAACCTACAGTTGAACCCTTATCTCAATACCTAATTGGACTTGTAATGTAGTGACAATCTCTCCTTTCAATGCATGGCTCCCAGTACGTGACTAACCAATCGATGCACGAATCCTAGTACGTGACTAACACACCCACTTGAGAAAGATGTTGGCTGCAAAGTTCTTCAGTTCATCCAACGATGAAGATCAAGAAGCTTCTTGGTTACAAAACCCTTGGCGCAAAGACGCAGCAGCTTCTACAAAGAATATAATAAACTAGGGCAATTTTGTCTCTGGTCATAATATGCGTGCAACAAAAATTGCAACAACCTTTGCATCACTTTTAACGGACCTTAAATTCTTATATATTTCTAGGGTTGTGAGAAAAGAAAGCCTACACAAATACACTTGGATATGCGTGAAAAAAGATCTGGAAATCTGAATTTTGTAATTCTTGATAAATACTATTTCTGCTGAGCAGTTGTTGAGCACAAGCATTAAACCACGATAGATATTATTTGTCAAGATATCTGTCGAGCTTTAAAGAACAACACTTCTTCACTTGTTTCTTAGACAGACTTGCATGGCTTCAATACTAGATTTGAACTCTTGTTCCTTGAATTACTAAACCCTTCCTAGATCTACCCAATTACAAGTAAAGTGCATTTTGTCAAAGGATTAACCAATTTACAACAACATATGTTCTAACAAGTTCCACATATGTCCTAACAATCTCCCCTTTTGGCAATCCGTGACAAAACCACAACAAACAAATGAAGTATGAGAGAAGTCATAAATCACTAAACTCATAATCACTCCTTGAGTACAATAAAATTTAATCCTAACACAAACTCTTGAAAAACTTTGCAAGAAGAGAGTTCATGGCATGATAGATTTTGAAAACCTGTCTTTCTGAAATAATTTAAATAAAACTCATCAAGGCATCTTAGTGTGAAACAGAAAAAAAAAAAAAAAAGGATTGCATACATAAAGAAACATGTGTATAAAGAGAGAGAAAAAAACAACACATGGAGAGATAGGTGAATAACAACATACATCATCATATATATAAATGAGAAATAAAAGCACAATGTATGTTATCAATAAACGGTCTCAAGACCGGTGTACAAAATGATAATGTAACTAAAAAGAAAGAAAAGAAAAGTACATATATCCTCACTACATCCCTTAAAAACAAAAGACACTCCCCCTATCAAAAACGTCCTATGTTAACTCTCCCTTTAAATACATGACTACTTTCATCCCAGAACTACTCCCCCATTTTTGTCATGAATGACAAAGGGTAAGTCACTGAGAAGTCGTCATCTCTTCATCACTGGAAGAGCTAGCATCCTCATCCTTATCCTCATCATCATCATCATCATTGGAACCATCATCAGCATCCTTGTCCTTAGAAGCCTCTAGAGAAGAAGAGGGAGATGGAGTTGCGGCGAAGCCACCTATGCGAGCCTGTCGTCGTGCGATACGACTAACACGGATGTTCACCTGATACAACTCAGTAGTAAGTGTATCAAGGCGAACATCCATGCACTCAAGCTGCGCCAAGATGGCCTCAAGCGTCACACCACCACTCGAAGAAGAGGGAGCAGAGGTGGATGGAATGGAAAGGGCTGGAGGAGTCATCATCTCGATTTATGGCCACTTCGGTCGAAGTTGGGCCTCGCTCTGCGTGATAGTCGAAGGAAAAATGAGCTTATCACGAGTCGCCGTATCTCTATAGACATCGATGAGAGAGAGAATGAAGTGAGAAGGAAAGTCTATATAGTGGTCCTCAATGAGGGATAGCAAAAAGCAAGCATGAGGCTCTGTAATGGAGTTATAGTGAGACAATGGATGGAGAACGTATGTCATCACCATGTTTAGGAATCTCGGGCCTTTTGCAAAGCCCGAGCATGAGGTGTTTTAGCGCTCACCCCATGAAGAAGGTGTTTCACAGAAAAGAGATAGAAGTTCATTCTTGGACACAGTCCTCAAACGTGGACAAGCGGGGTAATCAAGATACGATACCCGCGGAATGTGTAGTATCTCAGAAATAATCTCCGGAGTGACTACGATACGTGTACCTCTAATATGTGTGTTAAACTAAGGTATAGAGGTATTGATACCGTGCATGTTGGAGTAGAACTCTTGTATGATCAAGGTAGGACATCTCACGGGTATCTCACATAGAGATTCCCATCCCTGATTATGAATGACAGTGGGTTAAGCAATATCGAAAAAGTCCGATAGAACCACGTGGCGTTCCGAATGAATACCACGTTTTGAGAAGTTCTCCTGGAAGTCCTAATAGGCTTTCCCATCATGGAACCGAATGTGAGTGGGCGTAGGATTTGAAGAAGATGTCCTGGAACGAAGAGGGTTCCGAGACGGAGTGGATTTACGTTTGGGTGCCATGCGTAGTCTATCTATGAGAGAGAGAGAGAGAGAGAGAGAGAGAGAGAGAGAGAGAGAAACAAAAAACACAATCACAACCTAGATAGTGTTGGGAAAATACATGTTCGTATCACATACAAAACATACGCAGCGGAAAATTAACGGATCTACTTCATTCGTAATCGATAACATGCACTATGAAAGTTTCAGAATTTATAAACAAGAAAGCATACCTTGGTGTGGTGAAATTCAAAACCAAAATCAGAAGTTCTTGGGAAGACTTTTAATCTTCACTACAATTCCACTTAATACCCAAGATGTGTGGTCTCTTAATCAGTTTCCAAAGAGAGAACAAGGGAGTGTCCAACACTCACAAACAAACCATTTCATTCCTTGTGTAATCTTGATGAAAAACACTTATGAAAGACTCATGAAATTTTGTATGCTTCTCTCCTTAGATACAACTGATTATCTAATTGGGCTAGCCTTTTAGGCCATTCCAATTGGGCTTTAATGTGTGGCTTGGAGTGGGACCAAAAGGGAACAAATAAGACTCTAGCTCTAATGGGCCTTAGGCTTTTCTGTCAACTCTTGACAAGTCCAAAGTTACCATTAATTATATTCAGTACTACTATATGAATATAATTGCACTCTAGGCCTTATTAATAAATTATATCCTAAAACTTTATTATACATGCAACCCCTTCATTAAAATATTCGTTGTAATAAAAAGTCATGAATATAGACTGCCACTTTGAAGATTACTACACCTTAATCCTTGAGTACCCGGTTTAATCCTTTATGTTATTCATAACATATTTATGAAATCCAATTCCATAAATATATACTTTAGTAACTCCTTACTAAAGTGGTTGGGTCCAACACTCTGAATAACCAAACCCATTAAACTTATCTCAAGGGAATATTTTATATCTCCGTTAAGAGATTATGAATTCCATCTTGAGAATATATGTTCCATCAATACTAAATGTGGCTGCCCAACATACTGAGATTTTAACTGTAACTTATAGATCTCACTCCTGATATATCAAAGCAACCTACATCTCATGATCAGGTCCATTATTCTCTCAGGATTTAGAGTTGATGTAAATAGAAGTCGTGAGATTTATTATTCATTTGACAGTCGTTAGGAGAATAATAAATCTCACAGTGGTCCAGTTTAATGTGTCTTAACTCTTAAAACATATTAACATATTAACTAGAAGTCTCCACTTCCATGATCAAGACAAATCATCTTAGTTGATACGTTATAGTCTTTGCAGATGAAATGCTCAATTTCATTACCGACTACGAACTACATTCTGAGTTTACAAAGAACTTGCAATTTATATCTTCTGTGACTTTTCACATAAATCACATACTATGCATCTCATGGACTAAGATAATGTCCCATTAGTTCATTTATAGATAGTCTCATATAATTAAACAATTTAATTATTTATGACATGTCAATGAATTGGATTTTAGGGCATAAACCCCAATAGACAGATAGGTAGAAAAGAAAGGGTACGTATGTATGAAAAATGCATGAACATGAGATGTGCTTAAAGAAATTGCATCATGGGTTCAACCCAATCCAAACCTAGGAGCACATAATTTTCAACATTCAAGCGCACATCTAAATGCATGAAACATTGTGAAAATTCAAATAAAATGCAATGCATGATCATATAGCAACAAATAAGCAACCCCCAACCCAAAAATTTCACAAGAGTCTCAAAAGTTTTCAAAACCCCTAAAAAAATTTCAAGAAAACCCAAAACCTAGGTCTAAATGCGTGAAGTGCATGAAGAATGAAGGATTAAGAGATAATACTAGAGGAGAAATGGACAAACTAGGCCGAAATCCAAGTGGGGAAGATGAAAAGAGTGAGAAAAGAGTGTTTAAGGAGAGAGAGAGAGAGAGAGATAGATTTTCTGTCGAGAGAGATATGAAAGAGTGAGATATGATTTTGCACTGAAGCTATTTAAAGAAATCGTAGCTTGATAGATCGGGGATTTGTTGAGCACTAAATCTCGACAGATATGAATCTGTCGAGGTGCTGTCAAGAATTTATCGACGGCAAAATCACCTCGATAGATTGAAAAGCTATTGAGAAGCTATCGGCCAAACAGAAACTTTCTCGATGGATCGAGAATCTGTCGAGAAGAAATCGAGACAAATTCCAGATAGCTTAATGGATCAAAGTTGCGATAAGATCTGTCGAGAAAAGAAGTCCAAAGGTCTCAATAGATAGACATCTGTCGAGGATCTTTCGAGAAATTGTCAAGCTTGATAAAAAGCAGTTTTTCCAAAGAGAGGAAAAACACACAGAAATGAATGCAATAAAGCAAGCTACTTAACCAAAGATCCAAACAACATGTTAAGCACTCAAAAACATCTCTCAACAAGAAAAAAATGCAAAGCATTCATGATCCAAAACACACATACAAACACACACTAAATAGGTCTAACCAATTTTATATTACAAAAACAAGTCAAGACAGTTTAATGAGTACACATTAACACATATATCCCTTGTGATGGCCAAATCAAATTATACCTACACATGTATCAAAAGTAGCAAAGAATATGTGTGTTGTGTGTGAAAACATCGTAAGAGTGCATAAGTGTCTCAAGTTATGACGATTTAAGATATGAGAAAATCAATTTTAACTCACATTATCATAACTGCTTGATGGGACTATCATTTTCGAGGTACATCCTATAACTCCCACATCTCCTAGAAACACACTTGCAACCATATTTAAATGCATTTTGATTCTTTTTGCTTTCAGTTTTTTTTTTTGCATATTTTTCTTTTTGAGCATATCATGCATGGACATATACGAGAGAGAGAAAAAAATACCCAATTATGTTAAGCCATAAACATCACAATTTTGCTATACCGAAGCACACAGATGTTATACATGATTGGCGGGCTTTAGTGACAGATGGTTATTTATGCCTTTCTCTTAAGATTTTTTAGTCTTTCTCGTAAAAAAGATTGATATGAGTTTTAAGTATAAAAGATTACTTAATCGTACTCATTACACACATGAGTCACAAAGCTCACTTGCTTAGTTGTGCATTGAGATGCTCATCTAAGCTACAAAAGACACAAAGTTTAGAAAAAATTGTTTCAATGGCCATCCAAGGTACACAAGTACCAATATAAACAAAACACACACTATTTTTGTATTTTTCTGATTTTTCAAAATTTTTTTATTTTTATGAAAAACAAAATAAAACAAAACTGAAAACAAACAAACAAAAACATGTTAAAAAAACATAGCATAAAACTAGACTAACTCAGAAACAAGAAAGCAAAACACACAAGTAATGCCTAAACAAAAAGAGGGAGAGAGAGAGAGAAAAAGTGACTAGATCACTTTGAGCCTTTTTCCTTCCACACCTTGGAAGAACCTTTCCGTTGAGTGAACCTTTCATTCAACGGTAAGGGGGAAGAATTAAAACCGTTCAAGTTCAAAAGGAACATGAGGGCCTTAAGAAAATCTCCAAGAGGAGCAAAAAAGGATGGAAACTAATTCTGGTTTCCAGATGAGATCATACTGTTGCTCTATTGAGTGGCTAACCACTTGTAGCAATTTGGACGAGTATGCCCTAAAGCTCCACAGTGATGACAGAGATGCTGCTTCTTCTGTTTAGACTTTTAGTTATCACCCTTCTTAGTCCTAGGGTTTCTAGCCTCTTTCTTTTCAAGTTTAGGGGGTGCACCTAAAATTGATTTGCCATTGTCTACGTTCTCACTAGTTATATCAGTTTTACATTCATTATTCTTAGAATTAACATTATTAGTAGGTGAGAGAAACACAGTAGTACTAGAAAAGGCAATATTATAAGAAGAGAAATCATACCCCAAACTGGTTCTATCAGAAGCAGATTTTTAAAAGCTAAGCATCTCATCGAGCTTTGCATTAGAAGTCCTCTCTAGTTGAGCTTTAACCTGTAATAGTTCTGCTTCAAGCTTCTTTGTCTTTTCAGCTAGAAAGTTGCTCTTAAACCGCAAAGCTCCAATGGTCTGATTTGCTTCATCAAACTTTGTGGAGAGCTCCTCTTGATCTAGCTCAACATCACTCAACTTCTTGTGGCCAGCCTATATAGTTTCTCATGCTTCTCAGAAACCTTTTACAATTTTTCATAGGTTTTATGGATATCATCTTGATCGTTGATTTTCTCAAAATTAGAGTCCACCAAGTCCTCTTCATCATCTACTGTTTTTGAAACCCATTAGTAGGATCAACTGTAGGAGTGAAGGCATTCAAGATTCCCTCATCATCATTGTCATTTGAATCATCATCAGGCTTGGTGTCACTTAAGGTAGCAGCAAGGGCCTTACTTTTTCCAATAGTCTTGAGATATGTTGGACATTCTTATTTCATTTGTCCAAAACCTTGACATCTCAAACACTTTGGTCCAGAGGAAACAGTGTACTCACCGCCATCCTTAGCATCCTTCTTTTCTCTCTCTTGGCCCTTGAATTGTGAAGAACTGGATTGCTTACGGTCCTTGTCAAATCCTTCTGCATTGGCATTCTTTATAAATTTCTTGAATTGCTTGGTGATGTAGGATTCAATCTTGGAATCTTCAACATCAGAGGACTCATTTGTATAAGTGCTTTTGGCCTTTAGTGCCTTGCTCTTGCTTTTGCTTGATTTCTCAATCCTAGTCAAACCCAATTCATAGGTTTGCAAGTTACCAACCAGCTCTGTCAAAGGGATTTTGTCAATGTCCTTTGATTCCTCAATGACGGTTGTTAGGACATATGTGAATCATGTTAGGAACATATGTTATTATATAATTGGCTAATCATTTGACAAAACGCACTTTACTTGTAATTGGGTAAATCTAGGATGTGTTTAATACTTCAAGGGACAAGTTTCAAGTTCAAGTTTTAAAGCCATGCCAATCTGTCCAAGAATCAAATGAAGAAATGTTGGATTTTAAAGCTCAACAGCTAGTATCTATCGAGGATTAAAAGGCTGTTCTAGCCTGATGCTTGATAGCTGCTCGATAGATAGGGTATCTGTTGAGATTTATGAAAATCAGTTTTTCAGATCCGATTTCATTCCAATCAGTGTATAGATGTTTGAGCTTTCTTTTCTCACAACCCTAAACATATATAAGGATTATTCTAAGGGCCATCAAAGGTTGCACGAGTGTGAAGCAAAGTTTTGTTTATGTAAATTGTGACTAGAGATAGAATTTGTCCTAGTTCATCTTTTCTCTTGAAGAAGCTGCTGCGTTTGTACGCTGTTAGGTTTTATGACCAAGGAGCTTCGTGATCTTCATCGTGTTGATGAACTAAAGAACTTTGCAGCCAACATTTTTCTCAAGTTGGTGAAGAAAGTTGCGTACTGGGATTTGCGCATCTATTGGTTAGTCACGTACTAGAAGCCGTGCATTGAAAGAAGAGATTGTCACTACAAAACAAGTCCAATTGGGTATTGGGGTAAAGGTTCAACTTTAGGTTGGTATAAGGTTCTAGGATTCCTTTACTTGTAACCGCTTGTTGTGATAATAGTGAATTCTCGGGAATGGCGACCTTAAAATTACCCGGTGCTATTTTTGCCTTGAAGGTTTCCCCATTCGTAAAAAAATCACCGTGTCAACTTTAATTTCCACTGCATTTTATTTTAGTTGTTGATTTGTTTGTGCTGCCACACATATTGTATGTTAATTTGATTAATTAATCAACTTGGCTAATTAATTGGTTAATTCATCACAAGTGGTCAATACATTCTTGGCCTATCAAGTGGTATCAGAATAAGCACACTCTGATTATGTTATAATCTTTGCTGTGTGATCCATTGACCCCTATTGTCATGGCTATAACCAGCATGAAAAGATCTTTGTTTTCAAATACATCTTATTTTTCTAATCTCTATTTGATTGAGTGTATTAGAAAATGTAAGTCTATAAGTTTTTTGAAATTCATCATGATGATCATTGGAAAAGATCTCAGCATAACAAAGAAGAAACTAGATTGTCTTAGAATGAAAATATACAGAGGAGTTAGTCTAAGAAGAGTGAAAGTTAAAAGCTTTGTTCATAAATGGCAGATGAAATAAGACACCATTCCTATTGATTTGTCATCTAAGCATAAGGTGTGCTTTATGATGAAGTTCGCATTTAAGGTTATGGACACGTTTTTATGGTACCTTGACAGCGGCTGCTCAAGACACATGACTAGGGAATGATCTCTCTTTAAGGTGTTCGAGTCTAAGAAAGGTGGTAATATCACTTTCGGTGATGGGAGCAAATCACAGATTAAAGGAAAGGGAATCATCTCTCTACCAGGACTACCAGACATTGCAAATGTTCTATATATAGACGGTCTAAGAGTGAACTATTGAGCATAAGTTAGATATGTGATCAAGACTTTATGGTGCTGTTCTCCAAAGGGAAATGCCTTGTCTTGGATAAGTCTAGAAAGAAATTCATAAATGGTGTTCACACTCTAGACAATTGCTATGGTTTAGTCCCTAATGCTGACATTGTGTGCAATAGCATTCGTTTGCCAAATAAAGATCTATGGCACCAAAGGATGAGACATGCTAGTTACAAATAACTTTCAATTGTATCTAAGCATGAATCAGTCTTGGGGATACCAAAGCTCAGTAGAGTGAACAATGTGGTGTGTGGACCATGTTAGCTTGGAAAACAGACAAAAGCCAAACATCCTGGCACTCAGACATCCGCTACATCTAGACCATTGGAGTTATCACATCTGGATCTCATGGGTCCAACTAGAATCGAGTCTCTTGGTGGAAAGAGATACATCATGGTTATGGTAGATGACTTCACTAGGTACACTTGGGTCATTCTTCTAAGATCCAAGTCAGATGCTCCTGAGCACATTGAAACCCTGTGCACAAGATTGCAAAATGAGAAGGGCCTAAAGATTGATCAAATTCAAAGTGACCTCAGAATAGAATTCGAGAAATCTTACATGGAGTCCATTTGCACTAGATTAGGTATATCTCAAGAATTCTCTACTCTTATTACTCCTCAGCAAAATGGTGTAGTAGAAAGGAAGAACAAGGTTATTCAAGAGATGGTTAGAGCCATGCTGCACAACAAAGACGTGGCTAGAAACTTGTGGGGAGAAGCCATCAACACTGCATGTCATACGGTAAACAGGGTATACTTTAGACCCAGTACCAAGAAGACTTCCTATGAGTTATGGAAGGGAAGGAAGCCAAATGTTAAGTATTTTAGAATTTTTGGAAGTACTTGTTTCATTCTCAAGGATAGGGAGAATGTAGGCAAATTTGACTCCTGAAGTGATGAAGGAATATTTCTAGGTTACTCCTCTACAAGAAGGCTTATCAAGTATACAACAAAAGAACCAAGAAAGTGATGGAAACTATTAATGTTGTTATCGATAAAGCTTTAAAGTTCAGTTCAGAGAAAGTTAGTGAGGAGATCCCTAAAGAAATTCTTCCTTCCGAGCCCAAGGATGTTCAAGAACTTGTTGATCAAGAGCCCGCATCGCTAAGTACTCCCACCACTCCGAGGGTAGTAGAAGGCTCAACAGACATACCTACCTCACCTAATTCTGAATCCCATAAAGAGAAAGGACCTTCCTCCAGGATAAAGTTGAATCATCCTCCTGAAGATATTGTGGGAAACATGAATGAACTTACACTAAGGAAGCGTACAGTTGATAAATGTGTTGCTAACTTTGTGTCTCATTCTTGTTACTTGTCACAGGTTGAACCTACCAAGGTTGAGGATGCTCTTCAGGATGAAAGCTAGGTTGAAGTTATGCATGATGAACTGCTTTAGTTCCAAAGGAATGATATCTGAACTCTAGTACCTAGACTAGAGGGTAAGCACATCATTGGCATAAAGTGGATATTCCGCAATAAGACCGACGAGGAAGGTAATGTGATCTGAAACAAGGCTCGTCTTGTGGCTTAAGGATACTCTCAAATGGAAGGAGTGGACTATGAAGAGACATTTTCTCCTGTAGCCCATATGGAGTCCATTAGGATTCTCTTAGCCCTGGCATGCTATTTGAAGTTCAAGCTTTTCCAAATAGATGTCAAGACCGCTTTCTTAAAAGGGTTCTTTCAAAAAGATGTCTATATGGCTTAACCAAAAGGGTTCATTGAGCCACACTTTTCGGATCATGTGTTGTACCTCAAGAATGCACTCTATGGTTTAAAGCAGGCCTCTAGAGCTTGGTATGATCAACTCATACAATACTTGGTGTCTTATAGGTTCACAAGAGGAAAAGCTTATCAAACTCTCTTCATCAAAAGGGAAGATGGTAAGTTGGTAGTTGCTCAAGTCTATGTTGATGATATCATCTTTGGGTTGACTAAGGATGAACTTCCTCATAGCTTCTCAAAACTTATGCAGGCCGAGTTCGAGATGAGCATCATTGGGGAGTTGACTCACTTTTTTGGTTTGCAGATCCGTTAACAAGAGTTAGGTATATTTCTTTCTCAATCTAAATATGCTAAAAATCTTGTGAAAAAGTTTGGTTTGGAATCTGCTAGTTCCGTTAGAACCCCTATGAGCCCAAATGTTAAACTCACTGTTGATTTGTTGGGTAAAAGTGTTGATTCATCTTTTTATAGAAGCATGATAGGTAGCCTTCTTTACCTTACTGCTAGTAGACCTGACATTAGTTACAGTGTGGGAATGTGCTAGATATTAGGCTAATCCTAAAGAGCCTCATATGATTGCTTTGAAAAGAATCATAAAGTATGTCAAAACCACTGCTGACTTCGGTGTATGGTACAACAAGGACATAAATGATGTCTTAGCTGGGTATTCTAATGCAGAATGGGCTGGAAATGCTAATGATAGAAAAAGTACATCGGGGGGTTGTTTTTATGTGGATAATAATCTTGTCTCCTAGATGAGCAAAATGCAGAACTCCATCTCATTATCCAATGTAGAGGCAGAGTACATCTCTGCCAGTAGCTGTTGCACCCAACTGTTATGGATGCAAAAAACTCCTCCTTGATTATGGTATTCGTTAAGAGCATCTTACCATCTATTGTGCAATACCAGTGCCATCAACATCTCTAAGAACCCCGTTCAACATTCTCAAACTAAACACATAGAGATTCGACATTACTTCATCAGGGAGCTTGTCAAATATGGTACTCTCACTCTTGAGTGTATTCACACTAATGATCAAAAGACTGAATTGTTCACCAAACCTCTTGATAGCAAATGGTTGAATTCTTATGCCAAAACATTGGTGTTATCTCCATGGATTGATCTCTCTTTCTCCTTCTTTTTTCTCATGCATTTGCATCTAGTTATATGCATTACCTTGTTTAACATGTTTTTGTTTATTTATTTTCAGTTTTGCTTTATTTTGTTTTTCATAAAAATTTTAAAAAATTGAAAAATCAAAAAAATACAAAAACAATGTGTGTTTGTGTATATTGGTACTTGTGTACCTTGGATGGCCATTGAAATAAAATTTTCTAAAATTTGTATCTTTTGTAGCTTAGATGAGCTTTTCTATGCATAACTAAGCAAGTGAGCTTTGTGGCTCATGTTTGTGATAAGTAAGATTAAGTGATCTCTTGTACTTAACACTCGTATCACTCTTTTTGACGGGAAAGACTAGAAAATCCTAAGAGAGATGCATAAATAATCATCTCACCACTATTGCCCTCCAATTATGAAATGACATCTGTATGCTTCGGCATAGCAAAAGGGCAATGTCAAAAGCTTAACATAATTGGTTATTTCTTTTCTCTCTCTTATATGCCCATTCATGATATGCTTAATAAAAGAAGAATATGCAAAGAAAAATAAAAGCAAAAAGAATGAAAATGCTTTATATATGATTGTAAGCGTGTATTCTAGGAGATGTGGGAGCTATAGGATGTACCTCGTAGGTGATAGTCCCCATCAAGCAGTTATGATTGTCTGTGAGTTAAAGTGATTTTCTCATATTTCAAATCATTATAACATGTTGACACTTATGCAATCTTGCAATATTTTTCACACACAATACGCAATATTCTTTGCTACTCTTAATACATGTGCAGGTACAATGTGATTTGATCATCACAAGGAATACATGTGTTAATGTATGCTCACTAAACTGTCTTAACTTGTTTTTGAAATATAAAATTGGTTAAACTTGTTTAGTGTGTGTGTGGGTTTGGGGTTTAAATGCTTGACATTTTTCTTGATGAGAGATGATTTTGAGAGCTCAAAATGTTGTTTAGATCCTTGGTTGAGTAGCATGTTTGATTGCATACATGTCTGTGTTTTTCTCCTCTTTGAAAAACGGTTTTTAATCAATCTCAACAGCTTCTTGATACCTTTGATAGTTAGGCTATCTATCGAGCTCTTCAACTTCCTTTCTCGATAGCTGTTATCACAATCTCGATCCATCAAGATTCTTTAGATTCAATCTCGATAGCTGCTTGACAGCTTCTAGATCCATCGAGGAAGATTTTGTATACTCGATAGATGCTCGATAGCTTCTCGATCCATCGACAGATTCTCGATAGCTGCTTAATAGCTATTTTCTAGCATTTTAATTCTCGACAGCTCTCAACACCTATCGATCCATCAAGAAACTGAGATTCCTATAAATAGGATCCGCGCAACTTTTCTCTCATTTCTCCTCAATCTCTCTTGATCCTTTCTGACTTCTCACCTTCACAAATGCCTCTCTCTCACTCCAAATCACTTCCCTACTCAATCTTTGGTATCAAGGTTGATTTCTTCCTCTTGTATAATTCTTTTTTTCTCATTTTATCATGCATTTCATGATTTCTGACCTAACTTTTGGGATTTTTGATAAACTTTGGGTTTTTCAAAATTTTGGAGTTTTTGTGCAATTTTTGAGATGGGTTTTTGTTTAGATGATTTAAAATCATCATGCATTGCATCTCATGAACATTTTAACTATATTTTCATGCATTATAGATGTGTGCTATATATGTTGAATTGTTATGTGCTGTTAGGCTTGGTTTTGGCTGAGCCCATGATGCTTTTTATGTTGCATATCACTTGCTCATGCATTTTCATGCATACTTACCTTCATTTCTTATATTCTTATATTGATCTGTGTTGGTGCTTTTTCTATCTCTTTGTCTCTGTCTCTCTTTCTCTCTACGCGTTAGATTGCTCTTTGGCACCTAATCGTAAATCTGCTCTATCTCAGAACCCTTTTTGTTCCAGGGCATCTTCTTCTGATCCTACTCCATCTTATGTCAAGTTCCGTGATGATAAAGCATGAAAGAAATTTTCGGAGAACTTCTCTCGACGAGGCATTCATTCATAACGCCAAGTCATCCTATTGGATTTTTTCAATACTGACCTTTCCACTGTCAACTACAGTAGGGGTTGGGAGTCACTATGTGGCGTCCCGGTCACTTGTCCCTCCATGATCATACATGAGTTTTACTCCAATATGCATGGATTTGACTATCCTGTACCTCATTTCTTCATTCGCGTTCGGGGTACGTGCATTGTAGTCACTCCAGATCTTATATTTGAAGTGCTACATGAACTGAGGGTAGCGCATCCTTACTACCCCAGCTGTAATCGTCTGAGGATTGTGTCTAAAGACAAACTTATGTCTCTATTCTATGAGATGCCTTCTTCTTGGGGTGATCGTCAAAACACCTGATGCTTGACCTTTGCTAAAGGTCCGAGATTCCTTAATATGGTGATGACATTCCTTCTCCATCCATTGTCTCAATATAACTTTATCACAAAGCCTCGTGCTCGATTTTCGTTATCCCTCTTAGAGGACATTTCTATCCACTTCCCTTCTCATTTCATCCTATCCCTTATAGATGTCTATAGGGATATAACGACCCGTGATAAACTCATTTTTCCTTTAGCTATCATGCAGATCATTTGCAATTTTTCCATCCCCTATCCTGAGTCTAATCACTTCTTCATCATGGGTGCTATTGACGCTGCTACCGTTAGACGAAGTGATGCCCAACTTTGCCCGAGGTAGACATGGACCGAGACAGCAGCTCTTTTCAGCTTCTTCAGCTCCATCCACCTCGACTTCTTCTTCTTCTGCGGGTGGTGTGACTCTTGATGTGATCATGGCACAGCTTCAGCGTATGGATGCTCGCCTTGACACTCTCAATGATGAGTTGTGTCAGGTAAACACCTGTGCTGGTTGTATTACACGACGACAGGCTCGCTTTGGTGGCTTCGTAGAGCCTCCCTCTCCTTCTCTAGAGGCTTCTGAGGACAAGGACGACGATGGTGACTTTAATGATGATGGTAATAAGGATGAGATGCTAGCTCTTCTAGTGATGATTAGATGACTGCTTGAGTTACTTACCCTTTATCATTCATGACAAAAAGGAGGAGTAGTTTTGGATATGAGAGTAGTCATATACATAGGGGGAGAGTTAGCATATGAAATTTTTGTTAGGGGGAGTGTTTATACTTTGAGGGATGTAGTAAGATTTTTATGTATTTTCTTCCTTTTTCTTTTACATTTACCTCATGTATATCGGTCTTGTGACCATTTGACATACATTGTACTTATCTTTGGATATACATATATGTTGATGTATGTTATTCACCTATCTTTACATGTGTTGTTTATTTTCTCTCTTTATGAACATGCTTCTTATATATTGTATGCAGTCTTTTATTTCTGTTTCACACTAAGATGCCATGATGAGTTTTGTTTAAAGTGTTTTAGAAATACAAGTTGTCAAAGTCTTATTGCCATGAACTCTCTTCTTGCAAATTTTTTCAAGAGTTTGTGTTAGGATAGATTTTATTGTATTCAACAAGTGAATATGAGTTAAGTGATTTATGATTTCTCTCATATGTTCATTTGTTTGTTGTGATTTTGTCACAGATTGCCAAAGGGGGAGATTGTTAGGACAGATGTGAATCATGTTAGGAGCAAATGTGATTATAGAATTGGTTAATCTTTTGGCAAAACGCACTTTACTTGTAATTGGGTAGATATAGGATGTGTTTAATACTTTAAGGAACTAGTTTCAAGTTCAAGTGTTAAAGCCATGCAAATCTGTCCAAGAATCAAGTAAAGAAGTGCTAGATTTTAAAGCTCGACAGCTAGTATATATTGAGGATTACTAGGCTGTTCTAGCCTGATGCTCAACAGATACTCGATAGATAGGGTATCTGTTGAGATTTATGAAAATAAGTTTTTCAGATCTGATTTCATTCCAATCCGTGCATAGATGTTTGGGCTTTCTTTTTTCACAACCCTAAACATATATAAGAATTGTTTTAAGGGCCGTCAAAGGTTGCGCGAATGTGAAGCAAAGTTTTGTTCATGCAAATTGTGACCAGAGATAGAATTTACCCTAATTCATCTTTCTCTTGAAGAAGCTACTACGTTTGTACGCTGTTGGGTTTTATGACCAAGGAGCTTCGTGATCTTCAACGTGTTGATGAACTGAAGAATTTTGCAGCCAACATCTTTCTCAAGTTAATGAAGAAAGTGGTGTACTGGGATCTACGCATCATCAGTTAGTCACGTACTGCGAGTTGTGCATTGAAAGGACAGATTATCACTACAAAATAAGTCCAATTGGGTATTGGGGTAAGGGTTTAATTGTAGGTTGGTATAAGGTACTGAGATTCCTTTACTTGTAACCGCTTGTTATGATAATAGTGAATTCTCGGTAGTGGTGACCTTAAAATCACTAAGTGGGGTTTTTGCCTTGGAGGATTTCCCCATTTATAAACAAATCGCCTTGTCAACTTTATTTTCCGCTTCATTTTTTTTTAGTTGGTGTTTTGTTTATGCTGCCATGCATATTGTATGTTAATCTGATTAATTAATCAATTTGGCTAATTAATTGGTTAATTCATCACAAGGGGTCAATATATTCTTGGCCTATCAAACCAAAAACTAAAAGTAAACATGTCCACAATTAATTGAAAGAATTAAATTAGGGACAAGTCAACAACACTCACCTTAGAGAATCTTTTCTCACCCATATAGCACGAGTCTTTGGCTTTGTAGGTGAAAATCCAAGAGAAGCAGAGTGTATTTGAGAGATTACACCAATCTTCTGAGAAAGACTAAAATCTTGCAAATTTCTTTCACTAGCCTCAAAAAGATCAACTAAAATAATAGTGTCCTTTTTATTCAAAAAATCACAATCAAAAACAGTAACACACTTAAAATTATCCATGATAACAGAGATCAAGGATCAACTCTAGGTATAATAACCTCAATCAAGAGCTAACCCACTCTGATACCACTTGTACATTTTTAGACCCCTTAACACAAGTTGTTTAACCTAATTAATTAACCAAGTGAATACTGGTGTTTATTATTCAGATCTTGGTTAGAACAAAACAATCATATCATGCAAAGTAGTGGAAAAATAAATAACAAAACGATATGCTAACCCAGGAAAACTAAACCGGTAAAAAATCGAGGGAGGATTTAACCTAGCTATCCTCAAGGTAAAATGCAAATCCATTCTAGAGAATCAAAGTTACAATAAAACTTAGACCCCTAACATCCTATTGCTACCACATGTAGAACTTACTGACACGACCACGTGTAAACTCCGAATCCACGGATTCCTTCTCTATTAGGCCTTTGCAACACAAGCACCCACACTTGTGACAACACAAACTCCCCTGTTTGTGACTCCAATAGCACTCTTGAAAGTTTAGATCATCAGAACCTTTGATAACTAGAGAAGGCAGCAACTTCTACAACATCAGATCTTGAGATTCTTCAAGGAATAACACCAGTAGAAAACTTTAGAGAGCTTTTGGGTACAAAACCCTAGATCTACAAAAGAGGCACAAGATGCACTCTAATCTCTCTAAATAACTCTAAAAAACCTCTCTAGGGTTAGCTTATAATATTCTTTAAATATTGGAAAAAACGGCTTGAGACTTGGGCTTTAAACGGTCAAGTTATGGGCTTTTTACATTTGCTGATTTTTTGCTGATATGCGACTTTCAATCGATCAAGTACCAATCAAACAACTTTCGATTGATCGAGTACCAATCGAACAAAACAGATTGTAACTCATTTTTTTCATCCCGAACTTGATTTTTTTTGTCTTGGACTTTAATGTAGACCATTCTAAACCAATGAGACTTAGTTTTTATCATGGTTTGCCAACATTACAAACTCAAAATCTAACAAACCAAACAAACACATGCAACAATGCAATTTTAACATTGACTGGCTTAAGGGTAAGTTCTAAGTCATTGCGTTGTAGGGTGGGTTTGTTGTTTCATTGTTCCCCACACCCAGGACGTTACACCTCCTAACTTGTAATGTAATGAACATTACTTTGGTCCAAACGGCATGGTCTATCCTTTATAATCAATAAGAAATGATCCAGTGACTTTGAGCTATGAGTTGGTGAGTTTGCCACTGGGTACCTAAATCTAATGAAGACTGGTGATCCATGGTTACCACCACCATATGTTGAGATGGGTGCATACATATTTGTTGTTTTGTTGACATACACTATGACAGTTAGGGAAAGCTCTTAACAATCAACATGGCAACACAAACAAAAAATATCTTACAAACATCTCAAAACATAATGCAAATAAACAAACAACAACATCATGCAAAAGAAAAGAGTATATAGTTGGTCACTTAAAGTCTAACACAAAGCTTAGCTCTCGACATCCCCAATGGAGTCACCACTGTGAGAGGTCGGAAAATTGGGGCCCCTCAAAAAAGAGATTTGGGTGCTTTTAAGGGCACCTCTCTTTTTGGGTACTGGTGTGGAGTCGCCACTTATTTTTTATACAAAAAAATAAGAAAAAATATAAATACAAATTACATATTCAAAATACTTCATTGTCATTGATTGAATAAAGAAAAGTACAACCTTGGTAAATTAACCTTACAAGGCTTTAGGTCTTAGTTACAATCTATGCAAAAGAATACAAAACTTTGGTCCTAGTTACAATCTTCCAAAATTAAAAGATAAAACACTAATCTACCTATCCAAAAATCTTAGGCTCAGCAGCTAGGTTACAGAATTGGAAGGTGTTAGGCACTCATTCTGCCCAAACAGAGTCTGGTCTTCTGAACTCTAATGACCAATATACCTTTTTTGTATGATATTGAATGATATGTTGAACTCGCATGACAGACACTTGAAAAAAAATAATTTAAATAAATTTGCCTCATGAATGATGTCCTCTTTTAAAAGAATATTTAGATCTATTTTGAAAATTAAAAAAAATAAGACTTGGTTTGTAAAAAAATCAGATCTATTTTTGTGTAAAGGGTAAAAAGCAAGATTTTATCAAGAAAAATTAGATCTGTTTTTGTATAAAGAAAAAAAAAAAGAGATTTTATTAAAAAGAATTAGATCTATTCTTATAAGAGAAAAAATGATTGATTTTAGGTTTGTAAAAGAAAAATCAGATTTGTTGTTAGAAACAAATAAAAAAGGCTTTTGAAAGAGGATCCAGATTCATGAGACAAATTTATTATGCATGCATCACATATTAAAAAAAAAAAAACTTCAACCTTAATTTCAATCCCTTCTTTAAAATTTCAAAATTTGCACTTATATAACAAAGAAAGCTTTTCAAAAAAAAAAAAAAATCAAATCTATATTTAATGCTAATACAGATCAGTTTTTGAGTTTAGAAAAATCAAATCTGTAATTAATGAAAATACAGATCAGTTTTGGGTTTAGAAAAAATCAGATCTGTATTTAATGAAAAATACAGATCGGTTTTGTGTTTTGAAAAAAAAATCAGATCTATATTTGATGAAAATATAGATTAGTTTTGTGTTTAGAAAAAAAAAATTAGATCTGTATTTAATAAAAATACATATCAGTTTTGTGTCTTCATAAAAAAGATTTGATAGTCATTACAAATTTTGAAGTCAAAGAGAAAGAATTGAAATAAACAATCATCTAAAGCATCTAAGCATGGCAATTATATAATAAGAACAAGTAATAATAAAACATGTTAATTGTATTCATGCATCAAACACAAAAACATGCTAATTGACGGAAAAAGAAAAGAAAGAAAAACAGAATACCTCTTGCATGAGCATGCTCTTCTAGTGAAAGAATATTTTAGAAATCAACGAAGTTTATTCATTTTTTTGAGGTCTAAAATACTTTACTTACAAAAAAGAAGTTCCTAAAGAAAAATCCTTTAAAACATCTTTAACGCAAGGGGAGCAGAAAAGTCAGAAAAGAAGAGCCCTTGTTTCTGATTTGTTTCTCCTGTTTATAGAGGTTGGGATGCTGAACGAGATCAGATACGAATTGGAACACGTCCTTATCTCTAAAAAATCAAAAAAGATAGGCTTAATCTCAATCAAGAAGTCCCCGGGCCGGGCCGAAAATTTGAGCTAGTCCGTACTTGGGAAGTACCGATTGGCCCTTACCATGTGCCGATTGGCACTCCAAGAGTGTTGAATGGCCCTTTTGGGTGCCAGGTCTGCATTTGAGTTTTGGCCTCTAATTTTGACTCCTTTTTTTAGGATTTTTAAGCCAGGAATTGCACCTAGACACGTTTTTAATCCGTATTCTAAAAATTAATCAATTTTTCTCGATATTCAAGTCTTTAAAGTGATACTTATCTTGTAGATAAATATTCTAAAAAGCCTTGATTATCCATAACTTCTTTGTTATCTGATTATTCACTTTATTCCCATGCAAGCAAACCTATTTTTGACACTAACCAACAGCCAATCACAAAATTATCTAATTAATTTTAATTATCTAATAAATTAGAATTAATTTAAATTAATCATGCATGATTTGCTCCACCCAAACAAAATGCATGCAGACCGTGAAAACTTGATCATGTGATATGTTTCAATCTAATGGTCCGATTTGGAAATTGGACATATCGTCGCAACCACTAGAACCTCAAGATCATTTTTATGATATGCAATTAATCAATTAACGTATGTAATGCAACTCCAAATTTTGGGTATATGAAATTAGGTCTAACTACTTTAGTAAAGATTTACTAAAGTATATATTTATGAAATTGGATTTCATAAATATATGATGAATAACTTAAAGGATTAAACTGGGTACTCAAGGATTAAGATTTAGTAATCTACAAAGTGGCAGTCTACATTCATGACTTTGTATTACTACAAATATCTTATGAAGGGGCTGCTTGTACAATAAAGTCTTGAGATATAATTTATTAATAAGGCCTAAAGTGTAATTATATTTATATAGTAGTATTAAATATAATTAATGGTAACTTCGGACTTGTCAAGAGTTGATTGAAAATCCCAAGACCCATTGGAGCTAGTGTCTTATTTGTTCCCTTTTGGTCTCACTCCAAGCCACATACTAAAGCCCAATTGGAAAGGCTCAAAAGGCTAACCCAATTAGATAATCAGTTATAAGGAGAGAAACATACAAAATTTATGTAAGAGAATGAAACGGTTTGTATAAGAGTGTTGGACACTCTCTAATTCTCTCTTGAACATGTACATATAATTGATTGAGAGACCACACTTCTTCGACACAAGTGGAATTGGAATGAAGATGAAAAGAGTCCTCAAGAAATTCTAATATTTTTTTTTTTAATTTCATCGCACCAAGGTATACTCTCTTGTTCTTATATTCTGAAATTTACATATTACATGTTTATTAATTCTGAATGAAGTAGATCCATTAATTTTCTGCTACGTATGTTTTGTAAGCGATACAAACATGTATTTTTACAATTACTTATTATTTACTCTTGTTCCACATTTAGATAAGTTAGAGTAAAAGCAAACAAACTGTGTTTTTAAAATTGGGGGTCTAAACAAGTTATAGTGTTTCACACAATTTGAGCTTTCAATTGGTATCAGAATGGGTACACTTGTTTTGGTTTAAATACCTAAGTGTGATCCTTGACCCTTTGTGTTAATTGCCACGAATAGTGCTTCGTATGCTTTTTTGCATGTTTTGGATGATGTTGATTGTAACATGCCATGTGTTTGTGAAAATGCATCTATGAGTGTTTATTCTTATGCTTGTGATGACATGTTATATGACTCTTTGGGTGTTGTTAAAATTCCTAATGTCAAACTCTTAAAGAAAAAGTCTAAGAAGTTTCATGAGAATTTGAGCAAATTCATTTTTGAAAAGGATGATTTGATTGCTAAGCTCAATGAATCCAACAGGTTAGTTGAAAAGTATAAGAAACTTACTGAACATTCTTGTGAAAAGTTTAAAGAGTTTGAATGTTTGAATATAGACTTGGATGCTAAACTTGTTTTGTCTAACAAACTTGTTGATGATCTTAAATATGAAAATGAATCTCTTAAGATGCATGCCAAGTTTTTAATTGCTAAACCTATTGCTAAAAAGGAAAAAAATATTTGTTGTAATCATGTTGTGAAGTTCGATTTTGTGCCTAATGTGAGTTCTACCTCTAAAGACAAATCTGTGTACATACCTATGGACACAAAGGGTCATTTTTTAGGAGTCACCACCTAGTTTTTGCAATGGTCTAGAAACCATATATATATATATATATATATATCGTCCTTTCAAGGAAGGGCCTTTTTATTTAACTACCAGAGATATGGGTTTGGAGTTAAGGTACAGTTTTGGAAAGGTGTTAGGCACCCAAAACCATCCAACCCTAGGGTTGGCTTCCCATCATTATGTCTTATGTCTTAACCCTATTAAAGGCACACTCAATACTTGTATCTAACTCACACAAACACTAACATACATCTAACAAACAACATGACATCAAACATCCCTAACCATACATCTATCATGCTTGCAAACAAAGCATGCCATACATCTAATCATGCAACATATCAAACAACCTAACATTCATCTAATCATGGTTTCAAAGGACTCATCACATCACAACCCCTAATCATACATCTAAGCATGCTTCATCACAAATCATATCACATCATAGCATAGCCTAACATACATCTCATCACGTCATCCTAGCATGGCATCACATATCATATCAAACATGGTAGCAACATATGAATCATTGAATCATAGCAAGGATATCAGAAGCAAGCACATTATTTCATCATTAAAAGCATTGCATGTACACTTTGGAAATACTCAACCAAACAAGCATGTTTATCTCTATCATCAAAGCAAGATCATATCACAAATGCATGACTTACCTTTTGTAACGCCCCAAACCCTTAATAAGGATTTAGATGCATAACCTGTCTTAGAAATAATCAACAATGACATAATGGAACAGAGCGTAATATTTATCCTCAAATAAACTTCTTGAATATCATCAGATTTCCTTAACAATCCATAAAAACAAAACAACAATAATATTCTTGAATGTAAAATCTCCAAATAACATCTCAAAATAGTTCCAAAATAATAATCTCATTGTCCTGAAACAATTTTACTAAAACAATTCTGCAACTATCAAGCTCCAAACGAAGTCGTCAATCTAAGGCTCCACTGATCTACCACCAAAAGACACTCCATAACTCTAATCTGAAAGGATGGAAAAAGGGGTGAGCTAAAGGCTCAATAAGAGACTACAAACATGAGGATGTCTTCCAAAAACAAAACGATAATATCATTGACAAAAAATAGTCATCACGATACAATTAAAATTAGTTTAAACTGTAATATAATATATTCTATAAAGCTGTTAAAATAAAACACTTCACTATAACACTGTAAACATTAATAAAATAATGACCACATTTATATGCCAATATGCACCAAATAGGTAGAAACAATTTTATTTTGAAAATAAGCAATTTTCCACCTAAAAGAACAGTAGTAAATAAACAGTAACTCAATATGAAAAATATTAGTCAAACACAGACAAAAGCTGCTAAACACTCGGTGGGTGATTTCCCATGGGAACAATAACACTAACCTCAAAGAGGCAACACTAGCTCCGAAGAGCAACAATAACACTGCACCACACCACACTAACACTACTTCGGCCGAAGACCAACACTTAACCCTGTGTTGGCAAAGGTTGCAGACTGTCTAGTTGACCATTTGAAACACTCTTGACATATACAATTTCACAATAATATACAATAAATAATAGAGTTTGAGTATGTATAAAGCACTAACAATGGTATAAGTCTTTGAAACTTCACTTTTGCAATTATGTGTATGTATATATATATAAATATATTTTTACCACAATTATATATATATATATATAAAAATATATACGTCTTGAGAGACGTCATGTGTTGAAGTCCACTTACCTCTAGTGGCTAAACCAAGCTTCACTTCAATTGCTCGAAACGACGTCAACTAGAACCTAAATAATAATTAGATAACTCAATAAGGGCAGGTTCTTTAATAACCACAAAGTCCTCTTGATAAAACAATTCCTCAACCCCTATGAAGATTTGGCAAGATAAAATTTAACGTGTCTTTCTAATATAACTCCAAACCTATTCTAGATTAAAATAATAGTATAGCATTCCCTAACCTAACATCTAATATTTATAAAAGAACACGTTACCATAAGCAACCCTATAACCTATGTGCCTATAAACATATATATGAACCCAAAATTACAATTTTCCATTTCGTCCAAACAACGTGAATATGAAAGTCAAAAAAAAAAAAAAAAAGAACACAATTCGGCACCCAAGAAATTGGTTCCATGACATTATCATCAATAATAAAAACATTTGCAATATCAATGCCATAGCCAAACACCACGGTGGCAAAAGGACCATTTACTATACTAACAATGATATAATGTAATATATATATATATATATATACTTATATAAAAACCTAACAGCACCAATCTCCACTTTCGGCCAACCATGTGAACTAATCATTGTAATATATATATATTCGGCAATCCAATTGAATCCAATGCGTAGATATTGTCCGCCTTGGGGCGGGATTGTTATATATGGTATCAGAGCCGGCCCAGTAACCCCGTATGGGCTCGGAGACACTACCCCACAAAGTAGGCCTTAACGAGGACGTTAGGAATTTAAGTAGGGGAAATTGTGATTCCCCAATTTGATTGATTGATTGTGTGATGTGTGTGGATGTGTGATGAATCCCACATCGGGTATTTACTGGGTAGATCTGGGCTTTATTAACAACTACAAGGAGCCTCAATAGTGAGTAGTCCTTTTGAGGTATAGTGCAGATGTGGCTAGCGCTTTTCCTTGGGTCGTTATACCTTTTACTTACCTGCAACAACTCAGTACCTATGGCATCATGCATAAGCATGTGAATGAATGATCATAATATTGAAACCAAAGAAATCCAAAGATAAACCCTAATTTAATCATAGAAAGACAAACAAACAACAAACATAGAACAAGGACTAAAACTTGTAAAGAATGGGACAATCAAAGGCATAACATGTGAACAAAAGCAAATAAAACCAAGCAGAAACCTAAATTAAGGTTTCTGGGTTGCGGCCTGCCTGCGTGTGCAGGCAAGATTATGTGTATGTAGATACTTGCCCAGAAAACCCTAAAAACACAAAAACAGAGCAGAATCACTTAAACACACATTCTAACAACCTAACATGCATTTTAAAAATACAAAAGTGTAAACCTAAGCTAGATAAACATGTTAAATCAAAAAAAAAAAAAAAACAAGAAAAACGGAAGGATCAAAAGCACAAAAAGAAAAGAAAAGGAAAAAAGCAAAGGTTTGAACTAATACCTCAAATAAAAACTCTTCAAGCTTGATTTTTGACTATTCCGCTTAGTCAAATCTATTCACAAACCAATAAGAAAGTGATTAGTAATATTAAACTCAAAGATCAAGGCCAGAAAAGGCCCTAATCAAAAGAAAATTGACTTGAGGATGTTTTGTGAAAACCTCCCTCTTTGATTCACTATTTTTAGTGAATCTTAGTGTTTTCCCATTGGATTTTTGTGTGTTTTTTGTGTGTTTTGAAAAACATGTAAGGCTACTTATAGTGTGACCAATGGAGGTTTCGAACAACTCCTAGACAATGTGGGATTCGTTTCAAACCTCAATATAAATGCAAAAAACTTTCCTTGTATAGTTTCTAGAAATCACTATCCATGCGCAAGATTGGGCTTGCGTACGCAGGCTGATTCTTGTGTGCGCATAGTGAGGGTTTCCTTTGTCCTTATTTTTCAAAAATAGATTTATTTGCTCATTAAAAGTTATATTCTTCATTTTAACACTTTTCAAGTCAATTTAACCTCTAATTGAGCCCTAAACCAACCTTGGGTCTTAGAATTCAGCATTATTAAGGAATGGGGACCTAAGTTGTAAGGGATACAAAAAGCGATGTCTACAAATGCCCCTCTTTTGACTCATGAGCTTCACTAACAGAATCAAAATAATAAGAGACAAAACATTTTGTTTCAATGTACAACTCTAGCCCAACCCACGCATACGGCACACATCACGCATACATGGGGCGAGGTGCAACTCCGAAGAGTTGCATGGGATTTTGAATGTCTAAATCCCCATCCTTATTGCTCAGGAAACAAGCAACGGCAAGTTCACTATATCAGAACCTGTTTTGCCAATTGCAAGTAAAAGACGAGTGACTTACTATCTTAGAGTCAATGAAAAAAAAATGTGCTTTTACAAGCTCAAACAAACAAAAAATGGTGCTCTTACGAGCTCAAACTGTTGGGAAAATACATGTTTGTATCACATACAAAACATACGTAGTAGAAAATTAATGGATCTACTTCATTCACAATTGATAACATATACTATATAAATTTCAGAATATAAGAACAAGAGAGTGTACCTTGATGCGGTGAAATTAAAAACCAAATATTAGAAGTACTTGGGAGCACTTTTAATATTCACTCCAATTCTACTTTTGCCCAAGAAATGTTGTCTTTCAATCAGTTTATATATGTATGTTCAAGGGAGAATAAGAGAGTGTCCAACACATACATACAAACCATTTCATTCTCTTACAAAATTCTGTATATTTCTCCCCTTATAACTGATTATCTAATTAGGCTAGCCTTTTGGACCATTCCAATTGGACTTTAGTATGTGGTTTGGAGTGGGACCAAAAGGGAACAAATAAGAAAGTAGCTCCAATAGGTCTTGAGCTTTTCTGTCAACTCTTGACAAGTCCATAGTTACCATTAATTATATTTAATACCACTATATAAATATAATTACACTCTAGGCTTTATTAATAAATTATATTCCAAGACTTTATTATACATACAACCCCTTCGTAAAATATTCGTAGTAATACAAAGTCATATGAGTTGACTGCTACTTTGAAGATTACTACATCTTTATCCTTGAGTACCCAATTTAATCCTTTAAGTCATTCATCATATATTTATGAAATCCAATTTCATAAATATATACTTTAGTAACTCCTTATTAAGTAGTTAGGCCTAACATTCTGAATAACCAAACCTATTAAATTTATCTCAAGGGAATATTTTATATCTCCGTTAAAAGATTATGAATTTCATCTTGAGAAAATATATTCCATCAACACTAAATGTGGTTGCCCAACATACTGAGGTTTTGATCGTGACTTTAGATCTCACTCCTGATATATTAAAGCAACCTACACTTCATGATCAGGTCTATTATTCTCTTAGGATTAAGAGTTCATGTAAATAGAAGTCATGAGATTTATTATTCATTTGACAGTCGTTAGGAGAATAATAAATCTCATAGCGGCCCAGTTCAATATGTTTTAACTCTTAAAACATATCAATATATCAACTAGAAGTTTCCACTTCCATGATCAAGACAAATCATCTTAGTTGATATGTTATAATCTTCTCAGTTGAAATGCCCAATTTCATCACCGACTACAAACTAAAATTCTGAGTTTACAAAGAACTAGTGACTAATATCTTCTATGACTAAATCACATAAATGACATACTATGCATCTCATGGACTTTATGATAATTTCCAAATATTCATGTTATTATTATTTTAAATTATAATAAAACAACATTTTTAATCACAACATTAAGTTATACATAATATCATACATAGCATCATACAATAGGATTTAAGGACACTAATCCTAACAATCTCCCACTTGCCCTAAAGACTATTGTGTACTAATCTAACTCCTATTCCCTCCAAATGTGACTCAAAAGTGTTTTAGGGTAAGGCTTTGGAAAAAGGATCTGCTAGATTATTTGCACTATTTATCTTTGCTACTACTACATCTCTTCAAGTAACAATGTCTCGAATGATGTGGTATTTTCTTTCAATGTGCTTTCCTTTCTGGTGATTCCTTAGATCTTTAGATTGTGCAACCGCTCCAATATTGTCGTAAAACAATGTAATAAGAACTTGCTTCATTCTCACAACACCAAGACCAGAAAGGAATTTCTTAAGCCAAACAGCTTCCTTTACCGCTTCACAAGCAGCAACATATTCAACTTCCATGGTGGAGTCAACAATACAAGATTGCTTAACACTCCTCCAACTTATGGCTCCACCTCCCAAGGTGAACACAAAACTTGAAGTGGACTTTCTAAAATCGAGATCTAATTGAAAATCTAAATCTGTATAACTAATGGGAATCAAATGTTAGGATATGTGCCCTTAAATCCTATTGTATGATGCTATGTATGATATTATGTATGACATTATGTGAGAAATCATGTATGACTTAATATTGTGTTTAATAAAGTTGTTTTATTCTTATCTAAAATAATGGTAACATGAATATTCGGACATTATCAAATAGTCCATGAGATGCATAATATGTGATTTATGTGATTTAGTCACAGAAGATATAGATCACAAGTTCTTTGTATACTCAGAATTTTGGTTCGTAGTCAGTGATGAAATTGGGCATTTCATCTGCGATGACTATAACATATTAACTACGATGATTTGTCTTGATCATGGAAGTGGTGACTTCTAGTTAATATGTTGATATGTTTTAAGAGTTAAGACATATTGAACTGGACCGCTGTGAGATTTATTATTCTTCTAACGACTGTCAATTGAATAATAAATCTCACGACTTGTATTCACATGAACTCTTAATCCTGAGAGAATAATGGACCTGATCATGAAATGTAGGTTGCTTTGATATATCAGGAGTGAGATTTAAAGTAACTATCAAAACCTCAGTATGTTGGGCAGCCACATTTAGTGTTGATGGAACATATATTCTCAAGATGGAATTCATAGTCTCTTAACGGAGATATAAAATATTCCCTTGAGATAAGTTTAATGGGTACAGTTATTCAGAGAGTTAGGCCTAACCACTTTAGTAAGACTAAAGTATATATTTATGAAATTAGATTTTATAAATATATGGTGAATAACTTAAAAGGATTAAACCGGATACTCAAGGATTAAGATGTAGTAATTTACAAAGTGGCAGTCTATATTCATGACTTTGTATTACTACGAATATTTTATGAAGGGGTTGCATGTATAATAAAGTCTTGGGATATAATTTATTATTGAGGCCTAGACTGCAATTATATTTATATAGTGGTATTAAATATAATTAATGGTAACTTTGGACTTGTCAAGAGTTGACAGAAAAGCCCAAGGCCCATTGGAGCTAGTGTCTTATTTGTTCCCTTTTGGTCCCACTCCAAGCCACACACTAAAGCCCAATTGGGAAGGCCCAAAAGGCTAGCCCAATTAGATAATCAGTTATGTGGAGAGAAACATACAGAATTTTATATAGAATAAAATAGTTTGTATGTTTAAAATGAATAAGATAAATATAAGGAAGAGAGACACTCTTTCATATTCTCTCTAGAAAATATAGAACTGATTGAGAGACCACACATCTTGGGCATCAAGTGGAATTGGAGTGAAGATTGAAAGTCTTCCCGAGTACTTCTTCATTCGGTTTTGAATTTCACCGCATCAAGGTACACTCTCTTGTTCTTATATTCTGAAACCTACATAGTATATGTTATCAATTGCGAATGAAGTAGATCCGTTTATTTTCCGCTGCGTATGTTTTGTATGCGATACAAACATGATGATTTCCTTACATCAAATCCTCACACCGGTAAATAAGCATATAATCTCTCATTCTCCATAGATACTTGAGAGTATGTTTTACAGCTTGCCAATGTTTTGGTCCTGGATTTAATTGATATCGGCTGACTATGCCAACTGAATAACAGATATCTGGTCTAGTACAAAGTATGGCATACATGAGACTTCCCACAGCAGAAGCTTAAGGAACTTTTCTCGTCATATTTTCTTCCATAAGAGTCTTAGGCCTCTACTCATTAAACAGGGGAACTCCATGTCTGAAAGGAAGCAATCCTTTCTTGGAGTTTTGCATGCTTAACCTTTCTAAAACCTTATCTATATATCCAGCTTATGACAAGCCTAACATGTTATTCTTATGATCTCGCCAAAGCTTGATCTCTAAAATAAAGTTAGCCTCACCTAAGTCCTTCATATCAAATTGGCTTGACAACCAAACTTTTACTGATGACATTACCCCTACATTATTTCCAATGGTAGAATATCATCAATATAAAGCACTAGGAACATTACTACTTTATCACGATGTCTTTTGTACACACATGGTTCATCAAGATTTTGTTCAAAACCAAATGACTTGATTGCTTGATCAAATTTGAAGTTACATGACCTAGATGCTTGCTTAAATCCATAAATGGACCTTTTCAACTTACATACCATATGCTCTTGGTTCTTTGCTATGAAACCTTTCGGGTGCATCATATAGATTTCTTCTTCAAGATTGCTATTTAGAAATGCATTCTTGATATCCATTTGCCAAGTCTCATAATCATAATGAGCAGCAATGGATAAGAGAATTCTGATAGATTTAAGCATTGCTACTGGTGAAAAGGTTTCTTCACAATCAATACTTTCTTTTTGTGTATACCCTTTCGCCATTAACCTTGTTTTAAAGGTTTCAACCTTTTTATCTATTCCTCTCTTCCTTTTGTAAACCCATTTGCAACCAACAGGTTTAATGCCGTTAGGCGCCTTTACAAGATCCCAAACTTGATTAGAATACATTAAATCTAATTCAGATTTTATAGCTTTGACCCAATGATGTGCATCTATATCATTCATTGTCTCTTCATAAGTGTAAGGATCAATTTCGGCCTCTTCTAAGATAGCTTCATAAGTTTCTCCCAGACCTATAAATCTTATAGGTGGCCTAACAATCCTCCCACTACGATGAGGCTCCTGTGTACTGGTCATCTCATGAGTAATATCTTGTGGTGTATCCAATACAACTACATCATCCCTAGTTTCATCTATTGATTGTTCATTTACAGGTTCATTCATTTCAGCCAAAACAACTTTACTTCTAGGAGTATAATCATTCATATAGTCATTTTCCAAGAATTTGGCATTTGTACTAACAAACACTTTATTATCTTTATGACTATAGAATAAACCTCCAATAGTTCCTTTTGGATACCTTACAAAGAAAACCACTTCTGTTTTAGATTGTAACTTGTCAAACTTTCCTTTCAACACATGTGCTGGACAACCCCAAATATGGAGATGTCTCATACTAGGCTTACGCTCATTCCATAACTCTATAGGTGTTTTAGGAACAAACTTCGAAGGTGCCAAATTCAGAAGATACATTGCAGTATTTAAGACATATCCCTAAAAGAAAATTGGTAGAGTCGAATAACTCGTCATGGATCTAACCATATCTAAAAGAGTCCTATTCCTTCTTTCTGCTACACCATTTTATTGTGGAGTTTCAAGTGTAGTCAATTGGGATATAATCCAATTTCCAGTTAAGTAATCCTTAAAATCTCCAAGAATGTATTCACCACCATGATCAGATCAAATGGCCTTTATACGTTTATCTAATTGATTTTCAACTTCAACCTTAAACTCTTTGAACTTTTCAAAGGCTTCGAACTTCCGTTTCATTAGGTAATAAACAAATCTAGAGTAATCATCAGTGAAAGTAATGAAATACTCATAGCCACCTCTTGCTTGGATTGACATAGGACCACATACATCTGAATGTACTAGTTCTAGCAAATCTTAGGCTCTTCTACCTTTTGCATTAAAAGGTCTTCTGGTTATTTTGTCCTCTAAACAAGATTCACAAACTGGAAATCCATCAAATTCCAATATCTCTATGAGTCCATCACTAGTTGAAGGAAACTTTCTCTTTAATGATTTCACATGTGAATTATTATCTAATTTAGAATTATATAATTCATACTTATCAAGAGTTAAAATATAAAGACCATCAACAATATTGCCAAAATAGATTACCCTTCTTTATTACAACATTGTCTTTCAGGATAACACAATATCCATGTTTACCTAAATAAGTTGCAGAAATTAAATTCCTACGAACATTAGATACATATAAACAGTCTTCCAATATAAAAACCCTAGATTCAAAGCATAAATTAAACACTCCAACAGCTACAATTGGAATTCTGCTCCCATCAACTAAAGTAAGAAACAATTCTCCTTCACTCAGCTTTCTGGTCTCTTGGAACCCTTACAAAAAATTGGAGAGATAATTAGTACAACCTGAATCCACACACCAGGAATTCGTGGGATTTTGTACTAAACATATTTCAAGAAGGAATGTCTTTTTCATTCCCTTATTATTGGCAGCTCTAAATTTTGGACAATTCCTCTTCCAATGTCCTTTTTTTTCGCAATGGAAAAACTTTCATTTGGTTTTCTTTCCTTTATTGGCAACTCCTAAAGTAATTTGTTTACCATCTTTCTTGGTGAAGTCTTTCTTCTTCTTCTTATCCTTGCCTTTCGACTTAGCTTAAGCAGTAGAAGCTTTAGCCATATTGGCATTAACACTGGATGTACCAGGAATGCCTTCCACCGCCAATTCATTCATTAATTCAGACAATGAATAAATCTTTTTGTTTATATTATAATTAAGTCTAAATTTCTTGAATGATTCTGATAGTGACTAGAGTATTATATCCACTTGGGATTCTCCATCAATATCGGCACCTAAAACTTTTAGTGTATTCAGATTAGAGTTCATCCTAAGGCAATGCTTCCTCTCTGTTAGGACATATGTTAAACATGTTATGAACATATGTCATTTAGAATTGGCTAATCCTTTGACAAAACGCACTTTACTTGTAATTGGGTAGAACTAGGATGGTTTAAGTCTTCAAGAAACCTATTGTTCAAGTCAAGAGTTAAAGCCATGCAAATCTGTTCAAGAAACAAGTGAAGAAGTGCTGTATTTTAAAACTTGATAGATAGCTCGACAGATTGTATTTATCGAGCTTTGAAAGGAAATTTTAGCCAGATGCTCGACAGGTACTCGACAGACACCCTATCTATCTGGATTTACGAAATTCAGATTTCTAGATCTGTTTTTCACGCATATCCTAGCTACGTGTTTAGGTTTTTTTTTCTCGCAACCCTAGACACATATATAAGGATTGTTTTAAGGGCCGTCTCATTTGATGCAACTAAAAAAAAAAGGTTTTTCATGCATATTGTGACAGGAGACAATTTGCCTTAGTTCATCTTCTTCTTAAAGAAGCTGCTGTGTTTGTACATTGTAGGGTTTTATGACCAAGGAACTTCTTGATCTTCATCGTGTGGATGAACTGAAGAACTTTGCAACCAACATCTTTCTCAAGTTGGTGTGTTACTCACGTACTTGAATCTGTGCATCGATTAGTTAGTCACGTACTTGGAGTCATGCATTGAAAGGATAGATTGTCACTACATTACAAGTCCAATTAGGTATTGGGGTAAGGGGTTCAACTGTAGGTTGGTATAAGGTATTAGGATTCCTTTACTTGTAACCGCTTGTTTTGATAATAATGTATTCTCAGGAGTGGTGACCTTAAATTCTCCCGGTGGGGTTTTGCCTCAGTGGTTTTCCCCATTCATAAAAAAATTACCTGTGTCAAATTTAATTTTCGCTGCATTTAGTTATTTGGTGATTTGTTTGTGCTACCACGCATATTGCATGTTAAATTGACTTAATTCATTCACTTGGCTAATTAATTGGTTAATTCACCTAAGGGGTCAATACATTCTTGGCCTATCAAGTGGTATCAGAGCAGGCACACTCTGATTAGGGTTAATCTTTGCTGTGTGATCCATTGACCCCTGTTTGTCATAGATAGAGGACAATCTTTAATTATCCCTTCTTTATTTGATGGTACTAACTATGCATACTGGAAAGTACGCATGAGAGCTTTCTTACAGTCTTTAGATGAGAAAATGTGGCAAGCTATGGAGATAGGCTGGACTAAGCCAAAGGAAGCGTTGGCTAATTCGGATGATGCTAAGATCAAAGCGGCAAACTTCAACAGCAAAGCGTTGAATGCTTTATTCAGTGCAGTCACCAATGAGGAGTTCAAGAAGATATCCTCCACCGAAACTACAAAGGAGGCATGGACCATCTTCTAGACAACCTATGAAGGAACTAAGGCTATCAAGGATTCAAAGCTTCAAAGGCTTACCACGAGCTTTGAAGAGATTAAGATGGAGGATAATAAGTCATTTGATGAGTTCTATGCCAAGCTCAAAGACATAATAAACTCTACATTTAATCTTGGGGAAACTATTCCTGAACCCAAGATTGTGAGAAAGGTGCTCAGATCTCTTCTAGAGAGATTCCATGCCAAGATCACTGACATTGAGGAATCAAAGGACATTGATCAAATCCCTTTGACAGAGCTAGTTGGCAACTTGCAGACCTATAAATTGGGTTTGACTAGAATTGGGAAATCGAGCGAGAGCAAGAGCATGGCACTAAAGGTCAAAAGCAATGACATTGATGAGTCTTCTGATAATAAAGATTCTAAAATGAAATCTTATATCACAAGGAAATTCAAAAAGTTCATGAAGAATGCCAATGCGAAAGGATTCGGCAAAGACCGTAAACAATCCAGTTCTTCACAGTTCAAGAGCCAAGATAGAGGGAAGAAGGATGCTAGGGATGGCGGTCATTACACTATTCCCTTTGGACCGAAATGCTTCGGATGTCAAGGCTTTGGACATATGAAACAAGAATGTCCAACTTATCTCAAGACCATTAGGAAAAGCAAGGCCCATGCTACTACCTTGAATGACACCGAACCTGAGGATGATTCAGATAATGATGACGAAGGAATCTTGAATACCTTCACTGCCATGGTAAATCCTACTGAAGGGATTTTTGAAGAGATAGATAAAGAAGAGGACTTGGTGGAGTTTAAGTTTGAGAAAATGGATGAACAGGATGACATCCATACTACCTATGCAAAATCCTACAAGGTCTCTAAAAAGCATAAGAAATGGTATAGGTTGGCCACCAAGACACTAAGCGATGTGAAACTTGACCGAGAAGAACTCTCCAAAAAGGTTGATGAAGTTAACCAAACCATTGGAGCCCTGCGGTTTGAAAACAATTTCTTGGCTAAGAAGATCAAGAAGCTTGAAGCGGAGTTGTTCCAAGTCAGAGCTCAATTGGAAAGGACTTCCAGTTCAAATCTTGATGAGATGCTTAGCTTTCAAAAATCTGCTTCTGATCGAACCAGTTTAGGGTATGATTTCTCTTCTCCTAATATTGCTTCTTCTAGTGTTGCTGTGTTTGTTTCGCCTGCTAATAATGTTAAATCTGAGAATAATGATGTGAAAACTATTTTAGCTAGTGAGAACATAGATAATGATAATTCTATCTTAGGGGCACCCCTTAAGCTTGAAAAGAAAGAGACTAAAAACCCTAAGACTAAGAAGGGTAATAACCAAAAGTCTAAACAAAAGAAGCAGCATCTCTATTATCACTGTGAAGCTTTTGGACATACTTGACCTAATTGCTACAAGTGGTTAGCCACTCAACAAAGCAACAATATGATCTCATTTGGAAACTAGAATCAGTTTCCATCCTCTTTTGCTCTTCTTGGAAATCTTTTTAACACCCTCATGTTCCTTTCGAACTTGAACGGTTTCAATTCTTTCCCCCTCACCACCGGATCAAAGGTTCGCTCAACGAAAGGTTCTTCCAAGATGCGGAAGGAAAAAGGCTCAAAGTGATTTAGTCACTTTTTCTCTCTCCCTCTCCTCTTTGTTTGTGCATTACTTGTGTGTTTTTATTTTTTGTTTTGAGTTAGTCTAGTTTTATGCTATGCTTTGTTTAAAATGTCTTTATTTGTTTGTTTTCATTTTTGCTTTATTTTGCTTTTTATTAATTTTTTTTTTGAAAAATCAGAAAAATACAAAAACAGTGTGTGTTTTGTGTACATTGGTACTTGTGTACCTTGGATGGCCATTGAAACAAAGTTTTCTAAACTTTGTATCTTTTGTAGCTTAGATGAGCATCTCAATGCACAACTAAGCAAGTGAGCTTTATGGCTCATGTTTGTGATGAGTAAGATTAAGTAATCTCTTGTACTTAACACTCATATCACTCTTTTTGACGGGAATGACTAAAAAAATCCTAAAAGAAAGGCATAAATAATCATCTCACCACTAAAACCCACCAATCAGGATATGACATCTGTATGCTTCAGCATAGCAAAATTGCAATGTCAAAAGCTTAACATAATTGGGTATATCTTCTCTTTCTTATATGCCCATGCATGATATGCTCAAAAGAAAAAATATATGCAAAGAAAAATCAAAAGCAAAAAGAATCAAAGTGCTTTAAATATGGTTGCAAGCGTGTTTCTAGGGGATGTTGGAGTTATAGGATGTGGGAGTTATAGAATGTACCTCGAAGGTGATAGTCCCCATCAAGCAGTTATGATTGTGTGTGAGTTAAATTGATTTTCTCATATCTCAAATCGTCATAATATGTAGACACTTATGCAATCTTGCGATGTTTTTCATACACTACACGCAAAATTCTTTGCTACTTTTGAAACATGTGTAGGTGCAATATGATTTGGCCAACACAAGGAATATATGTGTTAATGTATGCTCACTAAACTGTCTTGACTTGTTTTTGAAATATAAAATTGGTTAGACTTGTTTTGTGTGTGTGCGCGCGTTTTGGTTCTAAATGCTTTACATTTTTTCTTGTTGAGAGATGTTTTTGAGAGCTTAAAATGTTGTTTGGATTTTTGGTTGAGTAGCTTGCTTGATTGCATTCATTTCTGTGTTTTTCTCTTCCTTGAAAAATTGTTTTTATCAAGCTCGACAGCTTCTCGATAGATCTCGACAGATAGCTATCTATCGAGACCCTTCGACTGTCGCATTTTCGATCCATCAAAGCTTTCTGGAATTTGTCTCGATAGCTTCTTGACAGATTCTCAATCCATCGATAAAGTTTTTGTCTAGTCGATAGATTCCCGATAGCTTCTCAGTCCATCAAGGTATTTTACCATTGACAGATTCTCGACAGCACCTCTACAGATTCATCTATCAAGAATTAGTGCTTGACAGATTCTCGATAGCTCTCGATCCATCGAGACGTGTTTTCTATAAATAGATCCAACACAATTTAAGATCTCATTTTCTTTGATCTCTCTCGATAGACTTGCGTCCTTTCTCCTCCCAAACACTTTTCTCTCTCTCTAAAGCTCAAACCCAGTTGATTTTTAGCCTAAAGTGATTCTTCCTTCATTGGTATGATCTTGTTTTCTCTCTTTTTCATGCATTTCATACATTTAGACCTAGGTTTTTGGGTTTTGAAATTTCTTTTGGGGTTTTTGGAAAATTGATGAGTTATTTGTGAAATTTTTGGGTTGGGTTTTGTTTAAATGATCCTGTATGCTCATGCATTGCATCACATTTGCATTTTCACAATGTTTCATTCATTATAGATGTGTGTTTTCTATGTTGAAACCTTGTGTGCTAGCAGGTTTGGATTGGGCTAAGCCCATGATGATATTCTTGTTGCACGTCACATGACCTTGCATTATTCAGGCACACGTACCAATCTTTTCTATCTTTTTGGTATAACTGTTGATTGGAGCTTTTCTGTTTGTTTCTCTCTCTCTCCCTCTCTCTCTCTAATAGTTTGCGCATGGTACCTAAGCGCAAATCTGCTCTGTCTTAGAGCCCTCTTTATTTCGGGGCATCATCTTCTGATCCTACCCCTATTTCTGTCTAGTTCCATGATGATAAAGCCAGTCAAAACTTTTCAGAGAACTTCTCCAAATGTGGCATTCATTCGAAACCCCACGTTATCCTATCAAACTTCTCCGATACTGCTCTACCCACTGTCATTCACAGTCGAAGTTGGGAGTCTTTTTATGAGATCCCGATGAGTTGTCCCTCCATGATCATATAGGAGTTTTACTCCAATATACACGGATTTGATTATTCTATACCTCATTTCATCACTTCTGTTCAAGGTATCCGTATAGTAGTCACTCCGAAGCTTATCTCTGATGTGCTACATGTCCCGAGGTCATCACATCCTGATTACCCCGATTGTCCTCGTTTGCAGATTGTGTCCAATGACGAACTCTCGTCTCTCTTTTGTGAGACACCTTTATCTTGGGGTGACCATCAAAACACCCTTTACTTGGTGATGACATTTGTTTTACATCCCTTGTCTTACTATAATTCTATTACTGAGTCTCGTGCTCACTTTTTGCTTACCCTCATTAAGGATCTTACCATAGACTTCCGTTCTCACTTCATTCTCTCTCTCATTGATGTCTATAGAGACACGGCGACCCGTGACAAGCTTATCTTCCCTTCTGCTATCACGAGGATTATTCACCACTCTTCTGTCTCTTATCCTGAGTCTCCTCATTTCTCCATCATGGGTGCCATTAGCACGGTAACTATTAGACAGAGCGAGGCTCAGCTTCTACCGAAGCGGCCACAAACCAAAACGGTGACTCCTCCAGTCCGTTCTACTCGATCCACCTCTGCACCTTCTTCTTCTGTAAGTGGCGTGACTCTAGAGGCCATCATGGCATAGCTTGAGCGCATTAACACTCTTAGTGATGAGTTGTGTCAGGTGAACACCCGTGTTGGTCGTATCGCACGATGATAGGCAGTCGTTGGTGGCTTCACTACGTCTCCATCTCCATCTCCACAGGCTTCAGAAGACGAGGGCGATGATAGTGACTCTGATGGTGATGATGATGTTAATGAGGATGATGATGCTAGCTCTTTCGGTGATGAGAAGATGACTGCTTCTCAGTGACTTGCCCTTTGTCATTCATGACAAGAATGGAGAGTAGTTTTGGGTATGAGAGTAGTCATATACTGAGGGGGAAAGTTTGATAGGCCAAGAATGTATTGACCCCTTGTGTTGAAAATTGCTTGTCATGAAAAACCTTCATTCTTTCTTTATGAATACTAGAATTCTCATATGCATCATGCCGAATTTCTTCCAACTCATTTAATTGCAATTTTCTTAATGAACTAGGCTTGTCTTAGCTAAAGTTAAACATCTTTATTGCCCAATATGATTTATGTTTCAATTCCATAGGCAAGTGACAAGCTTTACCATAAACAAGTCTATAGGGAGACATACCAAGAATATTTTTATAGGTAGTGCAGTATGCCCAAAGTACATCATTCAACCTCAAAGACCAATCTTTATGATTTGTGTTAATCGTCTTTCCCAAAATTTGTATAATCTCCCTATTAGCAAGCTCAACTTTTCCACTTGTTTGTGGGTGATATAGGGTGGCAACCTTGTGTGTTATGCAATATTTTCTCATTAATGCCTCAAAAAGTCAGTTGCAAAAGTGCAAGCCCCCATCACTAATAATTGCCCTAGGGATGCCAAACCTTGACAAAACATTTTCCTTTAAGAATTTCAAAACAACATTGTGATAATTCTTTTTGCAAGGATTAGCCTCAACCCATTTTGAAACATAATCTATAGCGACAAGAATGTAAAGATATCCAAAAGAATGAGGGAATGGACCCATGAAATCTATGCCCCAACAATCAAAAATTTCAACAACTAAAACTGGGTTTAGAGGCATCATATTTCTACGAATTATTCCTCTCAACTTTTGACAAGACTCAGAAGATTTGCAAAAATGATGAGTGTTTTTAAACATATTAGGCCAATAAAAATTGAACGTTTTTAGACCCCTTAACATAAGTTGATTAACCTAGTTATTTAGCCAAGTGATTACTTAGATAAATTATTCAATTCTAGGTTTACACAATAATACCATATCATGCAAATAATGCAAAAATATGAAGAACACCACGATATGATAACCCATAAAAACCTAACCGGTAAAAAACCTGAGGAGGATTTAACCTAACTATCCTCAAGGTAAAAATAGATCCACTATGAAAGAATTGAAGTTTTTACAATAGAACTTAGACCACTAACATCCTATTGCTACCTCGTGTAGAAAACTTACTACTACGACCACGTGACAACTCCGAGTTTATGGACTACTTTTTTCTTTGATCTGCAGCAGCCACAAGTTCTTTTACTTGTGACTTTGAGACTCCATTCAAAGGTTTCAGATATTCTTTAAAGTTTTTATGTAGCAACTAAAGAGATCATAAAGTTCTTGATGTGAATCTTGATCTTGACAACTCTTTGTGTGTGTATAAAGGTAAACACCTCTAGATCTCACAGAAGATTCAACATATAACTCTCCAGAAGACTTCTAAAAATGTAGCTAGGGTTTTTCCTTTTATACTTGAAGTAAAACACTTAACCCTACACATCATATAGGCTTGGGCTGAATTGGAATTTCTGTAGAAAATTAAATCTGCACAAGTTTCGATCGATTGAGTCTAATTTTTGATTGATCGAGCCTTGCAGATTTTGTCCAATAAATCTTGCAATCACTCGATTCCAATTTTACATTAAATCACACTTTGGGCAAGTCTAAACCTAGACTCTATGTTTTGATCATGTTTTGCCAACATAATACAAATTGAAGTTCTAATACATTAGTTCCTAAAGTCTTAGAACCTAACAAAAACCACATTGAAAAATCTTTGCAATGGTTTTTCTTGAAGAAAAATGGCCTCCACAAGCTTCATTATGACAAAAGGAGATGATACTAAATATTTCATTATTAAAGACACATCCCCTAATGATTTGATCTGAACAGTACTTAAATAAATAAGGATCATCATAGAAAAAATTGCGTACCTCAACCATGAAGCGTTTCTTATCTTGAGCACTCCAGTGAGATGGTGTTTGGCCTGTGACAAGAAAATTGACAATATCTACCAAGGCAAAGTAGAGATGGAAAACAATTGTTCCTCAGAGAGTGAATCCCTAATGGGAAATGCATCCATGGATTCATTAAAAGCGAGGTGAGACAAATGGTCTGCCACCACATTTTCTACTCCCTTTTTATCTTTGATGGTAATATTAAATTCTTGTAGTGGAAGAATCCATCTAATCAACCTTGGTTTTGCACCCTTCATTGAAAGAAGATATTTTAAAGCTACATGGTTAGTGAAAACAACAACAAGAGAACCAAAAATATATGAACGGAATTTATCTAAGGCAAATACCACAGCAAGTAACTCTTTTTCAGTTGTAGAATAATTCATTTGAGCTTCATTCAAAGTCTCACTTGTATAATAATTACATGAGATTTTTTATCCTTTCTTTGTCCTAAAACAGCTCCAATTGCATAATCGCTTGCATCACACATAATTTCAAAAGGTAAAATCCAATTTGGTGGTTGCATGATAGGTGCAGCAGTAAGCATGCCTTTTAGCTTATCAAAAGCTTCTTGACAAGTTTGGGTCCATTCAAAGGGAGTGTCATTTGTTTAGGAGGTTACACATAGGTCTAGATATGAAACTAAAGTCTTTTATGAACCTCTTATAAAATCCAATATGTCCTAGGAATGATCTCACATCTTTAATAGTCTTAGGTGTAGGCAAATTAGCAATAAACTCAATTTTTGCTTTATCCACCTCTATGCCTTTTGAAGAAACAATGTGGCCTAATACAATCCCTTTTGTGACCATGAAATGACACTTTTCCCAATTTAATAGTAAATTCTTCTCTTCACACCTAGTTAAGACTTTTTGCAAATTAGAAAGGCATTCATCAAAAGAGTCACCAAACACAAAAAAATAATCCATGAAAACCTCTAAATAATGCTCTACCATGTCACTAAAAATACTTAGCATGCATCTTTGAAAAGTGGCAGGTGCATTACATAAACCAAATGGCATCCTCCTAAATGCAAAAGTACCAAAAGGACAAGTATATGTGGTTTTCTCTTGATCTTCAAGTGCAATTTCAATTTAATAGTACCCAGAATACCCATCTAAAAAGCAATAGTACTCATGACCCACTACTCTCTCTAAAACTTGATCCAAGAAAGGTAAAGGGAAGTGATCTTTCCTAGTGACTGCATTCAATTTTCTATAATCAATACCCATGCGCCAACCTGTGGCAGCACGAGTTGGAATTAACTCATTATTCTCATTTTTTATCACAGTTATTCCAGATTTCTTAGGCACCACTTGAGTAGGACTTACCTATTTACTATTTGCAATGGGGTATATGATACCCACATCTAATTCCTTTAATGTCAGCTATGTTCCGTCCTATGGCACTCTTGCCTTCTTGCAAAGAGTCAAGTTTAGAAGATATTACCACAGGAAATGTCTCATTGGTTCCTAGAAAAGCATACTTGAGCTCAATGGGCAAGGGCTTCAACTCCAATTTTGGTACTTGATCACTAGATGGCAACAACTTTATCTCACAAGGTGGCAACTCCTCTTATTTCAATTTCCAATTGCTCACTTCCAATTCCTATGCAAAGTCCAAAAGACAGTGAATGTATGCAATTTTGGATCTGAAAAACATGTTTTGTTGAATTGTTCTTGAATAAGTGTTTCAATTAAGTCAACTTCATGCACATGCTCTTCGTCCCAAGGTTGTTTACAAGTATTAAAAATATTAAGCTCAAGGGTTATATTCCCAAAAGATAATTTTAAGACTCCACTTCTACAATTTATCAATGCATTAGAAGTTGCAAGAAATGGGCGTCCTAAAATCACAGATATTTGAGAATTAGTATTAGAAACAGGATGTATGTCCAAAATAATAAAGTCAACAAGAAAATAAAATTTGTCCACTTGAACCAAAATATCCTCAACAATACCCTTTGGAACAATCACAGATTGATCAGTAAGTTATAAAATTATGGAAGTGGGTTTTAACTCGCCTAGACCTAATTGCTCATACACTGAATACGGCAAAAGATTCACACTTGCCCCAAGATCAAGCAAAGCTTTGTCTATTTTTGAATTACCAATCACACATGAAATAGTGGGACAACCTGGAACTTTAACTTTGGAGGTCTATTGTTTTGAATGATTGCAATAACTTGTTCAATCAAAAAAACGTTCTTATGTACATTAAACTTATGATTAACAGTACCCAAATCTTTCAAAATTTAGCATATGATGGAATTTACTTTATGGCATCCAAAAGATGAATGTTCACTTTAACTTGCTTAAGCACTTTAAGGATTTTAGAATTTTGATTCATTTTTTGAGGTGGAATCAACCTTTGGGGAAAGGGAGCAAGGATAGGACACCTCTCAATTTCATTAGATTTAGGCTCAAAGACCTCATCACTACTCTTTATTTTGGAAGATTCATCTTGTGTATTGCTTTTAGGAATATCTTTTTCAATGATTTTTCCACTATAAAGAGTTGTTACAGATTTGACTTGACTCACTTTATTTTCAAAGAAACTACAATCATCAACACAAAATTGACCTTGGGGGTTTAATTGTGGTTGAGATATAAACTTACTTAGAAAGCAAGAAAAGTGGAGCTTACTGTGTCAGATTTACTAAAGACGTTGAGAATGTATTGGTGGTGGAAGATGATCAATTTGACACCATGATTGATTCGCTTATAGCTCTGACAACATGTATATTTTGTATTGTATACTTGAAGAAAGAAATGAAGAAGGTAATGTAGAAGAAAATTGTGCAAATAAGAAGATTACTAAATTTATGTATGTTGGCAAACCAAGATCAATACATGTCTAGATTAGGTGTTAGATATTACTCTTGATGAGTCAAGTCAAGATTCAAGAACATTCAAGTTACAGAAAGAAGAGTTTAGATTTTGTGAAGTTCGACTGATTGAAAATTGTAGACAGCAAATTTTAAATCAGGCCCAAAACTCGCAAAAATGTTTAAGGTTTGAGTGAAACACTATTAGGTATGAAAGGAAAACCCTAACTATGTTTTAAAACTTCTTGGCAGTCTTGTGAGTTATCCCTGATCCTCCCCAGGTTTTTTTACCTTGAAACTGTTGGTTTCATTGGTTTTCCTAGATAATCATATCGCTTGTCTTTTTTACTTTTCCACACTTAGTGATATGATTGTATGTGTTTAACCTAGAATAGAATAATCAACCAATGTAACTACTTGGTTAATTAATTAGGTTAAACAATCTAGTTTTAAGAGGTCCAAACAAACAAACAATAGGTAATGGCATAGATTGTGAGTTGGGGGGATAAATTTTGAAAAGTCTTGGCCCTAGATGGAGCCTGCACTTTCCCACTCATCACCAACCATGGCAAAGGGATAAAGAATCAAGTGAAAGTGTATGCAAACCATATTAAAAAATCCTTTGTTAGGATTAGGAAATTGAACACATTGGAGTTAAACTTCTCCCTCCCTAGCGGAGTCACTACTGTGGGCATAAGCTCGCAACGAGTTTTAGGTCTCCTTGTGTATGCTTTGTTCTAAGGTGGACCACGGCGGAGGGTGTAAATGGAGTCACCACCTAAATTAGGTCTAGGAACCATAAATGTAGCGCCCTTGTGGAATATTTACCAGAGCACATGTCCAGAGTTTAGGTATGAGGACGGGAAGGTATGTTAGGCACCCAACTTCACCCAACTCGTAGATCAACCACCACTCATTGTGTTCCAAATTCTAATCCCAACAAAGAGTCCTTTAATATGTTAAAAAAGTGAGCAAATATCATTTTTCAGCATCGTTTCCAAAGCAATTTTAGCATTTTTTTTTAGTTGTAATTACTTCCAAACTTTCAAAATAACTTCAATTACCTTTTGTAGACATGTCAAGCTCATCATTGGGACTGGGGACTAAATTTTATTAACCGCGTACAAAATGAGGTGTCCAAAATTCTACCCTTTTTTATTATTACAAGTTTATTACTTATTATTCTTCAAAAACCAAGCCTCTATTGATCTTGACCCTTGAATTATTTTGGCTGCATGTCTGCATGATTAGCTAACTAGTTTTAATATCCCACAAGAGAAAAATACACATAATGAGGCTATTTCAGAGAAGTCTTTCAAACTCACATATTTATGTTTAATAAAATATAAAATTGAAGCGATATTACCTATCAAAACCAAGATAATAGTGAAAACTTAAGCAATTATCATAAGCCTTCTGATAAGAGTTGGAAAGGAGCACGTGCAGGGACTGAGGAGTTTATGCTTCCTCTAAATGGTTTAAACTCCTAAACCAAGAAGATGTAGATGTTACAATTTAATATTTTTGTAGTGTCCTATATATTTTAAATTATCATTTTTTGTCATTTTCTTCATGTAATCTAGTTGGGTGCATGATAGATAAGTGGAACACAAATTCTCTATGGCAATTTTTGTATTCGACTAATCATAACTTGCAACGTGGTTGATTCTTCTTCTTCTTCTTTTTCATTTTTTTTTTTCATTTTTAACTTTGGTTGTTTTATAATGAAAGTCAAATGAATACATAACAAATAGTGATTAATGGAGTAAATCATGAAACAATAAAAGTGGGACCGAAAATTTGAATTGCCCATATTGTTCAAAAATAGTTGATGTTCCATCAAAAAATATTTGATCTTCGATGGTAAAATCTGAAAATGGTTCATCAAAATCCTTAACCTCTACTATTTTAAAGTCCGCTACAGATAACAAACTTCTATTGATAACCACATTGATGTTGAGAAACTGTTTGAACCAAAAGATGTCCAACTTGCCACTTCAATTTGTTCTTTAAAAAAGTAAAAAGCACACCCAAAATTTTTGCACTAATTAAGGTAAACCTCACAAACCAACCCCTCTAATCCTCTCAATTCGTAAAAAACAAAATAGTTATGGTGGTTTCTATTCAAACACTTTGCTATAGAAAATGTTGACATATTATATTTCTGTTCTATAAATAGCCTTCTGAAAGTTGTATATCATAAATCATCTTTCACTGAAACCCAACATCAGAGAAAGCATTGTAGTTATTAAATCAAATAAAAACTATGGTTTTCAAGGACTATACCTTTTTCTCTTACGTCTTTTTAGCGACAGCCGTCATCCTCCTCATTGGCCAGGCTCATGGCGCTGGCCTATGCGACAATTCTCCTAATAAGCAAATATGTTATTCAATTGTCTATAACCGGACTGACCCTCGTGAAGCCTCAATTGCAGCTGTTCACAAATTGGTTTACCAGAGCAAAGTTGCAAAGGTAGTGGCTAAGACGCAAAACAAGTCCACCGAAATTGATTATTGCATATCGAAATTTGACAGCTCCATTGTCTACCTCAAATACTCCTTGAACGCCTTGTCGGTTGGTGACTACCGTATGCTGAGGACTTACATCATTCAAGCCCGGATCGCCTACAATGGATGCGATAGTGAGTTTCGGACTGCTGGCAAGCCCAATCCCATTGCCAAATCTACCAAGTTCTTAGAGGACATGACTTTTGTCGGTGCGTATCTAGCAACTTTAATTAAATAACAAAGAGCTTGTGATTTGTGTGTGAGTAAATAAAAGTGGTTTGAAGAAATTGTTATAAAAAAAGATTTTGGCCTTTTTTTTCTAATAAAAATTTATGGGGGAGGCCATGTTTGTTGTATTTGTGTCTTGTATAGCTCTTTCTTGCGCTATTGTCATATGAGAAAATCAATTATTCTTAAACTTTTTTTTAAAATAAATATCTTGACGTTTATCCGTATAGAATAATATAGTACTAGATTGGATTGGACTAACTTTTCAATAGATTTTTCGCTACTCTTTTCATCATGATCTCTTTCCATTACCATATAATAATGCAAGCACATACCTCTTACGTACTAATAATTTTTTCTAGGATAGTCTGTAAGAAAACTAATTATATACAAAATCTAATAAAACAGAATTTGAATATAAGGACAACAAAAAAAGATGCAAAGAACAACAAATATGATGCTAGAGAGAGAGAGAGAGAGAGATGCAAAGAACAACGAATGATACTAGTTGCAAGTGCAAGTCAAGCAACAAAGAAACGTAGAGTTGTTGCTTTTGCATAGTTAGGATAAGAGCAGAGCTGTCACTGCAGTCAAGGAAGACTCATGATCATAGTATCTCCTAAATATGCAGCGGAAAATAAATGACACAGTGATTTATTTACGAATGGGGAAAACTAACATGGCAAAAACCCCACCGGGTGATTTTAAGGTCACCACTCCCGAGAATCTACTATTGTCACAACAAGCAGTTACAAGTAAAGGAATCCCAGTACCTTATACCAACCTACAGTTGAACCCTTACCCCAATACCCAATTGGACTTGTTCTATAGTGACAATCTTTCCTTTTAATGCACGGCTCTTAGTACGTGACTAACCAATTGCGCGGATCCTAGTATGCGACTTAATCACCAACTTAAGAAGATGTTGGCTGCAAAGTTCTTCAGTTCATCACACGATGAAGATCACGAAGTTCCTTAGTTACAAAACCATACGGTGTACAAACATAACAGCTTCTTCAAGAGAAAGACGAACTAGAGAAAATTTTGTCTCCGGTCACAATTTGCATGAACAAAACTTCGCTTCACACTTGAGCAACTATGCATCCTTTAACAGCCCTTAAAACAATCTTTATATATGTTTAGGGTTGTGAGAAGAGAATGCCTAAACACATACTCATGGATTAAAGTAAAATCAGTTTTGAAAAACTAAATTTCATAAACCTCGATAGATACCCTATCTATCGAGCAGCTGTCGAGCATCGGGCTTCAGGAGCCTTTTAAACCTTGATAGATACTAGCTGTCGGGCCAGCTGTTGAAATTTAAAATCTAGCACTTCTTCACTCGATTCTTGGATAGACTTGTATGGTTTTAACACTTAAACTTTAAACATTGTTCCTTGAAGTATTAAACACATCCTAGATCTACTCAATTACAAGTAAAGTACGTTTTGTCAAAGGATTAGCTAATTACATAAAATATTGACATATGTTCCTAACATGATTTACATATGTCCTAACAATCTCCCTATTTGGCAATTCGTGACAAAACCACAAAAAAAATATGAACATATGAGAGGAGTCATAAATCACTTAACTCATATTCACTTGTTGAATACAATAAAATATATCCTAACACAAACTCTTTAAAAACTTTGCAAGAAGAGAGTTCATGGCAAGAAGACTTTGACAACTTGTTTTTCTGAAACACTTTAAACAAAATTCATCAAGGCATCTTAGTGTGAAACAGAAATAAAAGATTACATACAATATATAAGAAGCATGTGCATAAAGAGATAAAAGAAACAATACATGTAAAACTAGGTGAAACAACTGTAAGAACAACCTTATCATATATATAACATCAGTAATGAATACAAGGTTTGCTATCACAATGTAAGAACAATGTATCTTTAAAAGAAGAAAAGAAAAAAAAATACATAAGTCCTTACTACATCCCTCAAAAAAATATGAACACTCCCCTTAACAAAAATCTCCTATGCTAACTCTCCCTCAATGTATATGACTACTCTCATATCAAAACTACTCCCTCTTTTTGTCACGAGTGATAAAGGGTAAGTACATCAAGTAGACATCGCATCATCACTAGGCAAGCTAACACCATCTTCCTCAGCAGCATCATCACTGTCGGAGCCATCATCACTCTCATCCTCAGAAGCTGGGGGAGATAGAGATGTATAAGCGGTGAAACCACCTATGACAGCCTGTCGTTGTGCAATACGATCAACACAGATGTTCACTTGACACAACTCATCATTGAAAGTGTCAAGGCAAGCATCCATGCGCACAAGCTATGCCATGAAGGCCTCGAGAGTCACCCCACCCGTGGAAGAAGAAGGAGCAAAGGTGGATGGAACTGAAGAAGTTGGGGAGCTGCCGTCTCGGTCTGCGTCTGCCTCAAGCGAAGCTGAGCATCACTCTGTCGAACAGTAAATGCATTGATGGCACCCATGACAAAGAAGAGATCAGACAGAGGAAAGGAAAAAGAAAAATAGTGAAGAATATGTTAGGATATGTGCCCTTAAATCCTATTGTATGATGCTATGTATGATATTATGTATGACATTATGTGAGAAATGATGTATGACTTAATATTGTGTTTAATAAAGTTGTTTTATTCTTATCTAAAATAATGGTAACATGAATATTCGGACATTATTAAATAGTCCATGAGATGCATAGTATGTGATTTATGTAATTTAGTCACAGAAGATATAGATCACAAGTTCTTTGTAAACTCAGAATTTTGATTCTTAGTTGGTGATGAAATTGGGCATTTCATCTGCGAAGACTATAACATATTAACTACGATGATTTGTCTTGATCATGGAAGTGATGACTTCTAGTTAATATGTTGATATGTTTTAAGAGTTAAGACATATTGAACTGGACCGCTGTAAGATTTATTATTCTCTTAACGACTGTCAATTGAATAATAAATCTCACGACTTGTATTCACATGAACTCTTAATCCTGAGAGAATAATGGACCTGATCATGAAATGTAGGTTGCTTTGATATATCAGGAGTGAGATCTAAAGTAACGGTCAAAACCTCAGTATGTTGGACAGCCACATTTAGTGTTGATGGAACATATATTCTCAAGATGGAATTCATAGTCTCTTAACGGAGATATAAAATATTCCCTTGAGATAAGTTTAATGAGTACAGTTATTCAGGGAGTTAGGCCTAACAACTTTAGTAAGACTAAAGTATATATTTATGAAATTGGTTTTTATAAATATATGGTGAATAACTAAAAAGAATTAAACCGGGTACTCAAGGATTAAGGTGTAGTAATTTACAAAGTGGCAATCTATATTCATGACTTTGTATTACTACGAATATTTTATGAAGGGGTTGCATGTATAATAAAGTCTTGGGATATAATTTATTAATAAGGCCTAGAGTGCAATTATATTTATATAGTGGTATTAAATATAATTAATGGTAACTTTGGTCTTGTCAAGAGTTGACAGAAAGCCCAAGGCCCATTGGAGCTAGTGTCTTATTTGTTCCCTTTTGGTCCCACTCCAAGCCACACACTAAAGCCCAATTGGGAAGGCCCAAAAGGCTAGCCCAATTAGATAATCAGTTATGTGGAGAGAAACATACAGAATTTTATATAGAATAAAATGGTTTGTATGTTTAATATATAATTAGAATACGATATAAGGAAGAGAGACACTCTTTCATATTCTCTCTAGAAAATATAGAACTGATTGAGAGACCACACATCTTGGGCATCAAGTGGAATTGGAGTGAAGATTGAAAGTCTTCCCGAGTACTTCTTCATTCGGTTTTGAATTTCACCGCATCAGGGTACACTCTCTTGTTCTTATATTCTGAAACCTACATAGTGCATGTTTTCAATTGCGAATGAAGTAGATCCGTTTATTTTCCACTGCGTATGTTTTGTATGCGATACAAAACATGTATATTTCCCAACAGAATCCTCATGATAGCCGAAGGAAAAATGAACATATCACGGGTCGTCGTATCCCTATAGGCTTCTATAAGGGATAGGATGAAGTGAGAAGGGAAGTCAATAGAAAGATCCTCAATGAGGGATAACAAAAATCGAGCACGTGGGTCTGTGATAATGTTATAATGAGACAAAGGATGGAGAATGAATGTCATCACCATGTTCAAGAATCTCGAACCTTTAGCAAAGGCCGAGGAAGGGGTGTTTTGATAGTCACCCCAAAATAAAGGTGTCTCACAAAATAGACACAGTCCTCAGATGATCGCAGCTAGGGTTGTCAGGATACGCCTACCCTTGGAACGTGTAGCACCTCAAATATAAGATCTGGAGTAACTACGATGCACATACCTCGAACACGAACGACAAAATGAGGTACAGAAGTATCAAATCCATGCATGTTGGAGTAAAACTCTTGTATGATCATGGAAGGACAAATGACCGAGATGCCACACAATGACTCCCAACCCCGACTGTAGATGACAGTGGGAAGGTTAGTATCGGAAGAGTCCGATAAGATGACTTGGCATTCCAAATGAAAAACTCATTTAAGCAAAATCCGTCCTAAAAATTTTGTAAAAACCTCATCAATTTTGAAAAACCCCAAAATTTTTCAAAAACCCAAAACTTAGGTCAAGAAGAATGAAATGCATGATACAAGAGAGAAAGAGAATCATACCAGATGAAGAACACTTTATTTAGGCCGAAGATCAAGTGAGGAAAGTGAAAGGTTTGAGTTTGAGGAATTTTTGGAGTGAGAGAAGAGAGAATTTATCGAGAGAGATCAGAGAAAATGAGAGAATTTTCGCACTAACAGTATATATAGAAAATCATAATTCTCAACAGATCAAGAGGTGTCGAGAATTAAAACACGAGAAATAGCTAACGAAGAGCTATCGAGGATCTATCGAGAGGAGTCCACTACAAAAGATTCTCAATGGATCAAGAAGTTATCAAGCATCTATCGAGCATCCAGAAGGTTTCTTGATGGATCGAGTAACTATCGAGAATGCGATAAAAAGAAGCTAAAAAGCTCGATAGATAGCCTAGCTATCAAGAGGTATCGAGAAGCTGTCGAGATTTCTTAAAAATAGTTTTTCAAGAAAAAGAAAAACACAGACATGAATGCAATCAAACATACTACTCAACGAAAGATCTAATCAACATTTTAAGCTCTCAAAACCATCTCTCAATAAGAAAAATGTTCAGCATTTAGATCCCAAACACACACATACACACACTAAACAAGTCTAACTAATTTTATATTTCAAAACAAGTTAAAACAGTTTAGTGATCATACATTGACACATGTATTCCTTGTGATGGCCAAATCACATTATACCTGCACATGTATCAATAGTAGTAAAGAATATTGCGTGTCATATGTGAAAAACATCGCAAAATTGCATGAGTGTCAATATGTTATGACGATTTTAGAAAAGAGAAAATCACTTTAACTCACACACAATCATAACTGTTTGATAGAGACTATCATCTTCGAGGTACATCCTATAACTCCTACATTTCCTAAAAACATGCTTGCAATTATATTTAAAGCATTTTGATTCTTTTTGTTTTTATTTTTCTTTGCATATTTTCTTTTTTTAAGCATATCATGCATGGGCATAAAAAGAGAGAAAAGCAATACCCAATGATGTTAAGCTTTTGACATTGCACTTTTGCTATGCCGAAGCATACAGATGTCATTTCATGATTAGTGGGCAACAGTGGTAAGATAGTTATTTATGCATTTCTCTTAGGATTTTTTAGTCATTTCTATCAAAAAGAGTGATATGAGTGTTAAGTACAAGAGATAATCTTACTCACCACAACCACGAGCCACAAAGCTTACTTGCTTAGTTGTGCATAGAGATGCTCATCTAAGTTATAAAAGATACAAAGTTTAGAAAACTTTATTTCAATGGCCATCCAAGGTACACAAGTACCAATGTACACAAATACACACTGTTTTTGTATTTTTCAATTTTTAAAATTTTTTTTTTGAAAAACAAAATAAAGCAAAACTGAAAAAAAATAAACAAACAAAAACATGTTAAACAAAATAAAGCAATGCATAAAACTATATGCAAATGCATGAAGAAGAAGGAGAAGAGAAGGAGGTCAATCCATGGAGATAACACCAATTTTTTGGCAAGGAATTCAAACAGTTTGCTTTTGAGAGTTTGGTGAACAAATCAACCTTCTAATCATCAATGTGAATGAATTCGATAGTAAGAGCACCATCTTCGACAAGCTCCCGAATGAAGTGATGTCGAATCTCTATTTGTTTAGTTCGAGAATGTTGAATAGGATTCTTAGAGATATTGATGGCGCCAGTATTGTCACAATAGATGGTAAGATGTTCTTGATGAATACCATAATCAAGGAGGAGTTTTTGCATCTATAGAAGTTGAGTGCAACAACTACTGGCAGCGATGTATTCAGCTTCTGCAATGGATAATGAGACGAAATTCTGCTTTTTGCTCATCTAGGAGACAAGATTATTACCCACATAAAAACAACCCTCCGAAGTACTCTTTCTATCATCAGCATTTCCAGGCCAATTTGCGTTAGAATTTCCAGCTAAGACATCATTTGTATCCTTGCTCTACCATACACCAAAGTTGGTAGTGGTTTTGACATACTTTATTATTCTCTTCAAAGCAGTCATATGAGACTTTTTGGAATTTGCTTGATATCTAGCACACACTCCCACACTGTAACTAATATTAGGTCTACTAGCAGTAAGGTAAAGAAGACTACCTATCATGCTTCTATATAAAGAAGAATCAACACTTTTACCCAACAAATCAACAGTGAGTTTAACATTTGGGCTCATAGGGGTTCTAACAGAACTAGCAGATTCTAAACTAAACTTTTTCACAAGATTTTTAGCATATTTAGATTGAGATAGGAATATACCTAAATCTTGTTGATGGATCTGCGAACCAAAGAAGTGAGTCAACTCTCCAATCATGCTCATCTCGAACTTAACCTGCATGAGTTTTGAGAAACTATAAGCAAGTTCATCCTTAGTCGACCCAAAGATGATGTCATTAACATAGACTTGAGCAACTATCAACTCACTGTCTTCCTTTTTGATGAAGAGAGTTTGATCAGCTTTTCCTCTTGTGAACTCATGTGACACCAAGTATTGTATGAGCCGATCATACCAAGCTCTAGGGACTTGCTTTAAACCATAAAGTGTCTTCTTGAGGTACGACATATGATCCAAAAACTGTGGATCAATGAATCCTTTTGGTTGAGCCACATAGACATCTTCCTTAAGAAACCCATTCAAGAAAGCAGTCTTTACGTCCATTTGGTAAAGCTTAAACTTCAAGTGACATGCCAGGGCTAGGAGAATTATGACGGACTCCATACTGGCTACTAGAGAAAATGTCTCATCATAGTCTACTCCTTCCATTTGAGAGTATCCTTAAGCCAAAAGATGAGCCTTGTTACGGATCATATTACCTTTCTCATCAATCTTATTGCGGAATATCCACTTTGTGCCAATGATGTGCTCACCCTCCAGTCTAGGTAATAAAGTCCAAACATCATTCCTTTGAAACTGAAGTAGTTTATCATGCATAACTTCAACCCAGCCTAGAGAGCTTCCTCAACTTTAGTGGGTTCAACTTGCAACAAATAGCAAGAATAGGACACAAAGTTAGCAACACATTTATCAATTGTATGCTTCCTTAGTGTAAGTTCATTCATGTTTTCCACAATATCTTTAGGAGGATGATTCAACTTGATCTTAGAGGAAGGTCTTTGCTCTTCATGGGATTCAAAATCAAGAGAAGGAGGTATGTTTGCTAAACCTTCTACAACACTTAGAGTGCTAGGCGTACTTGGAGATGCGGGCTCTTGATCAACAATTTCTTGAACGTCCTTGAGCTCGGGAGAAAGAATTTCTTTGGGGATTTCCTCACTAAATTTCTCAGAACCAGAATCTAAAGATTCATCGATAACAACATTCACAGTATCCATCACCTTCTTGGTTCTTTTGTTATATACCCGATAAGCCTTGCTTGTAGAGAAGTATCTCAGAAATATTCCTTCATCGCTTCAGGAGTCAAATTTTCTCACATTCTCTCTATCCTTGAGAATGAAGCAAGTACTTTCGAAAATCCTGAAATACTTAACATTTGGCTTCCTTCTCTTCCATAACTCATAGGGAGTCTTCTTGATACCGGGTCTAAAATACACCCTATTAACCGTATGACATGCAGTGTTAACGGCTTCTCCCCACAAGTTTCTAGCAACATCCTTATTCTGCAACATGGCTTTAGCCATCTCTTGAATAACCCGGTTCTTTCTTTCTACTACACCATTCTACTAAGGAGTAACAGGGGCGAAGAATTCTTAAGATATACCTAATCTAGTGCAGATGGACTACATGTATGAGTTCTCAAATTCTTTACTATGATCACTTTGAATTCAATCAATCTTCAAGCTATTCTCATTCTGCAATCTTGTGCACAAGACTTCAATGTGCTCAGGAGCATCAAACTTGGATCGTAGAAGGATGACCAAAGTATACCTAGTGAAGTCATCTACCACAACCATGATGTATCTCTTTCCACCAAGAGACTCGATTCTGGTTAGACCTATGAGATCCAGATGCAGTAGCTCCAATGGTCTAAATGTAGTAGATGTATGAGTGCCCGGATGTTTAACTTTCGTCTATTTTCCAAGCTAACGTGGTCCACACACCACATTGTTCACTCTACTGAGCTTTAGTATCTCCAAGACAAACTCATGCTTAAATACAATTGAAAGATGTTTGTAGCTAACATGTCCCATCCTTTGGTGCCATAGATCTTCATTTGGTAAATGAATGCTATTGCACACAATATCAGCATCAGAAACTAAACCATAGCAATTGTCTAAAGTGCAAACACCACTTATGAGTTTCTTTCCATACTCATCCATGACAAGGAATTTCCCTTTTGAGAATAGTACCATAAAGTCTTGATCACATATCTGACTTATGCTCAATAGGTTCATTCTCAGACCTTCTATATATAGAACATTTGCAATGTCTCGTAGTGCATTCCCTTTCCTTTAATCCTTGATTTGCTCCCATCACCAAAAGTGACATTGCCACCTTTCTTAGACTCGAAAACCTTGAAGAGAGATCGGTCTCTAGTTATGTGTCTTAAGCAGCAGCTGTTAAGGTACTACAAATACGTGTCCATAACCTTGAATGCAGACTTCATCATAAAGCACACTTCGTGCTTAGATGACAAATCAATGGGAATGATATTTTCTCTCATCTGCCTTTTATGAACAAAGTCTTTAACTTTAACTCTTCTCAGACGAATTCCCTTGCACATTTTCATTCTAAGATAGTCTAGTTTCTTCTTTGTCAATCTAAAATCTTTTCTAATGATCATCATAATGGAATTCAAATAACTTTTAGACTTGCATTTTCTGATACACTCAAACAAATAGAGATTAGAAAAACAATATGTATCTGAAAACAAAGATCTTTTCATACTGGTTGCAGCCGTGACAACAGGGGTCAATGGATCACACAGCAAAGATTAAAACCTAATCATAGTGTGTCTGCTCTGATACCACTTGATAGGCAAGAATGTATTGACCTTGTGATAAATTAACCAATTAATTTATCCAAGTGAATTAATTAAGTTAATAAACATGCAAAACGCGTGGTAGCATAAACAAATCACCAAATAACTAAATATGCAGCGGAAAATAAATGACACGATGATTTGTTTACGGATAAGGAAAACCAACATGACAAAAACCCCACCGAGTGATTTTAAGGTCATCACTCTCGAGAATCCACTATTGTCACAACAAGCGGTTACAAGTAAAGAAATTCTAGTACCTTATACCAACCTACAGTTGAACCCTTACCCCAATACCCAATTGGACTTGTTCAGTAGTGACAATCTCTCCTTTTAATGCAAAGCTCCTAGTACATAACTAACCAATTGCGCGGATCCTAGTACGCGACTTAATCACCAACTTGAGAAGGATGTTGGTGTTGGGATTAGTGCCTTTAAATCCTATTGTATGATGCTATGTATGATATTATGTATGACTTAATATTGTAATTAATAAAGTAGTTTTATTATTATTTAAAATAATGGTAACATGAATATTTGGACATTATCATAAAGTCCATGAGATGCATAGTATGTGATTTATGTGAAAAGTCACTAAAATATAAATCACTAGTTCTTTGTAAACTTAGAATTTTAGTTCATAGTCGGTGATGAAATTGGGCATTTCATCTGCGATTACTATAACATATCAACTAAGATGATTTGTCTTGATCATGGAAGTGGAGACTTCTAGTTGATGTATTGATATATTTTAAGAGTTAAGACATATTGAACTAGACCGCTGTGAGATTTATTATTCTCCTAACAATTGTCAAATGAATAATAAATCTCACGACTTCTATTTACATGAACTCTTAATCTTAAGAGAATAATGGACCTGATCATGAAGTGTAGGTTGCTTTGATATATCAGGAGTGAGATCTAAAGTAAAGTCAAAACCTCAGTATATTGGGCAACCACATTTAGTGTTGATGGAACATATATTCTCAAGATGTAATTCATAGTCTCTTAACGGAGATACAAAATATTTCCTTGAGATAAGTTTAATGGGTTTGTTATTCTGAATGTTAGGCCTAACTACTTTAGTAAATAGTTACTAATATATATATATATATATATTTATGGAATTGGATTTTATATGTATATGATGAATAACTTAAAGGATTAAACTGATGGAAAATTACATGTTTATATCGTATACAAAACATACGCAGCAGAAAATAAACGGATCTATTTCATTCGCAATTAATAACATGCACTATGTAATGTTCAGAATATAAGAATAAGATAGTGTACCTTGATGTGATGAAATTCAAAACCGAATGAAGAAGTACTTGGGAACACTTTCAATCTTCACTCCAATTCCACTTAATGCCCAAGATGTGTGGTCTCTCAATCAGTTCTATGTTTCTAGAGAGAATATGAAAGAGTGTCTCTCTTCCTTATATCATTCTTATAAACATACAAACCATTTCATTCTATATTAAATTCTGTATGTTTCTCTCCTCATAACTGATTATCTAATTAAGCTAGCCTTTTGGGCCTTCCCAATTGGGCTTTAATGTGTGGCTTGGAGTGGGACCAAAAGGGAATAAATAAAACACTAGCTCCAATGGGCGTTGGGCCTTTCTGTCAACTCTTGACAAGTCCAAAGTTACCATTAATTATATTTAATACCACTATATAAATATAATTGCACTCTAGGCCTTATTAATAAATTATATCCCAAAACTTTATTATACATGCAACCCCTTCATAAAATATTCTTAGTAATACAAAGTCATGAATATAGACTGCCACTTTGTAAATTACTACATCTTAATCCTTGAGTACCCAGTTCAATCCTTTTAAATTATTCATCATATATTTATGAAATCTAATTTCATAAATATATATACTTTAGTCTTACTAAAGTAGTTAGACCTAACTCTCTGAATAACTAAACCCATTAAACTTATCTCAAAGGAATATTTTATATCTCTAATAAGAGATTATGAATTCCATCTTGAGAATATATGTTCTATCAACACTAAATATGATTGCCCAACATACTGAGGTTTTGATCGTAACTTTAGATCTCACTCCTGATATATCAAAGCAACCTACATTTCATGATCAGGTCCATTATTCTCTCAGGATTAAGAGTTCATGTGAATACAAGTTGTGAGATTTATTATTCAATTGACAGTCGTTAAGAGAATAATAAATTTCACAATGGTCTAGTTCAATATGTCTTAACTCTTAAAACATATTAACATATCAACTAGAAGTCATCACTTCCATGATCAAGACAAATCATCGTAGTTAATATGTTATAGTCTTCGCAGATGATATGCCCAATTTCATCACCGACTACGAATCAAAATTCTGAGTTTACAAAGAACTTGTGATCTATATCTTCTGTGACTAAATCACCTACTATGCATCTCATGGACTATTTGATAATGTCCGAATATTCATGTTACCATTATTTTAGATAAGAATAAAGCAACGTTATTAAAACACAATATTAAGTCATACATCATTTCTCACATAATGTCATACATAATATCATATATAGCATCATACAATAGGATTTAAGAGCACTTATCCCAACAATCTTCCACTTGCCCTAAAGACTATTGTGCACTAATCTAACTCCCATTCCCTCCAAATGTGACTCGAAGGTCCTTTGAGGCAAGACTTTGGTAAAGGAATCTGCTAGATTATTTGCACTTTCAATCTTTGCTACCACCACATCTCCACGAGCAACAATGTCTCGAATGATGTGGTACTTTCTCTCAATGTGCTTTCCTTTCCTGTGATTCCTTGGATCTTTGGATTGTGCAACCGCTCCACTATTATCACAAAACAATGTGATAAGAACTTGCTCCATTCTCACTACACCAAGATCAGAAAGGAATTTCTTGAGCCATACAGCTTCTTTTGCTACTTCATAAGCAGCAACATATTTAGCTTCCATGGTGGAGTCCGCAATACAAGATTGCTTAACACTCCTCCAACTTATGGCTCCACCTCCTAAGGTGAATACACATCCTGACATGGACTTTCTGAAATCTAGATCCGATTGAAAGTTTGAATTTGTATAACCAATGGGAATCAAATCCTCACAACTGTAAATAAGCATATAATCTCTCGTTCTCCGTAGATACTTAAGAATATGTTTTACAGCTTGCCAATGTTGTGGTCCTAGATTTGATTGATATCGGCTGACCATGCCAACTGAAAAACAGATATCTGGTCTAGTACAAAGTATGGCATACATAAGACTTCCTACTGCAGAAGCATAAGGAACTTGTCTCATCATATTTACTTCTTCTTGAGTCTTAGGCCTTTGGTCATCAGACAGAGGAACTCTATGTCTAAAAGGAAGTAATCCTTTCTTGGAGTTTTGCATACTAAACCGTTCTAGAACCTTATCTATATATCCAACTTGTGATAAGCCTAACATCTTATTCTTGCGATCTCGCCAAAGCTTGATCCCTAAAATAAAGTTAGCCTCACTCAAGTCCTTCATATCAAATTGGCTAGACAACCAAACCTTTACTGATGACATTACACCTACATCATTTCCAATGAGTAGAATATCATCAACATAAAGCACTAGGAACATTACTACTATGTCTTGATATCTTTTGTACACACATGGTTCATCAAGATTTTGTTCAAAACCAAATGATTTAATTGCTTGATCAAATCTGATGTTCCATGACCTAGATGCTTGCTTAAGTCCATAAATGGACCTATTCAACTTGCATACCATATGCTCTTGGTTCTTTGCTATGAAACCATGTGGTTGCTTCATATAGATTTCCTTTTCAAGATTGCCATTAAGAAATGCAGTCTTGACATCCATTTGCCAAATCTCATAATCATAATGAGCAGCAATGGATAAGAGAATTCTAATAGATTTAAGCATTGCTACTGGTGAAAATGTTTCTTCATAATCAATACCTTCTTTTTGAGTATACCCTTTCGCCACTAGCCTTGCTTTAAAGGTTTCAACCTTTCCATCTATCCCTCTTTTCCTCTTGTAAACCCATTTGCAACTAACAGGTTTAATACCGTTAGGCGCCTTTACAAGATCCCAAACTTGATTGGAATACATGGAATCTAATTCAGATTTCATAGCTTGAACCCAATGATGTGCATCTATATCATTCATTGCTTCTTCATAAGTGTAAGGATCAATTTCGGCCTCCTCTGAGATAGCTTCATAAGTCTTTCCAAGCCCTATGAATCTTATAGGTGGCCTAACATTCCTCCCACTACGACGAGGCACCTGTGTACTGGACATCTCATTAGTAATATCTTGTGGTGTATCCAATACATCCACATCATCCCTAGTTTCAACCATTGGTTGTTCAATTACAGGTTCATTCATTTCAGCCAAGACAACTCTACTTCTAGGAGTAAAATTATTCATATAGTCATTTTCCAAGAATTTAGCATTTTTACTAACAAAAACTTTGTAATCTTTACGACTATAGAATAAATAACCCCTAGTTTCTTTTGGATAGCCAACTAGCAAACATACTTCTGATTTTGGTTCCAACTTATCAGGCTTCCCTTTTAACACATGTGCTGGACAACCCCAAATGTGGAGATATTTCATACTAGGCTTACACCCACTCCATAATTCCATGGTTGTTTTGGGAACAAATTTTGATGGAACTAAATTCAAAAGATGTATTGATGTATCTAAGGCATAACCCCAAAAAGAAATAGGTAAAGTTGAGTAACTCATCATGGACCTAACCATTTCTAAAAAAGTCCTATTCCTTCTTTCTGCTACACCATTTTGTTGGGGAGTTTCAGGTGCAGTCAATTGGGATACAATCCCATTTTGAGTTAAGTAATCCTTGAAATCCCCGAGAAGGTATTCGCCACCACGATCAGATCATATAGCCTTTATGCGTTTACCCAATTGATTCTTAACTTCAGCCCTAAACTCTTTGAACTTTTCAAAGGCTTCGGACTTCCGTCTCATTAGGTACACATAACCATATCTTGAGTAATCATCAGTAAAAGTGATGAAGTACTCATAACCTCCTTTTGCTTGGGTTGACATAGGACCACAAACATCCGTATGAACTAATTCTAGCAACTCTTGGACTCTTCTACTTTTTGCATTAAAAGGTCGTTTGGTCATTTTACCTTCCAAACAAGATTCACAAACTGAAAATTCATCAAAGTCCTATGGCTCTAAGAGACCGTTTTGCATCAGTCTTTGAATTCTGTTTGGATTAATATGACCCAAACGCAAGTGCCAAAGATATGCATCATTAGTAGAAGGAAACTTTCTCTTTAATGATTTTACATGAGAGTTATTATCTAATTCAGAATTATATAATTCATGCTTATCAGGAGTTAAAATATAAAGACCATCCACAATATTGCCAGAACAGATAAATGCTTTACCCTTCTTTATTACAACATTGTCTTTAAGGATAACACAATATCCACTTTTACCCAAATAAGTTGCAGAAATTAAATTCCTACGAACATTAGGTACATACAGACAATCATTTAATATTAAAACTCTTGATTCAAAATTTAAATTAAACACTCCAACAGCTTCAACCGGAATCCTACTCCCATCAGCCAAGGTCAGAAACAACTCCCCTTCTTTAAGCTTTCTGGTCTCCTAGAACCCCTGCAAAGAATTGCATATATAATTAGTATAACCTGAATCCACACATCAGGAATCTGTGGCATTTTGTACCAAACATATTTCAAGAAGGAATGAAATTTTCATACCCTTATTGCCAGCCTTGAACATTGGACAATTCCTCTTCCAATGTCCTTTCTCACCACAATGGAAACATTTTCCTTTCAGCTTCTTTCCTTTATCGGCAACCCCTAAGACAATTTATTTACCCTCTTACTTAGTGAAGTCCTTCTTCTTCTTCTTCTTACCCTTGCCTTTCGACTTAGGTTGAGAAGTAGAAGCTTCACCCATATTGGCTTCAACACTAGAAGTGTCAAGGATGCCTTCTGCCGCTACCAACTCATTCATTAATTCAGACAAAGAATAAGTCTTTTTGTTCATGTTATAATTTAGTCTGAATTCCTTGAATGATTCCGGTAGTGACTGGAGTATCATATCCAATTGGGATTCACCATCAATATCGGCACCTAAAACCTCTAATGTATTCAGATTAGAGATCATTGTAAGACAATGCTCTCTCACTGAACTACCTTTAGCCATTTTGGTATTATAGATTTGCCTCATGGTCTCTTGCCTTACAAAACGATCTTGCTCACCAAACATCTCCTTCAGACTTAGCATAATGTCCGAAGCTAGTTCTACATCCTACATTTGATGCTGTAGAACATTTGAGATGGACGCTAGGATATAACACTTAGCCATTTCATTAGATTTCTACCAACGATCATATCGTTGTTTTTCCTCAGAAGGAGCATCTAATGAAGGAAAGCTAGGACATGGTTGAGTAAGCACATATTTATGCTCTTTAGCTATGAGAACTATGTCCAGGTTTCTTTTCCAGTCAACATAATTGGATCCAGTCAGTTTGTTTTGATTAAGAATGGTAACTAGTGGGCTAAATGATGTCATGTTCAAATCTGAAATAATAAACATTAATATAATAAATAAACTGGACATTATCAATTTAGCATATAAACATATAGTATGGAACCTTAATAAAACCATAATATAATATATGCAACGACAACTCAATCCCACAATCAATATTCCTCGGAAGCGAAGTCATACCAATCACTATGATCAAGCGAGAATTATTCTCATTATTAATGCTATCATGGTAACTCTTACCAAACAAAAATAATTTGCCGTTTTTTCTTTAGCCTCTAAATAATAATGACATAGCTCTGAAGGGAGGTTAACATCATACTTAGTCTAGTGTATACCATTGCCTAGAATCAATGTGAGTCACCAAGTAACTCCATGGAAGCGTGGTCATTCTCGATGTAAAAACATACTACATCTATCTTTAAGAAGTTTAACCTGTAGTACCATGAAGTAAACACCCTCCGAAGGGAGCAAGGCATATACGCCAAGGCGAGTTGCTTAATCATACTACTATAAACCGACAATGGAAGCCGTGAGATCCAACCCTTGTATCTCTCTCCCACTAGATGTTTTAAAATAAAGGTTTTTAAATTATAAAATATGCATAATCTGATTACACATAGTCTTGCACTTTTAAGTTTGAAAACACTTAGAAAAGATTCAAATTTTCCTTCTTTCGATCGATCGAATGTGCCTCTCTATCGGTCGAAAAAATTAAAAAATTCGAACTTGACCATCTGCTTAGTTCGATTGATGCTCGACTGCCTCTCGATCGATCGAAAAGAAAATTCGATCGATCAACTAGCAATCGAATATCAATCAATTCAAAAGGATTGGTCACTGTTTTACTCGATCGATCGAAACTCGTAAAACTCGAATTTCCAAAAATTTTCTAAGGCAATTTTCAACAGTTTTGCATGAATAAACAACCATCATATGAACATGATAGACAAGGATTGATATCAAAACTGAATTCCATTGATGCTATAGCCTTAAAGATCAATTTAACATACTTAAATTCAAATTTAAACAACATCATAACATCAATATCAGTTTTTATCAAATCATAGTTTCAACAACCATGCAGAAAATTAAATGCATATAAAATCTTCTAACATGATGAAACTATGAAATGCATATATAGAAAACATGTTATACAGATTCAAAATGAAGACCGCTCTGATACCATTTGATAGAAAATTACATGTTTGTATCGCATACAAAACATACGCAACGGAAAATAAACGGATCTACTTCATTCGCAATTGATAACATGCACTATGTAAGGTTCAGAATATAAGAATAAGAGAGTGTACCTTGATGCGATGAAATTCAAAACCGAATGAAGAAGTACTTGGGAACACTTTCAATCTTCACTCCAATTCCACTTGATGCCCAAGATGTGTGGTCTCTCAATCAGTTCTATGTTTCTAGAGAGAATATGAAAGCGTGTCTCTCTTCCTTATATCATTTTTATGAACATACAAACCATTTCATTCTATATTAAATTCTGTATGTTTCTCTCCTCATAACTGATTATCTAATTGGGTTAGCCTTTTGGGCCTTCCTAATTGAGCTTTAATGTGTGGCTTGGAGTGAGACCAAAAGGGAATAAATAAAACACTAGCTCTAATAGGCCTTGGGCCTTTCTGTCAACTCTTGACAAGTCCAAAGTTACCATTAATTATATTTAATACCACTATATAAACATAATTGCACTCTAGGCCTTATTAATAAATTATATCCCAAGACTTTATTATACATGCAACCCCTTCATAAAATATTCATAGTAATACAAAGTCATGAATATAGACTGCCACTTTGTAAATTACTACATTTTAATCCTTGAGTACTCGGTTTAATCCTTTTAAGTTATTCATCATATATTTATGAAATCCAATTTCATAAATATATATACTAGTCTTACTAAATTGGTTTGGCCTAACTCTCTGAATAACTGAATCCATTAAACTTATCTCAAGGGAATATTTTATATCTCCATTAAGAGACTATGAATTCCATCTTGAGAATATATGTTCCATCAATACTAAATATGGTTGCCCAACATACTGAGGTTTTGATCGTAACTTTAGATCTCACTCCTGATATATCAAAGCAACCTACATTTCATGATCAGGTCCATTATTATCTCAGAATTAAGAGTTCATGTGAATACAAGTCGTGAGATTTATTACTCAATTGACAGTCGTTAAGAGAATAATAAATCTCACAGCGGTCCAGTTCAATATGTCTTAACTTTTAAAACATATCAACATATCAATTAGAAGTCACCACTTCCATGATCAAGACAAATCATCGTAGTTAATATGTTATAGTCTTTGCAAATAATATGACCAATTTCATCACCGACTACAAACCAAAATTATGAGTTTACAAAGAACTTGTGATCTATATCTTCTGTGACTAAATTACATACTATGCATCTCATGGACTATTGGATAATGTCCGAATATTCATGTTACCATTATTTTAGATAAGAATAAAGCAACGTTATTAAAACACAATATGAAGTCATACATCATTTCTCACATAATGTCATACATAATATCGTACATAGTATCATACAATAGGATTTAAGGTCACTTATCCCAACATAAACTGGGTACTCAAGGATTAAGATTTAGTAATTTACAAAGTGGCAGTCTATTTTCATAACTTTGTATTACTACGAATATTTTATAAAGGGGTTGCATGTACAATAAAGTCTTGGGATATAATTTATTAATAAGGCCTAGAGTGCAATTATATTTATATAATGGTATTAAATATAATTAATGGTAACTTTGGACTTGTTAAGAGTTAACAGAAAAGTCCAAAGCCCATTGGAACTAGTGTTTTATTTGTTCCCTTTTAGTCCCACTCCATGCCACATACTAAAGCCCAATTGGAAAAACCCAAAAGGCTAGCCCAATTAGAAAATCAGCTATTAAGGTAGAAACATACAGAATTTTTAAGAGAGACATCTTCATCAAATGGTATGTATATGAGTGTTGGACACTCTCTTATTCTCTCTAAAACATACACACATAACTAATTGAGAGACCACACATCTTGGGCGTTAGTGGAATTGGAGTGAAGATTAAAAGTGTTCTCGAGTACTTATAATCTTAGTTTTTAAAATTCACCGCACCAAGGTACACTCTCTTGATTCTATATTCTGAAATTCACATTATGCATGTTATCAATTGCGAATGAAGTAGATCCATTAATTTTTCACTGTGTATATTTTGTAGGCGATATAAACATGTTTTTCCATCAAATGGTATCAGAGCGGTCATCAATTTCAAATCTATAAAACATGTTTTGTAAGTTTTAGAATTAGATATAATAGTTTCATAATGTTCGAAGATTATATTTGCATTTAATTTTCGGCATGATTGTTGAAACTATGATTTGATAAAAACTGATATTGATGTTATGATGTTGTTTAAATTTGAATTTAAGTATGTTAAATTGAACTTTAAGGCTACAGCACCAATGGAATTTAGTTTTGATATCAATTTTTGTCTATCATGCTCATATGATGGTTGTTAGTTCGTGAAAAGTCGTTAAAAACTGCCTTAGAAAAATTTTGGAAATTCAAAATTCGCGAAGCTCGATCGATCAAGAAGCAATCGAGCATTGATCGAGCATCTAGAACTTTTCTCGATCGATCGAGACTGGAAATTTAGAAGCTCGATCGATCGAGATATATGTTCGATCGATCGAGACTGGAAATTCAGAGGCTCGATCAATCGAGAATTCAGAATTTTCTAAGTGTTTTTCACATGTATAAAGAGCAAAGCTATGTGTAATTAGTTTATGCATGTTTACATAATAATAAAAAAACCTTTATTTTAAAACATCTAGTAGGAAAGAGATACAAGGGTTGTATCTCACGGCCTCCATTGTCAGTTTATAGTAGTATGATTAAGCACCTCACCTTGGTGTATATGCCTTGCTCCCTTCGGAGGGTGTTTAATTCATAGTACTACAGGTTAAACTTCTTTATGATGGATAAAATGTGTTTTTACATTGAGAACGACCACGCTTCCGTGGAGTTATTTGATGACTCACATTGATTCTAGACAATAGTCTACACTAGACTAAGTATAATGTTAACTTCCCTTCGGAGCTATGTCATTATTACTTAGAGGCTAAAGGTAAAGTGGCAAATTATTTTTGTTTGGTAAGAGTTACCATGATAATATTAATAATGAGAATAATTCTCACCTGATCATAGTGATTGGTATGACCTCATTTCCGAGGAATATTAATTGCGGGATTAGGTTGTCGTTGCATATATTATATTATGATTTTATTAAGGTTCCATACTATAAGCTTATATGCTAAATTGATAATGTCTAGTTTACTTATTATGTTCATGTATATTATTTTCAGATTTGAACATGGCATCATTTAGCCCACTTGTTACTATTCTTAATCAAAATAAATTGACTGGATCTAACTATGTTGACTGGAAAAGAAATTTGGACATAGTTCTTACAGCTGAAGAGCACAAATATGTGCTTACTCAAGCATCTCCTAGCTTTCTTTTATTAGATGCTCCTCCTGAGGAAAACAGTGATATGATCGTTGACAGAAATCTAATGAAATGGCCAAATGCTATATCCTAGCGTCCATCTCAAATATTCTACAGCATCAAATGCAAGATGTAGAACTAGCTTTGGACATTATGCTAAGTCTGAAGGACATATTTGGTGAGCAAGGTCATTCTGCAAGGCAAGAAACCATGAGGCAAATTTATAATACCAAAATGACTGAAGGTAGTTCAGTGAAGGAACATTGTCTTACAATGATCTCTAATCTGAATACATTGGAGGTTTTAGATGCAGAAATTGATGAAGAATCCCAAGTGGATATGATACTCCAGTCACCACTGGAATCATTCAAGGAATTTAGACTCAATTATAACATCAACAAAAAGATTTATTCTTTGTCTGAATTAATGAATGAGTTAGTAGCGGCGGAAGGCATCCTTGGTACTTCTAGTGTTGTTGAAGCAAATGTGGGTGAAGCTTCTACTTCTCAACCTAAGTCGAAAGGCAAAAGTAAGAAGAAGAAGAAGAAGGACTTCACTAAGCAAGAGGGTAAGCAAATTGCCTTAGAAGCTGCCGACAAAGGAAAGAAAATCAAAGAAAAATGTTTCCATTGTGGTGAAAAATGACAATGGAAGAGAAATTGTCCAAAATTTAGGGCTACCAATAATAAAGGTATGAAAAGTTCATTCCTCCTTGAAATATGTTTACTACAAAATCTCACGGATTCCTGGTGTGTGGATTTAGGTTGTACTAATCATATCTGCAATTCTTTGTAGGGGTTCCAGGAGACCAAAAAGCTCAATGAAGGGGAATTGTTTCTTACTTTGGCTGATGAGAGTAGGATTCCAGTTGTAGCTGTTGGTGTTTATAATTTACATTTTGAGTCAAGGGTTTTAATATTAGATGACTATCTGTATGTACCTAATGTTCGTAGGAATTTAATTTCTGCAACTTATTTAGGTAATCATGGATATTGTGTTATCCTTAAAGACAATGTTGTAATAAAGAAGGGTATAGTGTTTATCTGTTTTGGCAATATTGTGGATGGTCTTTATACTTTAACACCTGATAAACATGAATTGTATAATTCTAAATTAGATAATGACTCTTATGTAAAATCATTAAAGAGAAAGTTTCCTTCTACTAATGATCCATATCTTTGGCACTTGCATTTGTGTCATATTAATCCAAACAGAATTCAAAGACTAATCAAAGATGGACTCTTAGAGCCATTGAACTTTGATGAATTTTCAGTTTGTGAATCTTGTTTGGAGGGAAAAATGACTAAACGACCTTTTAATGCAAAAGGTAGATGAGCCCAAAAGTTGCTTGAATCAGTTCATACAGATGTTTGTGGTCCTATGTCAACCCAAGCAAAAGGAAGTTATGAGTACTTCATCACTTTTACTGATGATTACTCAAGATATGGTTATGTGTACCTAATGAAATGGAAGTCTGGAGCCTTTGAAAAGTTCAAAGAGTTTAGGGCTGAAGTTGAGAATCAATTAGGTAAACGCATAAAAGCCATTAGATCTGATCGTGCTGGTGAATACCTTCTTGGAGATTTCAAGAATTACTTAACTCAAAATGGGATTGTATCCCAATTAACTGCACCTGGAACTCCCCAACAAAATGGTGTAGCAGAAAGAAGGAATATGACTCTTTTAGAAATGGTTAGGTCCATGATAAGTTATTCAACTTTACCAATTTCTTTTTGGGGTTATGCCTTAAATACTGCAATACATCTTTTGAATTTAGTTCCATCAAAATCTATTCCCAAAACACCCATGGAGTTGTGGAGTGGGCATAAGCCTAGTATGAAATATCTCCACATTTGGGGTTGTCCAGCACATGTATTAAAAGGGAAGCCTGATAAATTGAAACCAAAATCAGAAATGTGTTTGCTTGTAGGTTATCCAAAAGTAGGGGTTATTTATTCTATAGTCGTAAGGATAACAAAGTTTTTGTTAGTACAAATGCTAAATTCTTGGAAAATGACTATATGAATAATTTTACTCCTAGAAGTAGAGTTGTATTGGCTGAAATGAATGAACCTGTAAATGAACAACCAATGGATGAAACTAGGGATGATGTGGTTGTATTAGATACACCACAAGATATTGCTCATAAGATGACTAGTACACATGTGCCTCGTCGTAGTGGGAGAATTATTCGGCCTCCTATAAGATTTAAAGGTTTGAGAGAAACTTATGAAACTATCTCAGAAAAGGCTGAATCGAATCCCTACACTTATGAAGAGGCAATAAATGATATAGATGCACATCATTGGGTCAAAGCTATGAAATCTAAATTAGATTCAATGTATTACAATCAAGTTTGGGATCTTATAAAGGCGCCTAACTGTATTAAATATATTGGTTGCAAATGGGTTTACAAGTGGAAGAGAGGGATAGATGGAAAGGTTGAAACCTTTAAAGTAAGGCTAGTGGCGAAAGGGTATACTCAAAAAGAAGGTATTGATTATGAAGAAACCTTTTCACCAGTAGCAATGTTTAAATCTATCAGAATTCTCTTATCCATTGCTGCTCATTATGATTATGAGATTTGGCAAATGGATGTCAAGACTGCATTTCTTAATGGCAATCTTGAGAAGGAAATCTATATGATGCAACCAGAAGGTTTCATAGCAAAGAACCAAAAGCATATGGTATGCAAGTTGAAAAGGTCCATTTATGGACTTAAGCAAGCATCTAGGTCATGGAACATCAGATTTGATCAAGCAATCAAGTCATTTGGTTTTGAACAAAATCTTAATGAACCATGTGTGTACAAAAGACATCAAGATAAAGTGGTAATGTTCCTAGTTCTTTATATTGATGATATTCTACTCATTAGAAATAATGTAAGTTTCATGTCATTAATAAAGGTTTGGTTGTCAAGCCAAATTGATATGAAGGACTTGGATGAGGCTAACTTTATTCTAGGGATCAAACTTTGGCGAGATCACAAGAATAAGATGTTAGGCTTATCACAAGTTGGATATATAGATAAGGTTCTAGAACGGTGTTGCGATGTTTTGGGCCAGTTTTGTATCGGGCTGGATTATTCCATCCTGTCGTACTGAGCCCAAGTGTGTTTTGGATTGGAGAGTCGGGACCGGCCCAGTTGTACTTCACCCTGGCCCGGCTTGTGCGCAAGCTATACCTTAGCCCAACACAATCGTGTCATGGAATTGTGGCAGGCGAATCCTTTCTAAACAACTGCCGCAGATAAGTATACTACAAATGTATATAAAAACTTGTTTACTGTACTTTAAATAAATAGATATCTGAGCTAACACATAAGGATGATAAAGGTAGACTTAAAGAGAATAGGCACAAAGAAGAAAAGAGTAAGATATTTCGGCAAGTCAGTCAGGCCTTTAGCCTGCGGTAATATATCAGAGGAACCTAAATAAAAAAGGAGACAACACTCCCTCAATGTGACTAATTTCTTTAAGAGAAATTAATGACTTTGAAGGAATGGTCCTAGATGACCTTTGTTCCGAATACGAGTCCATAGAGAATGTGGTTTCTCAAGAGGGAGAGAGGAGTCAACAACCCATCTTGGTGCATGCCCGTTTTCCTCCCTTTCACTCTGTTTTTCTTTCTTTCTTACTCTGTTTTCTCTTTTCTTTCTTACTCTGTTTTTTCTTTTCTTTCTTACTCTGTTTTTTCTTTTCTTTCTTACTCTATTTTTCTTTTTTCTTTCTTTTCTTTCCCCCTCCACCGATTCCTCTTCTGTGCACAGGGAGCAACCTTAATAGTATTTTCTGATGTATTATCTTTACCTTATTACCCCTGTAACCATCTTTGTCTGATGCGTGTACCCGCCTGACCATTACTGGTTGGTCAGGCATCCGGCCAGCGCCACGTTCTTGCGCTGGCTGCGGCGCACTACATCTCTAGACAAATACAAGGGTGTTTTGTTTGTTAGCTTGACGTGGCATTCTCTCCCACCTTGGCAGAGCACTCTTTCTCTCTCATGGCATGCACCAAAAGGCTCCAACTCAGTTTTGCCATTTTCGGTTGCTATGTCATCCCAGCAGGACACTCACCCGAAAGTAGCCTGAGTGGAAGCCCCGAAATGGGTCGCCCCCTCTCCCCTCCGCCAGACCACACCCTCCTTACCTCTGACCCGTGGCCCACCTTCGCCCGTATTGGCTGGGTACAGGCTGGTGAAACCTGGGCCTTGCGCGTGCCTATGTCCGTCCAAAATTCACTTGTCAGTCAGTCACTCGCCACGGCTTGGACATCTACTTTTCTCACCTCTTTGTAGATTATCTCATTACCGATTCTCTATTTTGTGGTTTGGGCTCGCCCCGGCTATGGGCCTTCGCACCTGCGACCTTCTCATTTGTTTCCTGCCGTATTGAAATGGTTATACTCTTTAGGTTCGCCAATTTCTTTCTCAATGGCTTAGTTAGCCCACTGGACTTTTATTGCCTCTTATGTCCGCGGGCTCTTGTGTCCCATTCATTCTTCTTTGGGGCATCCTTGGCCCCTTACAATCTCGTGTTTTCCATGGGCCCTCATTGCCTCATTGGGCTTCCGCGGCCCAACTATTCTTCATTTTCTTTAGAGCTCATAGACTATGGCTCTGTATTCTTGCTTTACTTTGGGCTTGCCGCAATGGTCATGGCCCATACTTACCTTCCTACATCCGCGGCCCATGGTTCTTATCTTTCCGGGCCTTTTCAGGCCCACTTACTTCTTCAAGACCCGTTTGCTTGTTTTACGGACCTATTCCTGCCGCTCAGATTTAATTGGGCTTATTCTTTGATTATGGGCCCACTCCCCTTTCTGGGCTTTCTTACAAAAAATGAGCCTCAACAGTTAACCCCCTGAGCATATGAAGTGCTTCTGCAATTCATATGTGAATGAAAAGACTTTTCTGCCCTTTCTGTCTTGTTGTTCCCTTTTTCTTCGCGGGCTTTTTAAACAGTGGTCCCCAACTTATGTGCTTGTTCAGACATACCCAGATATATACACACTCCTGCTACGAACAGCTTTGTTTCTTCACATTCCTCATTCAGCAGTTATCCTAGCGCTTCATTAATTCCATTCCATTTCCAATGGCCGACCCGTCGTATCCCTTCATGCCTCTATTAATTACACTGATATCTGATGGTCATTCCCACCGTAATCCTTCTTCTAACATTCTCTCTCCTTTTAGCGCAAACACCACCTCTTCTCTCTCTGTTCCTTCGTCCCTCATTCCCAAATCACTTCCTTCCATCTTACTCCGATCGAGACTCCGCCACATGACGCCGGTGAAAGGTCAGAGTTCCATGCGCCGTAAAGGGAAAGGAGTTGCTCGTGACCTTCCGGTTTCTCACGACGTTGGTGAGGAGCCCCTTCTCTCCGAATCGGACCAGTCCGAGGAGGAAGAGTCACAACATGCTCCGGATAGAGAGTGCGCTCCCCTCCTTGACCCATGGTATGACATCCATCCACACTTCCCCAAGATTCCCGGTGAGTACGCGCTGCCTCCATCCGGCAGTGTGTGGTTGGCCCTTTGTCGGCGAGACACGAACACTTCGTGGGCTCCCTTGGCTTCTTCGATTTATGATCTTGTCATTCGCGAAGGCGCTTCGCTTCTCGTGCCCATTCACTTCGAGTATGGTTCCGGCACCGCCTTGGGTTGGAAAGAGTGGGTTGATAGGGAGTTATCAGACACGGGTTTTATGGGCTTGCTTCAACGAGCCGGCGTGTTGAAGGCCGTTGTTTCCTCCCGTTGCCTGTCAAATTTCAGAGATCTCTTCAATCTTCGACACTTGGTCCGCCGGTGGTGTACTACTACTCATACCTTCTTTTTCTCTTGTGGTGAGATTACTGTGACTTTGGAAGATGTGGCCAATCAACTACTTCTGCCCATCCTTTGTGAGGCTGACCCCAGCACTTTAGAGCTTTCGCCGGAGGAAGAGGCTATTGAGGCTGAGTTAAAGAAAAGGAAGATTGGTAACGCGAAGTTGTCGTTTTGGATTAGCTCTCTTGCCAAGCTTTCCGCTGCTGCCCGCCGTGCGGCCTTCGTCGCCTTTTGGCTATGTAAGTTTGTGTTTGCTTCCCATCCTCATTACGCCATCAAGCCTCTGTACTTCTGGCTGGCCATTAAAATCTCAACCGGGGTAAGTTTCCCGTTGGCCCCGATGTTTTTGGGAAACTTATATGTTCAGCTTGACATCCTGCGGAGTGATGAGAGCCAAGCCGGTTCTTGCCATATAGTTACTTCCTGTGTTCATAGCACCATTTTACAGCATTTACTCTATGAGCGTTGTGCGAAGCATCTGGCGAAATGTAGGCCTGTTCGTTTTGCCAAGGAGAAGTACCAATCCTGCCCTCAGGTTATTTCCGATTTCTGTGGTAGATTCGAATCTGATTTTCCGCTGGCCTTTCGTTGGGTTGGCTTGAAGCCCATCGACTATTCTATTGTTGAGTCGTTTGATCAAGAGATTGGTTTTTCTTGGAGAGCCTATAGGGACTTGGGTGTGGGGTATATGTGTGACGACTCGGTTATGGGCCTGTTTATTGACACCGCCGGCACTACCACTCCTTTGGCCGCCTTCGATGAAACTGGCATTACTTATTTGGCTACCACCAACGCTGGGTGGCTGCCCTACCTTGCTGACGAGGGTCTTCGGTTTGTTCACTACCTTGCTAACCGAGTGAGGAGGCAATTTGGGTTGGACCAAGATATTCCGGACAATCTTTCCTTTCTTATGGAGTCCCCCACATCCGTCAATCCGTTCTTGAGGCACACTGCTTTCGCCTTTTGGGGTCAACGATTTGCCACAGTCACCATTCCAGGTTCTTCGAAGGAGGGCATTTATACTCCTACGATGCACGGTTATTGGCAGGCCGTAATGACTTCATTTCAACAAGCATTGGCGGGTAGCCGTGGTTTTTCTCTTATTCCCCCTGAGGGGCTTAGCGCTGTTATCTCCGCCAATCCTCGTTTGCTCTTACCCTCTAGATCTATGTTGGCTTATGCCCGAAAGCAGAACCGGTCTGGTATCTTTGAGTGGGATGCTGAAGAGAAAGGCTGGTTTTGGCATGCTGGTGATTATCCTCCCAGTTGGGAGAAGAAGGTAAAAGTGACCAACATCCCGGCCCCTAAGAGGGGATCCGCCAAGTCCAAGTCTGCCAAGAAGGAGATTGAACTTTCTGAAACCTCTTCTAATGTGCAACCCAAAGTCCATAAGCCTAAATCCTCTGCCTCACAGCCTTCTTCCGGTACCCCTCTTTCTAGCAGGACGAGAGGCAGCAAAAGGAAGTCTGCTCCTCCCACCGAGCGTCGGATAAATTTCCTTTGACCTTACTCCTCTCTTTTTTTTTTTTTTTTTGTGCTAACTCTTGTGTTCATTAATACATCTCTTGATCTTTGTCTTTTACTTTCCTTTGCAGTCTAAGTTCAAGGAGGATACGTCTGCTACGCATCCTATATCAGTTGATGATCCCAAGTCTGAAGTATGTCCATTGCTGTTCCTCTATTTTATTTTATTCATGCCTCTCCTGCTTATACTTTGCTTGTTTGACGATGTTTCACCTTCCCCTCCTTTCTTTTTTTTTTTTTTTTTTCACTTTTGTTCCTCAGGATGAACCTGAACCTCTTTCCATACACCGTCCTACTGCTGAGAAGATTTCTGCCTCAAAATGGGTGCTTTTAGGAGGCCCCCTTAGTGCGATTGATACATCCTTTGTGACTCCTACTCCTACCGCTGCTGCACCAAGGACTTTTACCGAGATGCACACCCCTCCTACTGAGCCAACGTTTATGAGCGAGGGTGTCCCTTCTGAGCCGGTTGAGAAGACTAGTCCTTCGGGTATTGCTGAGGCTGAGGCCGTTTCTCCTGCTACTCCCCTCATTATTTCCACCGGCGACCCGTTTCTTGCTCTTTCTCAAGCAGCGAAGGATGGCTCTTCCCTAGTTGTTACCCCTTCTTCTATTCCAAGTTCTGCCATACGGGGGCCTGACGTGGACTTGTCTTCCGAAGGTTCTGAAGACATCCTTGAGGATCGTGATGATGAACCCGTGGTGAAGAAGGTAGTTTCCGATTCTGAGGAGGAAGAGGACATTGAGCATGAGGTTAAGTTTATGGGTACGCATTCTTTTCCTTGCTGGGTCTTACTTCTACTTCTCACTTCTTATTTCCTGTGGAATACTCTTTTACTTTGTGCTTTATCTCCTTTCTGCAAAGACTTCTCCTAAGCCAAAGATTACAGCAGGCCCATCTACTACTATTCCTCCTTTTGTACCCGCTGTGTCTGTTACCTTTGCAGCCCCCGTTTCTACAGGTCTTAATCCGCTTCTCCTCATCCTCGCTCCCCCCTTCTTCTTTTTTTGGTCGTAGTTACTTTTTTTTTTTTTCGTGCCTTCCTTTCTTTTCTTATTGATTTGCCCTCTCTTTCTTCTTTGCCAAATCCACCTTTTCCCGTTCCTTCCCAGTTTGAATTGGGTAGCAGCTCTTCCACATCTATTGATCCGGCAGGCGAGGCTACAGCTTTTTTTATCCGCTTTGATCAGCTGGAGACCAACGATCTTGATCCTGTGGAGTTCTGGGGCTCTGGTCCACCTTATGTGGATTTCCATGGTTTTAGAGTCCCCGAGGATTGCATCTCTCATTTGGATGCCATCTATAGCAGTCGCGGCGACTTTATGGAAAGGTTCTACCTGGGTCGCTCGGTTAGAGAGCACTTTCTGAAGATGCTTGGGAGCGTGTTGAACGATATTGAGCACAATTTTGTGGATACTGTTTCTCCCGAGAGAATTCTCCAATGGAGGGCCACAATTCAAGAGCTCATTAGTGTTGGATTCACCGTGGACTTTGTTCTTGATCACCTGCGAGAGGTTGCTCATGCCTTTTTTATGAGGAAGGTTCAGCCTGCCATTGATGCTATTGATGCTCGTATCGAGGTGCTTAAGAAAGAGGTGGCAGACTTGGAGGCTCGCCGTGAGCGTCTTCTTTCAGGTGTTGATGAGTCTAGCCGCTTCGAGGACCGGTCCCTTATTTTTGGACTTCGTTGATGACATAGTTTCTATATTCTTCATCTTTTGTTCCCCTGAACACTATTTCTCCATTTCCCCTCTTTTTACTTCTCTTTTCTTTTAAGCTTGCTACAATTTGGGTTTGTAACTAAGATGCTACACTTGCTACTGTCATGACATGGTATGCTTTTTCTCCTTTGTCTTTTTGTAAAAATTTTCTTTTTATATTTCTTTTCATTGTGATGGAAAACGCATTACAACATGCTTTGTGACTCGGTCACTTAAGGAAACAAACAAAAAAGAAGGGAAGAAGAAACAACAAAAGGGACAAACTACATTACTTTCTCCCTTAAGTGTAATAACGTTTTAATGGGATCATTCAAGTCCTTGCCATCCATTTGCGCCAATCCGTAATACCCCGTTGGATGTGCCTCTCGTACCACAAAGGGTCCTTCCCATTTTGGCACGAACTTAGAAGGTCCTGCCATACCTCTTCTAACATAGTCTGCCACTTTTAGCACAAGTTGTCCTTCTGCAAACACCCTTTCCTTGGTCATCCTGCCATAGGCTTCCACCATTTTCTGTCTGTACCTGCGGCTACACTCTTGGGCTTCTTCTCTTTTTTCATCAAGTCCCTCCAAGTCTTCATACCTTTCTGCGGCAAAGACTCCTTCTTCTTTTTCCTTCTCGCGCATCTGCATGGTTCTTAATGATGGAGTTTTTATTTCTGCCGGGCTCATTACCTCTGTACCGTAGACTAGAGAAAAAGGGGAAAAGCCAGTAGCTGACTTTGAAGAGTTTCGGTAAGCCCAAAGAGCGTCCGGCAGGTGTGTCGCTCATCCTCCCGTGTACTCCTGACACATTTTACTTATGATTTTTATGAGGACTTTGTTCGTTGCTTCTGCCTGCCCATTCCTTTGAGGATAATAAGGTGATGAGCGATGATGCTTTACTTGATAAAATTCCAACATTTTTCTCACGTCCTTATTAACAAAAGGTGTGCCGTTATCGCTGATGATCTTGTGGGGTATGCCGAACCTTACGATTATATTTTCTTTAATGAAGTTCGCCACTGCTCCTCCTGTAGCTTTTCGGAGTGGTATTGCCTCCGCCTATTTCGTGAAATATTCCGTGGCTGCTAAGATCCACACATAACCATGTGACGGCGGATTGATCGGCCCCACTAGATCGAGCCCCCAAGTATGAAAAGGCCATGGGGTGACCACGCTTTGCAAGTTCTACAAATGGGTATGGATTAAATTAGCTTGTACCTGGCAACTGTGACACCTTTTTACAAATTTTGCTGCGTCCTTTTTCATAGCAGGCCAATAATAACCCATTTGCAGCAGGCACCTGTATAACTTCTTCTTTCCCTGGTGCTCTCCACATTCCCCCATGTGTACCTCCTTTAGCATCTCCTTCGCTTCATTGGGACTCAAGCAACGTAGCGGGTCTCCGTCATATCCCTTCTTGAAGAGAACCCCATTGTGTAGAAAATAGCGCGTTGTCAATCTTCTGAGCTTGTACCGCTCGCTGTGTCTTTGTGGCAGGATCCCTTCTGCTAAGTACTGAATGAACGGCTTCCTCCAGTCCTCGCAAACATATACTGCGTAACTTTCCTCCCTGTCGGCGACCAGCTGACATGCCTCGCATTGGACTTGGATTTGGTCTGCATCTTTTCCCATATTTGGCCAATAGAAACCTGCCCTCTGAAGCCTGCGGTAGAGGCTGACTTCTCCGCTGGATCCGCAGGTCTTGTCGTGTACTTCTTTTAATCTTCTCTGGGCTTCCATCTGTCCCACGCATCTGGATAGGACTCCCCCGGGCATTCTACGGTACAACTCCCCCTTCACCAGGACATAATCTTTAAATAGCTTTAGATCCATATTCTCTTCTCTGTCCATTAGGGCTTCTTTTATCGAATTTCGCCAGTCCTTTTCACAGCATTCCTCTTGAAATCTTTCCCTTAACAGTTCAATGATGGGCTGTTTTCTTTTGCTAACTTTCACGTGCGCGCTGTTTCCTTCGAAAGTTATCTGTGATCCCAGCGCGGCTAATGCATCTGCGAACCGGTTTTCGTTCCTCGGTGCGTGCTCTATTTCAAAGCTCGAGAATTCTTCTTCCATCTTCTGGGCCATTGCCCTATATGGGGCTAGGCTGGGTTCCTTTAAGGAGAAATTCCCCTTGGCCTAGTAGACCACCAGGTTCGAATCCCCTATTACTCTTAAGTGCTTGACCCCCATTTCAAGGGTCGTAGCTAGCCCAATCAAATAAGCCTCATACTCTGCTGTATTGTTTGAACATGGAAACTCCAATTTGAAGGACAGTGCCATTGTTTCGTCCTCCGTATGGTATAGAACCACTCCCATTCCTCCTGACTGGGCGGTAGAGGACCCATCAAACCTCATCACCCATTGTTCCCTTTCTTCTTCTGCCACGGCTACTTCTCCTAGGACTTCATCATCCAGCGGGAATTCTTCTTCTCCCGGGAATTGTGCCAATAAATCAGCTTTGGCTTGACTCTTTACTGCCTTGGGTGTTCCTGCCTTCAAGTCGTATTGGGATAATTGTAACAGCCATTGGGATATCCTGCCAGAGAGAATGGGTTACTGCAGTAAGGCTTTTATAGCGTGAGACTTGGTCATCAGCCATACTTCGTAGGCTAAGAAATAATGTCGTAGCCTTTGGGAGGCGTACACAATGGCTAAACATGCCCTTTCCGCCCTTAGGTAACGAGTCTCTGCATCTTTCAAAGCTCGGCTGATGTAGTACACTGGTTGTTCATTGCCATTTACATTTTCTTGGGCAATCAATGCGCCCACAGCGTATTGATTGGTGGGGAGGTTCATCATGAGCTCTTGTAGCCTTCGAAAGGCTGCCTGCTGTGCATTACCCCACTCAAAGTTTTGCCTTTTCTTGAGCAGCCTGCCGAAAGTAGAGGTAATAAATGCCAATCCCGGGATGAACCTCCTAATATACAAGACTTTTCCTAGGAAGCTCTTTAATTCTTTAACCGTGGTCGGCGGTCTCATGGTTGCTATGGCCGTAGCCTTGGCTGGGTCCACACTTATTCCTTTGCTATGGACCAGAAAGCCCAGAAATTTTCCAGAGGACACTCCAAATGTGCACTTGAAAGGATTCATCCTAAGCTTGAAAATCCTGCACCTTTCGAATACCTTCCTCAGTACTTGAGCATGCTCTTCCCGTCCTCTTGACTTCACCACTATGTCATCCACATAGTCTTCTAATTCCCGGTGCATCATGTCATGAAATATGGCTGTCATTGTCCGCTGATAAGTTGCTCCAGCGTTTTTTAACCCAAACGGCATTACTGTGTAGTAGAAGTTGCCCATGGGTGTTCTGAAAGCAGTCTTTTCTGCATCCTTTGGCGCCATCCTAATCTGATTATATCCACTGAACCCATCCATGAAAGAGAACATGGCGTTTCTCGCCGCAGAATCTATTAATAAGTCCATATTTGGCAGCGGGAATTCATCCTTTGGACATGCTCTGTTGAGACTTCTGAAATCTACACAGCATCTTATCTGCCCATTCTTCTTCTTTACCGGCACAATATTAAACAGCCAACGAGGATGTTGAATGGGTTTGATGAATCCTGCGGCTAGTAGTTTCTGCACTTCTTTGGTTATCTGCTCCTCTATCTCGGGGTGGAATACTCTGGCAGGCTGAATCACCTGTTTAGCTCCCGGGTCTACGTTTAGCGTGTGTACCACTAGCGCTGGGTCCAACCCGGGCATTTCACTGTAGTCCCATGCAAAAACGTCTCTATATTCTTTCAATAGCATTATTAGTTCCTTCTTTTCCTCTTCTGACAACTTCGAACTGACTGCAATCGGCTTTGGGTTCTGTGGGTCAACTCCCAAGTTCACTTCCTCCAACTTTTCTTCTGCTGTAATCTGCGGGTCTTTTTCTGCCACTATTCCTTTGTTACTATCTTTTTCCTCCAATCTTTCTTGAACATTACAACATACTGGGTTTTCGTGTTCCCATCCCTATCCAGGGCCCGCACGTGTTTCATTTGTGGGCCCCGCGTACCTTCATAATCGGTACACAACCCTGCCGTCAGGGCTTCGTATCCTGACACATTGGGGTGCATCGTTTGCCTCTGCGGCAGGCATTTCTCTCCTCTTCCTTTTTTGAGACAAGAGCTCTCTCAGGTCAGGTTCGAGGTCATCCCGTATATCTTCCCATTTGGGAACAAAAGTGCCTCGCAGTTTTGACACTAGGCTTTCCCCCGACGGCGCCCACTGGTCGTAGAACATGGTCTCCACCAAATAGGCCTCTGCCTGCTCAAACGGTGATGGGTTGGCCGTTATTCGTACTATTCTACCATTTAGCCTTCCCTTCACACACTGGTGATAGGTGGACGGGACTAGCTTGTGTTTATGCAGCCATGGTCCCCTAACAACACATGATATGAGACCTCTGTTTTTACCACGTGGAATCGGGCTAGCGAAGCTATGGGACCTACTTTTAGCCACAACTGAATATGGCCTGCGGTGTATTCTCCACTCCCTCCGAACCCAGTTACTTCCATCAGACATCCCTGGATCCTCTTTTCTGAAATCCCTGCTGCCCGTAAAGTTGCTAGTGGAATTAGATTCACCGAAGCGCCCGTGTCTACCAGGGCTCTTTTGATAGGGATCTGATTTATCGATGCGGCCAAATAAAGGGGTCTTCTGTGGTCAGGACTTCCTACCTCCATGTCTTCATCACTGAAAGTGATTTCACTTGATTCTTGCAAGAAAGCTTTGTCATCTGTAACTCCTGCGGTTAAGCATTCGATCCCTGCTCCAGAGGCAATGCTGACTAGGGCCTCCGTAGCCACTTTTCGTTCGCTTGCTGTGAGGCCCAATTGATCAAACAGGTTTTTGAATTTTGAGCTCTTCTGCAGGGTGCTGATTGCTGCGGTAGGCAAGTTTGGGCTCTCCTCTTCATCCTCCCCAGGATCCGCACAGATTACTACCGCTGCCACACCCTTCCCTTTATGGTTCGAGAGTGGGTTTCTTTGAACTTCTGATTGCGTCAACTCCAGGGTTCCTTCTCTGATCCTGCGATGTATCAGTCTACGGAGTGCCCAACATTCTGTGGTAGGGTGCTGCACGTAGTTGTGCAGTAGGCAGAAGCGCGGATCCCTTCGCTCTTCCTCTGTGGGCTCTCTAGAGACTTGGTTGGGCTTAAAAACCCCATCAACTATCCATTTATCCAGGAGCACATCTAATTCCCTTGGGGTGCATATTATCGGTGGGGGAGTGTCATGCTCCTTCCCCTCTGATTTCCTCTTTCTTTCGCCTGCAGAAGCCGTCATGGCCTACGGGCGTTCCTTTTGTCCGGAGCTGGTTTTACTGATTGAGTAGTCCTTCTGGCCTTTTGCAATAGCTGCGCAAACTGTGAAATCTCCAGGTTTTCTAGGACAGCCCGATATTCTCTGATCATATTCGTCATGCACATTTCCACTAACGTCTTTTCCTCACAGTGATCATAGCAGTCAAGTGCTATATCCCTAAACCTTTTGATATATTCTAGCAAATCCTCGCCACTCTTTTGCTTGGTAGCTTGCAAGGTTGTGAGCGTCACCGTTTCTTCTCCATGGAAATACTTAGTGCAAAATACGTCCACCATGTCATCCCAAGTCGGGATCGACCCGGGCTTTAAACCGGTATACCAAGTATTGGCTCGATCACATAACGACTTCGAAAACTCCCGAAGGCATAGATCTTCATCTGCTGCATAAGGTCCGAGGGTGTCGATAAACTTGCTTACATGTTCAACGACACTCCCTTTCCTGCCATCATATTGTGCAAAGGTCCGAGGTTCATACCTCTCCAGATATGGCTTGCTGAGCACTCTTAGCGGGTAAGGCGGTCTTCGTGCGTAAAACCTTTCTTTTGGCACTCTGGCTCTTTCACTTTCCAAGAGAGCAACTACTTCCGCCATTGTAATGTAGCGTTGCTCAACGTTCTGTGGGACACCCCCAGCAGGTGTTTCTTCCTTGTCTGCTGCATGCTCTGGGTCATGTTGGCTTCCTTTTTCTTTTGTCTTGTCTGTCTTTAGCTGACGGATTTCCTCCATCATCTGTTGCTGTGAATGTTGGAGCGCCTGCAGTACCTCCACGAAGGCATTGGGGTCGCCGTTGGGATTCTTGGCCTCCGGCTGAGGCCTAGCCCCCATTCCAGTAGCACCCTCCACCTGGTTGGACTGATGCTGGCGGGGTGTTGTTGGTCTGGATTCTGCTTGAGAAGGCACGGCGCTCATGTTTCGCGTCACCCTGGACTTTGGCGGCATTTGCTTGCGAGGAATCTCTGTCCCTATCTGTTTCCAAACTCCCCAATGAAGTCGCCAATTTTGTTGCGGTGTTTTGGGCCGGTTTTGTATTGGGCTGGATTATTCCATCATGCCGTACTGAGCCCAAGTGTGTTCTGGATTGGAGAGTCGGGACCGGCCCAGTTGTACTTCACCCTGGCCTGGCTTGTGCGCAAGCTATACCTTAGCCCAACACAATCGTGTCATGGAATTGTGGCAGGCGAATCCTTTCTAAACAACTGCCGCAGATAAGTATACTACAAATGTATATAAAAACTTGTTTACTGTACTTTAAATAAATAGATATCTGAGCTAACACATAAGGATGATAAAGGTAGACTTAAAGAGAATAGGCACAAAGAAGAAAAGAGTAAGATATTTCGGCAAGTCAGTCAAGCCTTTAGCCTGCGGTAATATATCAGAGGAACCTAAATCAAAAAGGAGACAACACTCCCTCAATGTGACTAATTTCTTTAAGAGAAATTAATGACTTTGAAGGAATGGTCCTAGATGACCTTTGTTCCGAATACGAGTCCATAGAGAATGTGGTTTCTCGAGAGGGAGAGAGGAGTCAACAACCCATCTTGGTGCATGCTCGTTTTCCTCCCTTTCACTCTGTTTTTCTTTCTTTCTTACTCTGTTTTCTCTTTTCTTTCTTACTCTGTTTTTTCTTTTCTTTCTTACTCTGTTTTTTCTTTTCTTTCTTTTCTTTCCCCCTCCCCCGGTTCCTCTTCTGTGCACAGGGAGCACCCTTATATAGTATTTTCTGATGTATTATCTTTACCTTTTTACCCCTGTAACCATCTTTGTCTAATGCGTGTACCCGCCTGACCATTACTGGTTGGTTAGGCACCCAGCCAGCGCCACATTCCTGCGCTGGCCGCGGCACACTACATCTCCAGACAGATACAAGGGTGTTTTGTTTGTTAGCTTGGCGTGGCATTCTCTCCCACCTTGGCAGAGCACTCTTTCTCTCTCATGGCATGCACCAAAAGGCTCCAACTCAGTTTTGCCATTTTCGGTTGCTATGTTATCCTAGCAGGACACTCACCTGAAAGTGGCCTGAGTGGAAGCCTCGAAATGGGTCGCCCCCTCTCACCTCCGCCAGACCACACCCTCCTTACCTCTGACCCGTGGCCCACCTTCGCCCGTATTGGCTGGGTACAGGCTGGTGAAACCTGGGCCTTGCGCGTGCCTATCTCCGTCCAAAATTCACTTGTCAGTCAGTCGCTCGCCACGGCTTGGACATCTACTTTTCTCACCTCTTTGTAGATTATCTCATTACCGATTCTCTATTTTGTGGTTTGGGCTCGCCCCGGCTATGGGCCTTCGCACCTGCGACCTTCCCATTTGTTTCATGCCGTATTGAAATGGTTATACTCTTTAGGTTCGCCAATTTCTTTCTCAATGGCTTAGTTAGCCCACTGGGCTTTTATTGCCTCTTATGTCTGCGGGCTCTTGTGTCCCATTCATTCTTCTTTGGGGCATCCTTGGCCCCTTACAATCTCGTGTTTTCCATGGGCCGTCATTGCCTCGTTGGGCTTCTGCGGCCCAACTATTCTTCATTTTCTTTAGAGCTCATAGACTATGGCTCTGTATTCTTGCTTTACTTTGGGCTTGCCGCAATGGTCATGGCCCATACTTACCTTCCTACATCCGCAGCCCATGGTTCTTATCTTTCCGAGCCTTTTCAGGCCCACTTACTTCTTCAAGACCCGTTTGCTTGCTTTACGGACCTATTCCTGCCGCTCAGATTTAATTGGGCTTATTCTTTGATTATGGGCTCACTCCCCTTTCTGGGCTTTCTTACAAAAAATGAATCTCAACAAACGGTTTAGCATGCAAAACTCCAAAAAATGATTACTTCCTTTCAGACATGGAGTTCCTCTATCTGATGACCAAAGGCCTAAGACTCAAAAGGAAGAAAATATGATGAGACAAGTTCCTTATACTTCTGTAGTGGGAAGTCTCATGTATGTCATGCTTTGTACTAGACCAGATATCTGTTATTCAGTTGGCATGGTCAGTCGATATCAATCAAATCTAGGACCAAAACATTGGCAAGCGATAAAGCATATTCTCAAGTATCTACGGAGAATGAGAGATTATATGCTTGTTTACCGAAGTGAGGATTTGATTCCCGTTGGCTATATAGATTCAAATTTTCAATCAGATCTTGATTTCAGAAAGTCCACTGCAAGTTGTGTGTTCACCTTGGGAGGTGGAGCCATAAGTTGGAGGAGTGTTAAGCAATCTTATATTGCGGACTCCACCATGGAAGCTAAGTATGTTGCTGCTTGTGAAACAGCAAAAGAAGTTGTCTGGCTCAAGAAATTCCTTTCTAATCTTGGTGTAGTAAGAATGAATCAAGTTCCTATCACATTGTTTTGCGACAATAGTGGAGCGGTTACACAATCCAAAGATCTAAGGAATCATAAGAAAGGAAAGCATGTTGAGAGAAAGTACCACATCATTCGAGACATTGTTGCTCATGGAGATGTAGTAGTTGCAAAGATTGAAAGTGCAAATAATCTAGTAGATCCCTTACGAAAGCCCTGCCTCAAAGGACTTTTGAGTCACATTTGGAGAGAATGGGAGTTAGATTAGTGCACAATAGTATTTAGGGCAAATGGAAGATTGTTAGGATTAGTGCACTTAAATCCTATTGTATGATGCTATGTACGATATTATGTATGACATGATATATGACTTAATATTGTAATTAATAAGTTGTTTTATTATTATCTAAATAATGGTAACATGAATATTCGGACATTATCATATAGTCCATGAGATACATAGTATGTGATTTATGTAAAAAGTCACTGAAGATATAAATCACAAGTTCTTTATAAACTCATAATTTTAGTTCGTAGTCGGTAATGAAATTAAGCATTTCATTTGCGAAGACTATAACATATCAACTAAGATGATTTGTCTTGATCATGGAAGTGGAAACTTCTAGTTGATATGTTTTAAAAGTTAAGACATATTGAATTGGACCGCTGTGAAATTTATTATTCTCTAAACGACTGTCAAATGAATAATAAATCTCATGACTTCTATTTGCATGAACTTTTAATCTTAAGAGAATAATGGACATGATCATGAAGTGTAGGTTGCTTTGATATATCAGGAGTGAGATCTAAAGTAACGGTTAAAACCTTAGTATGTTGGGCAGCCACATTTAATGTTGATAGAACATACATTCTCAAAATGGAATTCATAGTCTCTTAACGGAGATACAAAATATTCCCTTGAGATAAGTTTAATGGGTTTGTTATTCTGAATGTTAGGCCTAACTACTTTAGTAAATAGTTACTAAAATATATATTTATGGAATTAGATTTCATAAATATATGATGAATAACTTAAAGGATTAAGCCGGGTACTCAAGGATTAAGATGTAGTAATTTACAAAGTAGCAGTCTATTTTCATAACTTTGTATTACTACGCATATTTTATGAAGATGTTGCATGTACAATAAAGTATTGGGATATAGTGACAGTTTATTTTCATAACTTTGTATTACTACGTATATTTTATGAAGGGGTTGCATGTACAATAAAGTCTTGGGATATAATTTATTAATAAGGCATAGAGTGCAATTATATTTATATAGTGGTATTAAATATAATTAATGGTAATTTTTGGACTTGTCAAGAGTTGACAGAAAGGCTAGGGGTAAATATAATATAATTAAAGTCTCGGAGCTAGTTTTTATTTGTTCCCTTTTGGTCTCACTCCAAGCCACATACTAAAGCCCAATTGAAAAAGTCTAAAACGCTAGCCCAATTAGATAATCAGTTATTAAGGGAGAAACATACAGAATTTTTAAGAGAGACATCTTCATTAAATGGTATGTATCTGAGTGTTGGACACTCTCTCATTCTCTCTAGAACATACACACATAACTGATTGAGAGACCACACATCTTGAGCATTAGTGGAATTGGAGTGAAGATTACAAGTATTCCCGAATACTTATAATTTTAGTTTTTGAAATTCACTGCACCACGGTACACTTTCTTGATTCTATTTTTTGAAAATTCACATTGTGCATGTTATCAATTGCGAATGAAGTAGATCCGTTAATTTTTTGCTGTGTATGTTTTGTATGCGATATATTTGATGATGTTGTTATCACAGTATCACTTATCTCTACATGTGTTGTTTCTTTTCTCTCTTTATACATATGTTTCTTATTATTGTATGCAATTTTTTATTTCTGTTTCACACTAAGATGCCTTGATGAGTTTTTTTTTAAAGTGTTTCAGAAATATAAGTTGTCGAAATCTATCTTGCCATGAACTCTCTTCTTGCAAAGTTTTTCAAGTGTTTGTGTTAGGATTAGATTTTATTGTATTCAACAATTGATTATAGGTTGAGTGATTTATGATTTCTCTCATATTTCATTTGGTTGCTGTAGATTTGTCATAGATTGCCAAAGGAAGAGATTGTTAAGACATATATGGAACATGTTATGAACATATGTCATTTAGAATTACCTAATCCTTTGACAAAACACACTTTACTTGTAATTAGATAGACATAGGATAGTTTAAGTCTTCAAGAAACATGTTGTCCAAGTCAAGAGTTAAAGCACTGCAAATCTGTTCAAGAAACAAGTGAAGAAGTGTTGTATTTTAAAACTCGATAGATTGTATCTATCGAGATTTAAAAGGCAAATTTAGCCTAATTCTTCACAATTGCTCGACAGCTGTTCGACAGATACCCTATCTATCGAGAATTACGAAATTCAAATTTTCAGATCTATTTTTCACGCATATCCTAGCTACATGTTTAGGTTTTCTTTTCTTACAACCCTAGACATATATTAGGATTTTTTTAAAGGTCGTCTCATTTGATGCAACTGGAAGAAAAGGTTTTTCATGCATATTGTGACTGGAGACAATTTGCCTTAGTTCATCTTTCTCTTGAAGAAGCTGCTACATTTGTACACCGTAGGGTTTTATGACCAAAAAGCTTCTTGATCTTGATCGTGTGAATGAACTGAATAACTTTACAGCCAACATGTTTCTCAAGTTGGTGTGTTAGTCATGTACTTTGATCCGTGCATCGATTAGTTAGTCACGTACTTGGAGCCGTGCATTGAAAGGAGAGATTGTCACTACATTACAAGTCCAATTGGGTATTGGGATAAGGATTCAACTGTAGGCTGGTATAAGGTACTAGGATTCCTTTACTTGTAACCGCTTGTTTTGATAATAATGAATTCTCGAGAGTTGTGACCTTAAATTCATTCGGTGGGGTTTTGCCTCGGTGGTTTTCTCCATTTGTAAACAAATCACTCGTGTCAAATTTAATTTCCGCTGCATTTAGTTATTTGGTGATTTGTTTGTGCTACCACGCTTGTTGCATGTTTAATTGACTTAATTAATTCATTTGGCTAATTAATTGGTTAATTCACCTAAGGGGTCAATACATTCTTGGTGTATCATTCTCATTGCATTGTGTTTATGTGCTAGACATGCATACATCCTTATGCTATTGTGCTTTTTTGGTTGCATGTTCAAATGATCATTTGCTTTGCTAAATGATCATTTGCTTTGCTAAGTGATCATTATAGTCATTTCCATATGAATGTTTGGTGTTAGATCAAGTTGCTCTTATATGTTTCATATCATGTTTACTTGATCGCAATTTACTTGTTACATTATACTTGTCCTTTATTACTTGCTTTACCTTGAAAGTCTAATGTGTTTTGTACAAGTGTTTTAGGAAACAGGTATTTTGTTCTAAGTTCGTCACAAGTTTTAGATTCAGGTGTAAGTGAGTTTGCCACTATTCCCAAACTTACGTTTAAGTCTAGAGTCTATTATAGGAGAACAGCTAAAGAATGAGATTGTTAAGTTATGGTTTTTCATATAACATTTATGTTGGCTTTATTCCATAGCAAAAAGTGTTGTAATTTCATTAATTTATTTACTTGTATTTTGTGGGACTTAATTGTATTCGGTTTAGTCTTAAGTGTGAAAATTTGCTCAAAAAGTTGATCTCGCGACTTGGCTTGCAAGTGGTGCAACCCACGAAGGTCACATGAAAAGCACACGCTAGAAGCTGAAGAGTCAGTGGGTTTTGTGACTCATCTCGCGACTTGGCCAACTCATGAGATGACCCACGAAATGCACTAATAGCTAGGATTTTAAGTGTGACTCTTATACCCTTCACCCAACCTATATATACCATCATTACCCACAAAATTGTAAGGAGATTATTTAGAAGAAAACCCTAAAAAGGTTTCTACAACACACCTACCATTTTAGAGAGAGTTACTCATCCTTAAGTGAGAATTCCTTTGTAGTCTCTTCTCCTCCCCTCTCCCATTGTTATACTTTGAGAGGAGGTTTGTACCCAAATACAACCCCCACCTATTCAGAGTGTAGAGAGTAATTTGGAGCTTAGGAAACATTAGAGATTTACCAAGATAAACCAGTGAGGCTTGGCAAATGCAATTGGACGATATTGTGGGATCCAGGAAGCTAGTGAAAACAAGACTCCAAGAAGTACGTTGGTAGCTGGAGCTTGGAGCTCTCAAGTACTTAGGGTAGATTAGGCTTGGAGGGGTTTTTGGTATCTTTATACTCCAACTTATTCACTAGTGGATCATTTTGACTTGGAGGGCTGTAGAGAGGTTTTTGCCAAGTTCTTCGGTTTTCTTTTCTATAACATGTTTTGTTGTTATCTTGTATTTAGATCTCTCTTCCCTTACTCTTTAAGCTTTATATTTGTTGTTGCTTGCTTGTGGTTATGGCTTAGAGTGTAGTTTCGGTTATTACTTATCATTTACTCTAATTCCTCACTTAAATTAGGGTAAAAGCAACAAGCCGTGTTTTTAAAATCGGGGGTCTAAACAAGCTATAGTGTTTCACACTATTTAAGCTTTCAAAACCTAAATTCTTTTTAGAAAAGAAATGAGTTTCAACATATGTTTTCTAAAAAGATTCTTATTCTTTAAATTGTTTAAAACCAAGTGATTTCAAATTCATATTCCTATTTTCCAAATGTTATTTAAAACTTTTCTTTTAGCCAATTGAGTTTTCAGACTTACTTAAGAATTGTAAAAATATATTTATATAAACTCCTATGTTCCTATTCATTCCCTAAGAGAGTCAAGCTTCCATTGATTTATGTTTCAATTTGATATTGTGATCTTCGATATGCCTCTATATTTGGAATAATTGTTAATATTAAGTAAATTATTCTATTTTGTATAAACTTTGCCTTTGTGATATGTGACTCAAAATAAATGTTTTTAAAATTGATCAAATATATGTGTAAGCCCGCTTACAGGGTTATATGTGAGAATAAGTGTTGATCCCTAACCAGCAGGGGTTAGATGTTGGTATCCGCTCACAGGATTGTATGTGAGAATATGTGATATGTGTATATGTGACACTATGCCCTAATCAATTATTTGAATGTGTTTTCAAACGATTTTAAGATTTGATTACATATGTATTAAGTGGCTCATTATATGTTTTGCAAAACTATATTTGATATCATTGAGTGAATTTGTGAAATCAAAATACTCATACTTTACTCTAATTTGTTGTGTATCGTGTATAATTGCTTACTAGATGTGTGGCTCACTCCATTAATTACAGTTTTCATAGTAAAGTTTAGTTAGGAAACAAAACTTTTGGATTGCTTCGTAAGGTGCAAGCTAGAGTGTGGGAATTTTAGGCGACTTCAATAATGCTTGAAGCCTTATTGGATTTTTAGTTTTTTTTTTTTTTTTTTGCTTAAGATTTTATAGTATTTGGAGATTATTTCTAAATTGTGGATTTTAGATGTTGTAAGAGGTTTATTAAAAGCATTGTTTATTTGGAGTTTTATTTAATTTTGGAATTTATTATGTTTATTAAGATTAAGTTATGCAGGATTAGCAAGTTAGTCATGTATCTAAATTCATGTTCCGTGAATTTGGGTCGTGATAAAACCTATCCCTACCACCACCACAACAATCCCCCACCGCCACCACCATGAACCTACAGATGCACCGATACCCATAACCACCATCAACAATACTAAAACACCATGATAATCCAAAGCAACCCCAACTCCAAATCAACCCAACCCAAACCAAAATCAATCAAACTACCACTACTGGTCCATTACCACTATGACCCATAGCAAACCCACAACCCAGAGCCACTGGCTAGGCCAAAACAAGCCATTGAAACCCATGTGCTTCATCGCCCAACCCAAAACAAATCAAACCCATAAGCTCCACGGGGACCCATCCACCACCCACCACAATCCCTTCGAAACAAATCACAACCATCGAACCCAAATCCATTTCAAAATCGTAGACCCAAATCCATTGGAACATCTGCCCAACCTAAATCCAAAATTGCAAAGCCAAACAATGAACACCACTAGCCACAATAACCGGTCTACACCATTGAGGATACGGTGGTGAGGTTTGAGAGAGAAAGGGACTTTGAGAGAGATGAGAAACAGAGGAGACAGAGATTGGAGAAGAGGTGTCTTAGAAGAGAAATAAAGAAGAGAGAGAGAGGGAGAGAGAGAGTTGTCTAACAAAAGAAACAAGAGAGAGACAATATTTAAGAATAAGTAATTTATAGCTATAATGCTAAAATGCTATTTTTGACATCCAAAACTCTAAAATACCTTCTACATCAACATGTCAAATGTTAAAAATTTTAACACTCAGCTACAATGAGCTGTCATCTATAACAGCTCACTATAACTGAATGTTAAAACTAAATATAAATTTTTTATTCCTCACCCATGCCATAATCTCCTTTCTCTCTTTTCTTTTCTTTTTTTGGTTTTCCCTTGACCCACACTGGCGAGCTCCCTTCCCTTCTCCTATGCTGCATCCCTTCCCTCAACTCACACAACCAAAAATCAAAGATCCTTTTCCTTCTGATCAAACCCAAAAACCCACGCTGCCAATAATCCATGCTCTGCCCTTCTCCGTCTAACCGAACCCAAAAAACCCAAGCTCTTCTCTTCTCCCTCTACGGTGCTAGGTATGGCTGGGCTACGATGGCTGGGCTGTAGTGGGTTTTGTGATTTGATATCTGTGGGTTTTGATTTCGTGGGTTTTGATGGATTTCGGCGGGTTTTAATTTCGGTGGTTTTTTATTTCAATGGCTAGGTTGATCAGGGTGGCCAAGAGGTGGGTGTGGGTTGATTGATTTGGTGGTAGGGTTCTGATTTGTAGGTTATGGGAGGCAATGACGGTGGTTTTGGGTGATTATATATACTTTTTTTTGGATGTGGTAGGTTGAAATTTGTTGTGATTAAAGTGTTTGGGGGAGTGACAGTGTTGAAAAATCTGGTTTTGCATCTCATACAAAACACACAGCGGAAGCAACAATCACGGATCTACTTCATTCACAAGAGATAACATGTAACCTTGAATTCTAGAACAAAGAATAGAAAGCATACCTTGATGCTGTGAAATTCAAAACCAGGACTTGAGAATACCTTTAATATTCATCTCAATTCCACAAGGTGCCCAAGAAGTGTGGTCTCTCAATTAGTCTTTTTATACGTTGGTTCTTAAAGAAAATCTTTTATTCTTCTCCTTGAAGAGAAAAACTATTTTCTTTTCTTTTTTTTATCATACGTTCATGGTAGTTTCTTTATTTAATAACTCTTCTGAAATAAAAACTGATTATCTAATTGGGTTAGCCTTTTGGGCCTACCCAATTGGGCTTTAGTTTGTGGCTTGAGATGGGACCAAAGAAAACAAATAAGACTCTAACTCTAATGGGCCTTGGGCTTATTTGTCAACTCTTGACTAGTCCAAAGTTACTATTAATTATATTTAATACCACTATATAAATATAATTGCACTCTAGACCTTATTAATATATTATATCCCAAGACTCTAATGATATCATTTGACCCCTCCATGAAATATCCATAGTGAACAAAGTCATAATAAACTGTCACTTTGTAAACAACTATTTTATCCTTGAGTACCCAGTTTAATCTTTTAGTTATTCACATTTATTGAAATAAAATTTCAATAAATATTAGCTTTAGCAACTCCTTACTAAAGTGGGCGCCTTGAATAACTAGTTCTCATTAAACTTATCTCAAGTGGATATTTCGTGTTTTTACAAAGAGATTATGGATTCCATCTTGAGAATATGTGTGTCCTCAACACTACGTGTGGTTACCCAACATACTGAGGTTTTGACCGTGAATATTAGACCTCACTCCTGATATATCAAAGTAACCTACATTTCATGATCAAGTCCACTACTCTCTCAGGATTAAGAGTCTATAAAATTAGAAGTCGTGAGTTTAATTATTCAGGTGACAGTTGTTGATTGAATAATTAATTTCATAGCGGTCCAGTTTAATGTGTCTTAACTCTTAAGCATATCAACACATCAATTAGAAGTTTCCACTTCCATAAATAAAGACAAATCATCTTAGTTGATGTGTTATAATATTCGCAGATGAAACGCCTTCATCACCGACTACGAACTACGTTTTGAGTTTACAAGGAACTTGTAATTTATATCTTCTGTGACTTATTCACATAAATCACATACAATGCATCTCAAGGACTTAGATAATGTCCCATTAATTCATTATAAATATTCTCATATAATTAATCAATTTAACTATTTATGACATGCCAATAAATTGGACTTTAGAACATAAACCCCAACAGACAGTGGCTGAATGTGGCTGAGGCGTGGTTGCTATGGCTAAGGCGGTGCTGGTTGGGGCTAGAGAGAGGATGAGAGGGGAAAGTGGGTTGGTGTGTCGTGGGTGGTGCCATGGGTTGTGCCGTGGATGGTGTTGTGGGTTGTGTCGTGGGTGGTGCCGTGGGTTATGCCGTGGATGGTGTTGTGGGTTGTGTCGTGTGTGGTGCTGTAGGTTTATGGTGGCTTTGTTCGGGTTTGTGGTGGCTTGGGTGATGAGAATAAAAAAGAATAAATAAATAATATTTTAATGAAGTGGTAAAATAATAGAAGTTTTGATGTTAGGTGTATTGAAAAGTGATGTGTTAAATGCTATAAAGTTGGTTTTTTAGATGCTAAATGCTAAAATTTATGAAACCCTTGATGTGAATGCTCTAACACATGTAACTTTTAGTTAATGAATGTCAAATCAAATCTCCTTTTATTTTTATTTTCTTATACTTCATATATTTCTTCCTCTTAGTTCATTGTCAAGTATTAATTTGTTTTGCTCTGACCAACTCTTAATTGAGCCTATATTTGTAGATTGTAGCTTATTGTTGGTCTCTGGCCGGCTCCATTTGCATTTCGGGGTTTTCAAATGAACACCCTGACTTCTCAAAAATAAAAAAATTATACTTGAAAAAATATATATTTATATGCATAATTATTTTTAAACTAACATGATTTGTCTAAATATTGAATACCCTGACTTGCAAATTTCAATATTTTGGATTCAACAAAACTAGAGTAATGCTATGTCCATATATAACATTTTCACAACAAATCTTAAACAACAAGTTGTTACTGGTTTTCAATTGGGGTCACCATTGACATCATTTATTTTATCTATTAATAAAAGTTTGTCACCTGAGATTTGTAATGAAATTGTTGTGAACGTAAAATTTCTCACAAGTTATCTTGGTCTCCCAAATATAGTCCTTTAACCCTTTAAACAAAAAAGCCAAAATAGTAGCAAAAATAAACACATACAATAACAAGATAAGGTTAAATAACAACAAATTAACAAAAGATTAAACAAAAATAAATAAAAACCCAAATAACAACAATAAAAATTAATCTAAATAACAGTAAAAATAGCTCAAACAACAATATTAGGACCAATAACAACAAATGAACAGAAGATTCAACCAAAAGTACATTCAAAAACAAAAAATAAATAAAAATCTCTAATTATTCATATTCATAATTCATTCAACCCATAACATTAAAAATAATCCATAATTTCTTTTTTCCTAAAAATGATACTAGGAGATATACTACAGCCATGAGTTCTCTCAGTTGTGCAGAGAGCTCTGCTCTCCTCGACTTTTCAATTGCAATAGCTTTGCTCTCCTCAACAGCATGGCTCTCAATCACAGCATCTATCATTTGTTACTCTCTATCTCTCTCTTTCATTTTCTCTATTTTTCTCTTCTTTATCATCATTTTAAACTCTTTATCACTTTATTACTCTCATATCAGCATCATCGGTTCTCAATTTAACTCTCATTAGTCACTTTTTGCATTTTCATTTCGTTTGTAGAAGAATATTGTAAAACTTCATGTATTTTTTTTTTTTTTTTTTGGATGGGAGTGTTTTTTTTTTTTTTTTTTTGAGATACATTCAAGTTTTCTTTTTGACCACCCTAAAGAAAATTCCTAGTACCTCCACTTTATATCTTATCATATCATGATATAGATTCAAATAAACTTACTAATAAGTCCAATTAATTTAGATATATTTCTATAAAAATATGCTAAAATATAATTAACTAAAAAGATTGTAAATTATACCACTGTGCACAATCCTTCTCATGAGCTTGAGCGGCAAACTTTTGGCCTTAAAGGAATATATGTGTGGTTGGTTCAATGCTTCGATTCATTGATAAGGATGAACAGTTGGTCTACCTAGAAAAGAACTCAAACGTTGTGTTAATGGTGGAATCTATGGATTCCTAAGGGAATTGAGTGATGGCTATGGTGTTTTGATTAATATGCAGACGTAGTTACGAAAAGTTGTGGGTCTTGGTTATGGAATGGTTTCTAAGCATTATGACTCTAAACTAAGCTTACCAATGGAAAATTATGAATCCGTTACACTTTTGATGCCTCTCCTATTTATAGAGGAGTGTTTTTAAGTGTTTATAAAGCTTATGGGTTGTGCATTTGGAGAAAAAAACTAGCATTTATCCCTTATAAAAAATTAGAAAAAAAATCGAGTTGGAAAATAAAAAAGAAACCTAGAACTAGAGTGATGATTGAGATTCAGTTTGCTTATATTGGTACTCTGATAATTATTAAATAATTCCACCAAGAAAGGAACTCAATCCTAAAAATCAAGAAATTTAAAAGTCAATTAAGAAAAGATTTTTTTTTTTAATAAGGTGACATGAGTTTGACTTACCTCCAGTACTTTTTTTTTTAAAATACAAAATAGAAATTCTACTTTAACTTAATTTAAGCGTATATGTGTGTAAAACTTACTCCTGGAAGGCCTTGTTTGGATTTTGGTAAACTGAGTTAACATATCTCAGTTTTGTTAACTCATAACCCAAAATTGGTGGGCCCCACGGGTACAAAGCCTGTTTGGATGATTTATCAAACACTTAACTCAGTTAACATATCTCAATTTTTTGGGATATGAGTGAACAAATTCGAAAACACAGTGGAGGTGTTTTCAAATGAAAAGTTCTGAGTGATCAGTGGCAATTTCATAAATTTCCATCACATAGGGGTCCCACAGCAATGTATTGTCCCATCACTGCAAGCGTTTGTGAGCAATGGATCTTTTTACCTCATTACTTTCCCAACCACCCAGACCACTCCTCTTCATCACCTTCCCTTTTCCCTTATCCCAAACCCATAGCACAAGCACAACCGAAAATCATAAGCTCCAGTTTCGCCGATCAGCACAAGGCCCAACTCTAACACTGCTCCATTCACCGATTCCATTTTCTGGTGAGACCCAATTAGCTGCTTTAAAGGAACAGAAGACCTAATTGGGGCTATTATACAATTAGGTTTTAATTAAGTTTTCAAAAAAAAAATTTGGGAAGTGATCTCGACACAAGTGTTGCTATTTTACTTTATATACATCAAAGTAAAGTGGGTGACATAATGGAAGACACAAGAACTTAAAGTAGTTTGCAAGAAGCACACACGGGTCCCCTGCATATTTAGTTTTGTTTTTGGAGAACTAAAGAAATAAACAGCACGAGAGAGAAAGGTGTCAATGAAAAAACAGAAAGACAGTAATGCAAGTGTTAAAGAAAGACAATACAAGATTAAAAAATGGAAAGAGAAAACAGATTTGGATTCCCATGGCATACCTGGCAAGAAAAATAATTTTTGCTTAAAATTTCAGAAAGAACGAGGGAGGAATCCATACACTATTCACTCATAATGCTTGGAGAAGCCGTCGAAGTTCCTTGGGCAAGTCAAGCGACCACTAATCTGGATGAGGAACAGTGATGGAGCAGATGACCGACTCTTTTTCTTTATTTCTGGGTTAGGAGTCAGGATCGATGCTGGAGGATAGAGGTGTAGCGGCTCGGGTTCAAGGATAAGGAAGGAGGATGATGCCGTGGTAAGGTGACATGGCAGCAATGCAAGGGGGTCGGATGGAGGAGTTGATGCTTGGGTGGTCTTTTGGGTTTGGGGTTTGAGAGGTGAAGACAAAGGCTGCTGGAAATAAATGGGAAAGCAAAAAAGAGAAATGGAAACCCAATACTGAAATAGCAACACGGGTAGTCGTTCTGTTAACCAGGTTTAGTTGCCAAATAGTCTTGGGTTTGTTTTGGGGATTTTTGAGTGATGAGTGATAAGTTACAAAGTGATGAATGATGAGTGATGATATTTGGGTGATGAGTGATGATACAACTAAACAAGGCCTTAAACTCCGGTCCTTACCTCCCCCCACAACCCACAAGAACTTATTCTTATAGAGTGACTACAAGTACTTTTTTAAGTGGAATGGAATCTTCTTTTGTTTTATTGAAAAACCGTCATATCACCCACTAACTAAATAAAAGATGGAGATCAAAACTCACTACTACTTGCCATTGTATATTTAAAACAACCCAAGATGTCCAGTTAAAAAAGTACTGAATGTAAGCCAAATCCAAGTGACATACACCATCCATCTCCACTCAAATAGTTTTAAAAAAAAAAACTTTTTTTTTTTTTTTTATATTTAAAGATCAAATACTATTCATTTTTTGGAGTATTCTTTTTTTCCTTATCTTGTACAACATAGAAACGATCCATATTCATAGAATAATTAGAGTTCATGTTTCTAAGGAACCATTTTACTGGATCTTTAAATGTAGCTAGTGTGCACTGCTTGAGGAAGGTGTACACCTATGAAAGCAAGCATATGCTCCTTCATCTAGAGGTTTCAAGAATTATATTTTCTTAATTTAAATGCACATAAATTTATATAAGTGCTATTATGAGTGTGTAAACACAAAATCTCAAGTTTGAAAATCAAACAATCGAATATGTCTCACAAGTGTAAATTTGTATTGATGAATTTGTAGGTACAATTCTCTATGTTTAGATTCTAATACAAAAGAATAGTCCTCTGATTTGATCACCTTAGAAATGTCTTCAATTCAAGTATTGCGTCGATGTAGTCTTGACTCAAACACAAGATATCCTCCACTTGGATTGGAAAATGGATTGAAAGATCTTTGGAATGAAATTGTGATGAATTTCTAGCTGTGTGCTTGTTAGAGATTTCTTGTTCTTCGCATTCTTCTTGTTCTTCGTGGGCTCTTCGAATTTTATTAATCTTCAAAGACTTGTGGTGGAAGTTCTTCAAAGCTTTAGAGCTTGAATCCAATGAAACTTTGATGGATCAAAGTCTTTGAAATTTCTGGAGGCTTTGAAACTTGACTCCAGTAGAACTTTGAGACTTCAAAGAATGTTTTTCATCTTCGAAGATTTGTAGTGAAAGTTCTTTAGGGCTTTGGAGGCTTGGATCCGTAGAGTTTCACTAATTTGTAGTCTCTTGGTGTTTATGGAGACTTTTGAGCTTAATTCCAGTGAACTTTGAGATCTAGAAGGATGACTTGGTTGAATTTCCTTCGAATGTTTTTAAGATTCGAAGGTTGAAGTTCTTGATGTTCTTGGAGGCTTTGGAGCTTGATTCCAGCAGAGCTTCGAGAATTCTGAATGTTTTTTAATCCCCCTTACAAGACTGAGAAGAGTCTCTATTTATAAGAGTCTTGAATAGATTTGAAGGCACATGATTAGTTCATATTAGTGACACATGTCATGATTTGAATGGAGGGACCTTATGTCTTGTTCTCCAAGGGACACATGGCATTATATGATTAGCCAAAGTATTTTAATTTAAAATAACACATAGCAATATTTAATTTGATTGCTTATGTCATTTAAATTAATACGTCCTAACATTTGATTGGTTCCTACGTATTCTTAGTAATTTTTATTCTTTGACACTTGGAATATTGCCATTGGCCTCTAAATAATGACAGTAGAATCCACTAAGTAGCACGTGGCATCTTGTAATTGGTTGCAAAATTTCTACTTCTACAGAGTGTTTTGAAATTAGTGAAAATCGAGTCCAAATCTTCTATTTCTCTTTTCATGCTCCACTTTATATTTCACTAATAAAAAATTGACACATGTCAACTATTTTAATTAATTTCTAATTTTATGGGGTTACCTAAAATAAATAAATAATTAAAAATCCAACACATCCACGACAATTGGTCCACCACCATCCACCTTGCCAGAGACACTAGGAAGAGGTCACCGACACCATCAACCCAGCCGGAGAAGGCCATCTACCATCTCTATTTTCAGCAAACCCAAATATAAAATACATTTTGTTTGACAGAAGAGCCGTCTCTTATGTTCAGTAAGCCTAAGCATAAGAAGTTTCATTTTTGTTTGTAATTATTCCCTACCTTCATTGTTTCGTTAGCCTCCCTTTTCAATCTTCAAGACACAGAAAATTTATACAGTCTCCTTCTTATATTTTTGAATGACAATAGATTGCAAGCCTAGAAAGTAGATGACTTTTGGCTTTCAATCCAAAACACAAAGCATATTGGCTTGGTTTGTTAGACAAGGACACATATTTGGATGAAATAATGAGGGGACATCATCCAAGGACTGAAAAAGAGATGTCTGTCAGTTGAAGGTAGGCCAACAACGGTGGTTGTGACTGGCGGCATTGATGGCGCCGGAGATATCTGTTTAGTGTCGCCAACAAAGGTTGGTGGTAGTGGGGGTGGGTTTTATTTATTTTAGGTAACCCCATAAAATTAGAAATTAATTAAAATGGTTGTCATGTGTCAATTTTTTATTAGTGGAACATAAAGTGGAGCAAGAGAAGTGGGACAGAAGATTTAGACTTGTGAAAACCACGTTAAATGCTTAGAGCATGTTAGAGAATACAATCATCAAACATTCAAATTGAAAAAGAAAACAATGGCGAAGTAAAATGGAAAGTACAAAAGAAAAGTACTTGGAAAGGAAAACGTCTATGGTAATGGAGATGTTGCCTTGTTAGTGTATGGTTGAGCCCTTTGTAGTTCTTTTAATTAGAGTCTTAATCATTCACCACCACGGCTCACCCTTCTCAAATTGGAATCATAAAAACAAGATGCTTTTATAGATGAGAGTTTCATTTAGAAAACACTTTCAAAAATATTTATTTCTTCAAAAATGTGGAAGAATACTTCTATTGATCTCCTTTTCTACAAAATGGTTTTCTTTTTTCTTTTTTTTTTCTTTTTTTTGTATGAGTCTAAGTTTGTGTTTGCTTCAGGTGTAAATGGAATTAGGAAAATATTTTACACCCTGATGCATGTTTGGGTGCACATGTAAAATAAAGTTAAACTGAAAATAATAAAATTTGACCATGAAATAAGCCCCTTGACTTGTAGAATATTTTATACATCTCATTTACCTTTAAACTAATTTCCAAACTCACACAATCAAAGAGAGAGAGAGAGAGAGAGAGAGAGAGAGAAGTGACAAAGAAGATCACCCAACCCCTTCACTAGTCAAATTTTGCCACCCCATTCCCCTCCACTTGCTGGTGAGTACTCTTCTTTTCTTCCTCTCTTTTCTCTCTTCTTCCTTGTCTTTTCTTCTCTTCCGTGTCCCTCCTCATCTCCTCTGTCTCTTTCAAACCCACCTCTGACCAACCAAGCCCAGATCGAGCACTGCATGTACCCAATCTAGTGCTTGCCATCAAGACCCACACCCTCTCTTCCTAATTTCGAAGCTCCATTAATGGTGGTGACTGTGGTTTTTTTTTTTTTTTTGGTGATTGTAAATAATTTTTGTTCTTGGGTTTTGGAGGATCGATGGTTAGGGTGATTCGTGGGTTTTAATGGTGGTGGGTTGGGGTGAGTTCTACTGTTGATGGTGGCCGATTGGTGGTGGTGGATCAGTGGTTAGGGTGGTTTGAGGGTTTTGGTAAATGGGTTTTGATATTGATTTTGAGATTAATGTGTTTTGATTTTGGTTATAATTTTTCAAGTTAATCGGTAGTGTGGTGGCTGGGTTTACGGTGGTGATTATGGTGACTAGGTTTTTTGGATATAGGTTTTTACATGCAATACCAAACACCGAAAATACTTTTCCAGCCATTTTTCTATAACGCAAACAAACAACTGAAAATATTTTACACTCGAAAAATATTTTCCACACTATAAAACACAGACTAAGGCTCTATTTATATAGGCAAATGGACCTTACCCTCTATTTGGGTGGGGTAAAAATAGGGAAAAAGGAAAACTTTGGGTAGGAAAAGTAAGTGGAAATGTAATGTTTTTCCTTGTTTGGTTTAGAAGGGAAAACATGGAAAAAATGGTGGGACCTTAGTGTTTTTTCATCTGGGTCCACTAAATTGTTCTCCCCCCCCCCCCCCCCCTCCCAAAAAAAAAAAAAAAAATTAGGGTTAAAACTTAGATGAAAATGTGTAGTTAAGTTAAAAAAAAAAAAACTTAACTACCCCTTTCACAACATTTTTTTTTCTACCCACCAATTATTATTTTTGTCTTCTTTTAAGCCACTAATTGTAAATTCACACAAACTACATTTTTTAGCATTCATTTTTTTTTTCAAATAAAGAATGAAAATTTATATTTATTTCTTTTCTTCCACTTTTCAATCCAACTCAACCAAGCACATACGATAGAAAACTAACATTTTTTTTTTATCCCCCAACATTTTCCATCCTTTTACTTTTTCATTTTTCCAACCAAACAGAGCCTTAAGGTTGTGGAATCAGATATTGACCAACTGGAAATGGACAAGAACCTCACAGTGAATGAAAAAAATAGATTTATAAAATTAGGGTTTCTATAGAAAGGTAATGTACGCCATTCCTATATAGAAATTCTTGAATATTTGCAACAAAAAAGAAGAAGGTTTTTTCTTCTGATCAAGTGGTTAAACTTTCTTATTGGTCAACTGGTAAAGTTTCTGATGGTTAAATAAAAGATCTAGGGTTTAATCCTCGTCTACACCAAAAATTGATTGGTATCTTGATCTGATAATAAAGTACTATTATTAGGAGCGGACGTCATAGGTTAAAACTCTCTCTTATTGGTGGATATTTAGATTATTCATCATTGAGACCGGAGGGTTAAATTTATTAACCAAGACTAAATAAATTGTCTACAACTACAATGTTGTTTTCTTGATCAAGGTATGTAGAAAGAGCCATAACCAAACAAGATTTATGACTTGTTTCAACTATCAAATTGGGTTCTTTGTTTCTCCGGTTCCCTAAACAGCCTAGTCCAATTGAACATGGAAAGCTTAGTCTAGTTGGCTGGGCTTTCTAAAGTTCAGTCAAGCCCAATCCATCCAAGTAAGCTCAGTCCAGTTTCCCATAGAAATAAGAAAATTGGTTGCGCTTTCGCAACAAATTTTGTAGCAAATTTGTTACTAGGTGTAACGGTTAAAAAAAAAAAAAAAAAAAAAAAGTCAATAGTGAGTTCAGATTAAAACTGATTAAAATTTGTTGCGAAAATATTTCAACACCTTGAAGTAATTTATTATTATTATTATTATTATTATTACTGTTTTTAGGAATTTTTTTTAGTCATTTTTTTTTAGGATATGCTAGTAGTAATTAATTTGTCTCGAACTAAAACACTTGTCTCTCATCTCCACCTACAACACTCTCCAAAAATAACCCCCAACTTTCACAAAAATGAGCACACAACACAACAACGAACACTTCACAGACACACCCAGTTCTCAATCCCCTAAGGTCAAATCCGTAATTACACAAAACAAAATAAAAAAATTTAAACAAATTTCACAGCTAAAAAAAATTGTGATTCGCAAAGAGAAACCAAAAGGGTGTCTCCTATTTCCTAAACCCACCTCGGAGTTTCTCTGTCTGTCTGATCTGAAGAGCTATAAATAAATAGTAAAACCAAAAAAAAAAAAAAAATGGCATTCTGTGTGTGAAAAAAAAACCCTTTGAGAGAGAGAGAGCTCAGCGTTTGAGTTAACAAAAAAAAAAAAAAAAGAAGACCCAAAAGAGAAGCAATGGAAGGGGTGCTCTCTTCAACTGACGAGCAGAGTATGGTCTCGTCTTTTCTAGAGATCGCAGTTGGCCAGACTGCCGATACAGCCAAACAGTTCTTGCAGGTCATGATTTTTATTTTTATTTTTATTTTTTATTTTTTATTTCTGATTTCTTTGATAATAAAGTTTGCATCTTTGGCACTAAAGGACTGAATCTGCTTCTGGGTTTTCATTAAATTTTTTTTTTTTTTGGGTTTTGATTTTAGTTTGTGTTTTAAATTTTGGGGCTGTTTAATAAAAAGATTGTAATGTGGGTTTGATAGATTGCTTTGTGTATTAAAGTTTAGTTATGTTATGTGGGCACTTAATAATACTGATGGTTTGATTGTCTGACATGCTGACTAGAATGAAAGGCTCTAACTTTGTGTTATGTTTTGGTGTAATTAGAATTTATATGGATTCCAATGATTTTAGATGTTGCACTCTCAAAATGGATTGTCTACATATTGAAATATATACACCAGTATATTGGCATTCTTTTAGTTGATTTTTTTTTTTTTAGGTTAACTATTTTGATTTTGAAATTAATTTGTAAAATAAAGAAGGGCTTGATAAATTGAGAGGTAGTTAAAAGGTAACTGGGAGTATATAACTTTTGATAGAATAGAGTGGCCCGACTCTGAACAATTTGTTGAGGATCTATAGCCGGGCCACAAATTAAGGACTAAGGCTTAGTAGGTGTTTTTGTTGTTGTATGTTAAGTTGAGAGGTGGCAGAGGATATCACCTCTGTCACCTTAGATAGGATGCCGAAAAATCTAAGGGCAGCTGCAACTAATGAGTTTATAAAAAGAAGTTTTTGATTTTTAAGTTACAAAAACACAGTGAGTTTTGAAACCACAACCTCATCCTTATTCTCTAACATGTATAAATTTTTTATTTAATTCATAAAAGGTTTGTAGAGCCAATCTCATAAAGGGCTTTGGTTAAGCTGAGTTCAGTAAAAAAATGCCAGTATTTGGGAATCTCCTTAGTTGACGCTATTAATTTTATGTCTTCTTGAAATCTTTTGATTGATAGAAATTATTTGAAAATTTTACTGTGTTTGGTATCTAGTTTCTTGAACTATATGAATGGTTTTGTTTGCTATCACTGTCTGTGAATGGTGGTTTTTGAACTATATGAATGGTTTTGTTTCATTGTATGAAACTGAATGGTGGAGCCTTGTGGGAACAGGCCACAAGTTGGAAGCTTGAGGAAGCTATTCAGCTGTTCTTTGTGGGTAATGAAGGAGGGCCAGTGGTAGCGCCATCACAATCTCCAGCAGCAGAAAATGTGAACACTTTGGCAGATCAGAATACAGGGTAAGTTAAAAATTTTATTTATTTATTTTTTATAATATTTTGATTGTCAGTTGATTAAATTTATGTGATTGGTTTAGTTTATAACATTAGCTTTTGTTTATCAATTCAGTAATTTGGAGAGGGACATAGGAACTGAAAATGTTGGAGAAAATGATGGAGATGAAGTACGCCCTCCTTTACCTGTTATAAGGCAAGCTCTTTATGACGATGCAATGTTGTATGGGTATGTTTTCTTTCTCCAGTCTTCCTTGATCATTTGAACTGAAATCTTTCCATACAATTTCAATTGTGGCGATGAATATTTTTGTTTTTGAATGTGTCCTGTCACCTGTGCGGTGTTATAATCAGAACTTTCCTTGGTTAAATTTTGTGTACCTCAATTGCGAACCAAGTTTATTCTTTTCTATTTAACAAAGCTGAAAAATAGTTTCCATTTGTCCCATGATTTGCAAAATCTCCTGATATTAAATTGACTTTGCGTTTGATTAGCAAGGCATCAATATGTTATTTATCGAGTGAATTGAATGTAGAAGGTACTGGACTTGCATATAATAATTTCATCAATATACCATTTTCCTTGTTTTTTTTCTCCCTCTATACTCTGTTTGCTTTGGCGTTAGATGTTTTTTTGTTGAAAAACATTTTTATGGAAAATTGCTTGTTTTACCGTGTTTGGTTGCATGCTTGGAAATGTTAAAAAAAAAAAAAAAAATCTGGTGCTTGGCTTGTACGAAAAATCACTAATGGAATTTATAAAATTGCTATACAATATAATCCACCAGCAATGTTAATAGAGAACACTAAATGTACCAAAAAAACTTAAATAGATGAAATCTTTCTTGCAAATTAATTTTCCTTTTGTAAACATCATCATTAAAATTAATAAAAAAAGATTCATGTAAATTGATTTCTTAATAAGCAGAACATACTATAGAGGGATTTTGATCTCTTATTCGAATTACCTTTGATCAATTCCTCTGCATAAAAATTAAATAATTTTTTTGTTCAACAAAAAAAGATAAGCATATAAGTAATTTTCTAACTTGACAATCACACAAAAACTACAAAATCTATATGGGTCCCCAATCAAAAGCAGACCGGCCTCTGGATTGTTGGGGGGTGAGACTTGTTGCTGGAAGCTTCTTCTGTGCTGGGGTTTAGTGAATCTGATGAATGGTGGGCTGGGCAAGATTGACAAAGATAGAGATTGAAACTGTGAGAGACAGAGAAAACTTACCTGACAGGCGGTGTAGGGTCGAAATACCTGGTGGTGGGGAGGAGCCGGACTTTCAGAGGGGAAGGGGGGTGTGCGTGCAGGTGTAAAACAATGTACGCCCCACAGCGCATGATCCTAGTCAACTGAAATTGAGCTGCCCCAAATGCTTGAAAATATGGAAAAAAAATTATGCCGAAACAAACAGTTCTATAGTGTTGGCATGCTGCATCTGAAGTGTACTGATGAGGTTCTGGAAATGGATGAATAGCGTGAATGTGACTCATTATTTTTCTTCATTTTTGTCATGTTAATCAGGATTCGTTTAGTCGTTTTTCATCTGTAACCATTATAAATTTAATTTCTAACCTTTTTTAAGAATCAGAGAACCTTGTTTATTTAATTTTATAACATCAAAAGGTACTATTTTCATGTAGCACCACAGTTTCAATAAATTTTTATGCCATTGATGTTCAGGACGATATTTTATTTTCTTAATCCTGCTTGTACTTGTTATATTTGTCCGGTAACAACAAATGGCAGACAATGTTGCACAATGATATTGCCTTATGCCAGCTTTTAGTATGTGGGTGTTCCAGCTGCTATACTTCTCTGTTTTTTTGCTTCTGTACTATGTTTTCTTAATCCTATCATTTAGTTGCAACTTGACATGCAATGTCGTTTTCTTGTTTTACTTATTGCATCTTGGACTCTGGTGTTCATTAAGATAAAATTTTCTTTGTTATTTTCATCTAGGGCATCAAGGATAGGATATCCATCACGTGAACCAAGTTCATTAATTGCATTCCGTAATTTTGATGAGGAAATGAAACGCCCTGGGGTTTGGGAATCAGACCAAGGTGCTTCGTCTACAACAGAGAGCCACCGAGATAATCTTGCTTCTTTATATCGTCCTCCCTATCATCTGATGTTGCATGGGTCCTTTGAAAAGGTATGTCTGCATGCTTTTGTGCTATAAAAATTAATCTTATAAGAGATGGGTGACCATTACTAGTTGTATTGGAATTTTAGTAGTAGCTTTTTTTGGGTAAAAATATTGGCTTCATTATGATCTTTTTGGAGGCATTCAAGCCTTAGAGTATGGTCCTTGAGTTTTCTCATGGCTATGTATTACAATTTATGTTCAAAATTGGTTTTATAAAAAGTAAAATTGAACCATATGTACATTTCTTGTTATTCTAAGTTAGATGATATGTTTACGCAATTCCTCGAGTATATTACCATGGCTAGCCTTGTGATATCAAAGAACCATTACTAAGGACAGTAGTGAAATGTTGTTCAGATTTTAAATCATTTTTAGCATATTTTATTAGCATGAGTAGGATGTGTATGTTTTCTGTGTAATAAGCCATTTTACATCAGTGATAAAACATGTTAATTTCTTTTCTTTCTTTTTTTGATAAGTAAGAAGAGAATATTATTAATAAAAGAATAGCAAGAAAAAAACAAAGAGTTCACGGTAGTGAACAAAGGAAAGAAAAGGAACAAAAAAACAGAAGCAGCCCCTAATCTATTCTAATAGATGAAAGAAAATCCATAAGGGTAGAACAATCCAAGAAACCCCAACATCGAGACCAATTAAAGAGGGTCCGCTGGCAAAACTCTAATAACTGAACCACAGATTTTCCCTCATCCTCAAAAGACCGCTGATTCCTTTTAGTCCAAATAGTCCACATTAAACAGTCTGGAACCAAATCCTAAATATTAGAACTATGCTTCCCAAGCCAATGATACCAACAAAATAATAAGTCCACAACTGAACCTGGCATGACCTAATTGATCCCAAACAACCGAAGCATATACATCCACAAAGAATGAGCTATCAGACAAAAAAGTAAGAGGTGATCCACAGATTCTGCATTGCAACAACACATACAACAACGATTGCCAAAGGGCGACCATGAAACATAAGATTATCCAAGGTTAGAATCTGACCATGAGCTGTTGTCCACATAAAAAAGCCACCATTTTAGGAACCTTAAGTTTCCAAATGCCCTTCCGAGGGAAGGTGGGAATTTCGAATCTTATGATAAAAAGACTGAGTATCAAACTTCCCACTTCCATTAAGATCCCAACAAAGCCTGTCACACCCTCCACCCCAAGGAATTCGGGTTTGGATGAAATGAAGAAGGGAGTAGGAAGCCGCCAACTCCTAGTCATTGAATTCCCTATGAAATCTTAAACTCCACATTCTGTCATTATCACCACCCATTGGAGGGCTTAACACATCATAAATACAAGCCTCCTTATTGGCTGAACACAAAAATAACTGAGGATAAAGAATTTTAAGAGGAACATCCCCAATCCACTTATCATGCCAAAAAAGAATTCAAGAACCATCCACTACAAAAGAGAAATGCTTAGCGAAAGTTTCCCACTCTTCACTAATACTTTGCCATAACCCACAACCATGAGCCCTACTACAAGTTCTAGTGCACCAACCCCCTTTTCCCTCCCCATATTTCATGGCAATGACCCTTCACCACAGATGAGTGGTTTCATGGCCATGCCTCCAAAGCCATTTCCCTAATAGGGCCTAATTAAAAGATGCTAACTTCTGAATTCCCAAACCACCCAACTCACGCAGTAAGCAAACCTTTCCCCAAGCCACCAAAGGATATTTGAAACACTCAACTGATGAACCCCACAAGAAGTTCCTCTAAATGCGTTCCAATCTAATCGCCACAACTTTGGGGATAGTAAAAAGGGAAACGTAATAAGTTGAAAGGCTTGAAAGGGTACTTTTCAAAAGTGTCGTACTCCAGGGGTGGTGTGTAAGTTAGACATTGAGAAAGCGTATGATCATGTGAATTGGGACACTTTGTTTTATCTGTTGGAGAGTATGGGCTTTAGGGATAGATGGAGGAGATGGCTAAAGACTTGTGTCTCTACTGTTCGATTCTCAGTTCTGGTTAATGGATCTCCTGCTGGTTTCTTTGGTAGCTCTAGAGGTCTCAGACAAGGTGATCCTTTGTTTCCCCTTCTCTTTCTTTTGATCATGGAGGTTTTAAGTCATATCCTGAAGAAAACTGAGGAAGGTGGTTTCATTCAGGGTTTTCATGTGGGTCCTATTAATTCTACTGGTATCCGTATTTCTCACCTTTTATTTGTTGATGATACCATTCTATTCTGTGATGCCTCTAGAGAGCAGATTCTTTTTATTAAGCTGGTTTTGACTTGTTTTCAAGCTTTTACTGGTTTGAAGGTGAATGTGGGGAAAAGTGAAATTGTCCCTATTGGGGAGGTGTGTAACATTCAGTCTTTGGCTAATATTCTCTAATGCAGGGTGGGCAGTTTGCCTATGATTTACTTGGGTTCTTGTTTATCATTTTCTTTTCCCCCCTCTATTTGATTAGTGCATCAGTGAAACCTTATTGATTAGTTTGATGTGAGCCATGAGATTTTTGTTTTTGTCTCTATTTAATCAAATATCATTTAGTTGTTGTTTTGGGCATATTGTGCTTGCCTACTTTCACTGCTAACTCAAGCGGCTGTAGTTCCAAAAAAATTGAAAAAAAAAGGCAGCTAGAAAGTCTCATGGAGTAATTGCTGCTTTTAGTATAGTATTCAAATTATCAATGCATGGTTTTAAATCCCTCAAATCTAGTGGTCTGGCATACAAAACTGCAACTTGAGAAAATTCTGTTTTATTTCGAGTTGTTTGGTTTGGTTTCTCTTTTTTCTAAGGACTACATTCAGTGAGGTCACCAATCAACAGTTGCAATTATATATTTCAATCCCATGTAACTTTTTTATTGGTACGTTTACACAAGCACTCATTTGGTTTTGATCCAATGACCTTACCCTTTACTGTTTAGTATGAGGGAGGACATGCAATTTGAGCTAGAGCTCATTGGTTTTTCAGTCCATTTCAGTGCAAATGTCTAATACTTCATCCCTAAACCATAATCTGCCTTTCCTTTTTAGATGTCCCAGAATTGTCATTCCAAAAATAATGTCCATTGTCAAAATTCCTGGAGTGACTTTTGTACCTTCCATAAATAGCCTTGTCATTACTGTTAAATAAGGATAAATTTAGAATTTTATAATGACAAGGTTGGGAACTTTTAATCCTATTACATGAAATTGTGCATTGTCAAGTTAGGATATTATATAATGACATAGGGAGTACTTTTTGTATGTGTCGGTTGACATGGTCTTTAGGTGCACAGATTTAATGATGGAATGGAAAAGCAAAGTATGCTAATCATTGATGGATGATGGTTACATATAAATGATGAGTGGAGGCTCTTTGTGGAAAAAGTGATTTTTGAGTAATATTTTTAAATGTAAAGAGAATCCTATGAAGAGAACTTAGGTCTAGTGTTGAAGAACAATTTATGAAGAAATTCCAAGAACAAACAAGATTAAAACAAAGAAAAAGATATGGGATTGAAGTTGGAACAATCAAATATCAATGTCTAGGTTCAAAGAGCTCAAGGAATATTCAAATCAGAAATTCATAAAGTGTATCAGAAAAGGCTTCCTACAACGATTCAAAATAGGCTATTTATAATAGGCTTTAGTAACTTTAGGATCCTTACCTTAAAATTTGTCCTCTAGTTTGACTTCAATTTTCAATGATCAAGTAGAGTCTTGAATAACATTTTCCATCATTTCTTTCTTTGTTTTCTTAAGTGCATCAAGAACTCCCAATAAGAACTTGTGCAACAAGCTTAAGAACAGTTCTTTATTTATTATTTATTTTGATAAGTAATAGAATTTCATTGATAAAGAAAAGTTAACTCTATGTCCACAATGATGAGCACATAGTACTTAAAGCAATTACTAACAAATCAAATTGAAATTTGAGCAGATTGTTGGAAGTCAGAAATGGAACTACGGTGCATGAAACCCCAAACCTGAGACCAATCAAACAAAGTTTGGACTAGCAAGGACTTCAAATGATCTTAAGGTCTCACAGCATCCTCAAAAGTGCGGCTGTTACATTCCCACCAAACCAACCACATCAAATACGCTAGTACCAAAATCCAAGCTTTGAGGAGTGCTTTCCCAACCAGTTCCTCTACCCTAACATAAGAGATATTACATTTTCCGGCATCACCCCCTGAATCCCAAACATTAGGAAAACTTCACTCCACATCGCATGATCATACTTGCAATGAAGCAAAAGATGATCCACAGTTTCCCCATAACATCGACACATACAGCACCAATTAACTAGGGGAGTCCCCTCTTAACAAGGTTATCAATTGTAAGAATTTGACCCCAAGCGGTTGCCCATAAAAAGAACGACACCCTTTTTGGGGCCTTTACACGCCAAATGCTCTTCCATGGGAAAGAGAGAGTGAGGGAGCCACAAATAGAGTTATAATAGGAATGTACATCAAAAGTACAACCCTAGTCAAACTCCAAATCAACTTATCATCTCTCCCCTATAGGCAACTTGGAATAAAGAAGCTCAAAGAAAGAATACACATCCACCAAATCCCAATCGTGAAAAGCTCTATAGAATTGTAAATTCCAGCTCCTACTCCCCCCCATCTGGAGAAGAAATCAGCACATCACAAATTAAAGCTTCCTTAGAAACAGAGCATGCAAACAGATCAGGGGAAAAATCCTTTAGAGGAAGGTGTCCACTCCAAGGATTGTACCAAAACCAAATACGATTGCCCTCTCCCACCTCATAACCATGTGTGAAGAGGCTCTCCCCACCCGCACTAATACTCCTCCGCAACCCACAACCATGAATCCCTCTGTTGGCTTAAGTTTTTGATCTTGTTGTATTTTTTCTTGATCAGAATGTTCACTATTGTGAACATGATGTTCAGCATATTTGAATAAAACTTTTATTACTTATCCAAAAAAAGAAGAAGAAGAAATTCTTCTGAATCCTTTCTAATCTATCAGCCATAGATTTAGGAATAGTGAACAAGGATAGATAATAAGTCAGAAGGCTCAATAAAGTACCTTTTAACAAAGTAAGTCTACAACCCTTCAACAAATATAAATGTTTCCAACTAGAAAGTTTCCTCTCCATTTTCTCTATAATAGAATCCATATCAAAGTAGCCTTAAGCGGAACCCCCAAAGGCATACCCAGGCAGGTCATAGGCAGACTACCAATTTTGCAACATAAAATATTTGCTAGAGCATTTTTTTTTTTTTTTTGGTAACACCTTTGAAAACATTAACAATCACATAACTTCGTTCTAAAAGTTGGCTCAACATCATCCTTGCATCTCTTGAATCTTATCGAATTAATTCTTGCTTCATAAATTTTTCCCAAACACAATCAAATCTTGTATCTTTATCTTCTTAAAAATAAAGATTCTCATGATTCAACTTAATTCTGTTAAAAAAATTATTAAAAATCACATCTTTCTTTGTGAAACTTAAAATTTTTCTGTTTGAAATTTCAAAACACACTAGTGGGTTATTCAAATATCATGTGTATACAAACCTTCTATGTCCAAAAGAATACTTCAAAGATCATATGGGCGCCTACTTGTTTCTGTTGTCGAAGAATTTGTACACCTCACAATAAATCTTCAATTATACGCCTCATCTCAGCGATCTATATCTGCTGGTCTTGATTTACTCTACTCCCTGACAACTACCATGATCAGCCATATCTAAAAGTTGCAACCTTTGATTCAAATCTAAATTTTGTAGCTTAGATCTAAGATCTTTTGCTTTGATACCATTTCATGCAGCAAGGAATACTTAGATATGGCTTAGAAGAAGGGTTTAAGAAACAATTTCTGTGACTAACAAGATTAAAGCAAGGAAAAAGAAAATAGGATTGAAGTTGGAATAAAAAAATATCAATCTCTAGGCTCAAAGAGCTTAGAGAAATATTCAAATCTGGAATTTTATAAAGTAGATAAGAAAAGGCTGCCTACAACCCAAAAGATTTTATTTATAAGAGCATTTAGTAACCCTAGGAACTTAATTGTTCATCTTACAATTTATCTATCAAAAAAAAAAAAAAAATATTCATCTTACATATATATAACAATTAATTCCTAACCATAAAACTCAATCAAAAGTCATGTTAATCATATGCCCTTCTAAAATACTAAAGGCGCGCAATAGTAAATAAAGCATAACTTAAAGAAATAAAGAAAATGGACCCTTTTTGTTTTTTCACCATTTGGGCTTAAACATCACTATCTTCTTCCTTTTCTTACCTTTTAGGGGCACCAGTAATCTTTAATATGATCTTTGGCTTATTGTTGGATTGTTTGGAGAGTTCTATTATCTGACTTCTTGTTCTTCCTCTTCCTCAATTTTATTAGAAACTATAGTAACGTCTCATGGATTTTTGTGATTAAATTAGTTGGAAAATGCTGTTATTCTTTCACTCCATAAATAGGATGCTTTTTATTGTTTTGGTTTTGTTTTATATGTTTATTATGAACTTATCTTAATTTATGATTAGAAAGGTGGGTGAAAATTTGGCTCTAAGCCTTCTAGACACCTCCATGATGGTTCATTATGCTTTTGTCACAGCATTTTGCCATGATTACCATAATCAATGTTTTCTACAAATAATATCTAGATGCAATTTAGCCTAGTTTTTAGGCCTTTTTATTTCTTTTGATTTTGAAGCAAATTGCTTTTAACCTATTTATAATCTTTTTCGTGGTTTTGTTTTGTTTTGTTTTTTTTTTTTTTTTTTTTTTTTTTGTTTAGTGCCTCTCAGGACGTGAAATATTACATTACTATTTTTTGGGCTTGATTTTAGAATTAACAGTGTTTTAGTTAATTGAAATACCAATGAATTTGTGGTTATATAGACTGTGATCTTTGACTAGATTTTTTAAAAGTACTTATCTGCAAATGCAGGCAAAAGATGCTGCTTCTGTCCAGGACAAATGGCTCCTGGTGAACCTGCAATCAACCAAGGAGTTCACCTCTCATATGGTAGTTTCTAAATGTTTTATTATTTATTTTATTTTTGAATCCGAGTTTCTAAATAGTTTGTTTATCTCTATTGTTATTTGTCTTATGAACTATTAAAAAAAAGTATTGTTCTTATGTGTTGACACATACTCACTCAGTGTTATTATATTTCTCTGTGAAGCTTAATCGGGATACATGGGCAAATGAAGCTGTTTCTCAAACTATTAGTACCAATTTTATCTTCTGGCAGGTCTGTGATTTCTTAATAGACTTGAGTGTCTTATACGTGACTCTCTTCCTATTTTTGATAAATTGTTGTAGGATGTTCTACTTGACATGGTTTCAAATGTGAAATTTTTTGGGTACTTTTTTCCAAGAAGCCTTGTGACTTGCCAATTTAAAAGAAGAAAAAAAAAACCTTGTTTTGAAGAAGCCCTACCCAGGTCTGCTGGGAATTGCCTTTTTTAGGTTTTAAGACCAGTACTTAGATTCATTGAACTTATTTATTTATTTATTTTTTTTAATTTCGTGTATGAAATAATTGGTTACTGTTCGTATGAGCTGCAATGCCATAAAAAAGCTTCAAATGAGCAATAGGATTAAGAAAAGGCTTAGGGTCCTTCGGCTTTGGTGTTGGACAGGTACTTCTTAGGTCCAAATCTTGTCCGTTAAAATGATGAAGAATTTTTTTGGAACTTTGAGAGTTTGGTAATGATTAGAGAGTGAAATCCTTTTTGTTGCCAGTTGGGGGGTTAGAGCTGAAGGGCATTATTGGGAAGGTATTATTAGACTATTAGAGACGAATATCAAGAGTTCATTTGTTGGGGGAAGAAAAACCTCAAAACAGCTAACAATGTACTATTGTTCCAACTTTTTGTTTATTCTTACCTTTATAAATTAGTTTAGCTAACTTGTTCAACATTCAGGTTAGAGGATCTTGTTAGGTGCTCTTCAATCTAGATGGCTTTAGAGTTCTTTTAGGAAGATGAATTCAATGCCTGCAATTTAAAGAACAAAAGGAAATGATGGGCGGGTGGCTTAACTTTGGTCTATTTCAAGTTATTAATTAGGGCAAATTACAGTAAACCCACTTGTGGTTAGGCCTGTTTTCACTTTTCCTACCTGTGGTTCAAAACTTAACACTTTGCCCACCTGAGATTACCTCCGTTAAGCTTCCGTAACCCACCTCTATTAAAGATATGGGTAAATAAGTAATTTTACTCTCATTTTATGTCTCTCTCCTCCTAAAAAAATAAAAATAAAATAAAAAAACGCGAGAAAATAAGATCAAAAATGCTAAATAATCTAAATACTGTTCATCTGCCGTTCCTTTTAGCTTAGGAATATAATACTAGAGTCGGAGAGAGAAAAATAAGCAGATCCACCGCTGATCTCCGATCTCCACCAATCCACCATGACTCCTGGCTCATCTGCCGTTCGACTAAACCGCCTTGGCTTCTCTGCCACTTACTTCGACTTGAAAGGGAGGTTGGGTTGTCTTTGGATTTGGGTTTAGCGTTTTGATGAGTCACGGCGACGGATGGGTATGCTGGGATTTAGTTGGGTAGATTTGCCGTTTGGAGTATGTTGGGTGGGCTTCTTGTTGTGTTTCGATGAGTCATGAATATGAAGGAAAGGATGGGTTGCCGAGACTTTTCTTAGGTGCTCATGTTTTTTGAATGGTTTTTACTGGGTATTTGTTATTTGTTGGTAGGAATGGCTGGGTTTACTTCGAATATTTCTATTTCAGGGGGCTAGTTAGATTGAATTGGCTTTTTGGCTTGAGAGGAAAGTCGATTTAATGGTTTTTTCTGTTTGATGGGTTTCTTAGTTTGAGGAAATCTGGGTTTATTTATGCTAAGTTTTGGGAGAATAACAATCACCAGAGAACAAAACACAAAGACAATCAACCAGCTAAAGACAAAAAGTTTGAGTTTGGTTTTGTACTTAGTAGGCTTTTGACTCTTTGCTGCAATTACTCCTCCTAGCAATTGTTCCTCACACCCAGCAACTTGGATAATTACTAGTTCCCAAAAAAAAAAAAACGTTCCTAATTTCTCCTAAAACTGTATAGGATACTTGGCTTTGTCTTCTTCCTTCTTTAGGTTTTGCCTATATTTGATAATTAGCTAACAATGTCTTTGCTGAGTCTAATGGATTGGTGCAAAAGTGCTGGAGTCAGTTCCAAATTTAATCAAAAAGTTGTCATTAGATTGTAATTGTTTGGAATTTTATCTGAAATGTTTGTCTATTTTTGCAAAAAATTAAAACCCTAGCCTTTTGATTCATGTTATGTTATGTTTTTATTGTAAAAGTTGTTTTTTAACGGAAAAGCCAGAGGCAGGTTACGGAACCTTAATGGAGGTAATTTCAAATGGGCAAAGTGTTAAGTTTTGAACCATAGGTAGGCAAAGTGAAAACGAGCCTAACCACAAGTTGGTTTACTGTAATTTACCCTATTAAATAGTATAAAAGTGGAGTCAGTTATCATCACATGGTTCAATTTCTTTGGTTTCTATGGGAATTAACTTCACCTTCTTGTTATATTACAAAATAATAGATGCCTCTGTGCCACATGATTTCTTGTCTTATCTGTATAATAGGTTTCCAATTCACGATCCCGGCAAACATTTTCTAGTGTATATATTAACAGTTGATGTTCTCCTGTGGGTTATGTAGGAATCTAGAGAGGCAATTAAGAGGGGTGCTCATTAATAGGAATCTTTTATGTTTAATGATTTCTTCTTATATCTTGGAAGTTTGGGTTGTTGAAATTTCTATGAACCCTTCCCTCTCTGCAACAAACAACTTTTTATCAGATTGTTTTTTAGATAATATTAATTGACATATAGAACTGTAACAATATATTTGGTTGTCAGTTGCCTGTGCCACAACTAGTTGACTCTAAAATACTCATGGCTCAAATATTCATGACCTCAATGATAAGTTTTAAATTGATTGGATGGTTGTGAGAATATTTTTCTGCTGATTTGGATGCTGTCTATTGTAGACTTCGAAATTTTGGATAAATATTTTTTTCTTTCCAGTAACATACACTCTCTGTACTTAATCACGCAGATCTTTTTTGTGAATATAGGTGTATGATGATACAACTGAAGGTAGAAAGGTTTGCACATATTACAAGTTGGATTCGATTCCTGTAGTGCTTGTCATCGACCCCATAACTGGTCAGAAAATGCGTTCCTGGTGTGGAATGGTTCAACCTGAGCGGTTGCTGGAGGTATGTGTCATGGGCATGCACATCCTTGTATTGGAAAAGGGGCTAAGGATTGTCGTATAAAACTTGTACCCAAGCTTGAGTTATATTGCATTGCTAACCACAGAAAGTTTCCTGTCAATTGTAGGATCTGTTACCCTTTATGGATGGTGGCCCCAAAGACCATCACATAACTTTGTCTAATAAACGCCCAAGAGAAAGTTCTTCGACTCCTCCTCAAAGAAGTAAAGGTGCGTAAAGGTTTCAAATTTTGGTGCTCTGACTTCACAAAAAGAGTAATGATGAAATAGAGCTGCAGGCTATTTTCTAATAGGGCAAAACTTAGGTACAGTACCTTAGGTACTGTATGTTAGGTTCCTTACTTAAAATTTTGATATCTGTCTAATTTAACCATCAAGCAAATGGTGTTAAAATTTTTTTTTTTTCCCTTCTTTCTCCTTTTTCCTGTATAGCAACTGCAAGAGAACCCACGGTTTCAGATTTTCAGATCTTTCGAATTGTAGGATCTGTGCCTTCGGCTGACGAATAAAGAGATGAGCTGCATTCTACTCCAAATAAATCCAAATAAAGTAAAAAGCCAAAATCACTGTGGGAAATCCAAATAAATCCAATCATCACTGGCTCATTGCAACTAAAACCATATAAAATAATAAAAATAACCATGAAGATAGTGGAGGTACTCCTTTTGAGAGAACAAAAAGGAAAACAAAGAAGTCCACTTACGTGTAGCAAAGATTGTTTGTAAGGGATTGCAGTCCATCAGCTGTAAACTTGTTCTTATTTCAGCCCATCAAAAGCCATGCTTTCTGCTTTCCCACAGTGCTCACCAAAAGCAAACAAATAATCCCCAACAAAAAAATAAAGAAGAAAGGAGAAAATAAAGAAGCTGGCAGTTTTTTATCGGCCCCGTGAAACTATGGAAATCCTAACTTTAACTATTCTAAAACTAGATCTAGCCAGAAACCGGCGGTCCGGCAGGAGAAGAAGAGGTATGTCACCACGGTGGAGCCGTCGGTCTTGAAGAGGTTGAGCTCTACGGACAATATGAGAGTGGTGAAGACCGGTCCGGCGATGGAGAAGGTGGCGATTTTGAGAAGAGGCGAGTCGTTGGACTCAAAGATCAAGAGCGAGTCTAGGAAGGAAGCTTTCTGCTTTTTCCCCCTTTCTTCCTTATTTTTTTTGCTGGGTCTTTTTTGTTTGCTTTGGATGATGATATCTATTTATTCTTCAGCAGAAGGCACAGATCCTACAATGCCAAGATCTGAAGCCATGGGTACTCTTGCAGTTGCAGTACAAGGAAAAAGAAAGAAGAAGGACAAAAAAAAAAAAAAAGTTTTAACGGCATTTGCTTTGGTTATAAAATTGGAGAGATGTCAAAATTTTAAGTAGGGAACCTAAGGTACTGTACCTAAGGTACTGTACTTAAGTTTTGCCCTTTCTGATATATTAACTAATACACAAAATATTACAGACATTTGTAAGGTGATTCTTTGTTGCTAGAGTGTTTATCTAGAAGGGAGGTTGGAAAAATGGGAGAAGAGAATATATATAGGAAAGATAGAAAAGATATCAATTTTTTGAGAGGATAGAAAATAATTATAGATTTCTTTTGCCTGGTTAAGAAGGAAAAATGAGAGGAAAAAAACGTAATTTTTTACATTTCACTATTATGTTCTTTTTAATTAATCTTCATATTATTTGAAGATATAATGACATGAATATGCAAATAATCTATTGCCAAGAGCCTTGTAGGGTTGGCACCTCTTGGTGTTTCCAACAGAGACATCTAGGATTCAAATCTCCCACCCCAACTATCAATGTATCAAATATGCAAATAATGTATTACCTTTCCATCCTCCCTCTTTTCCACTACAGTAAACAACGGAAGGCTTTTCTTTTCCATCCTTAAAGTTTTACCCGCAACCAAACATACCACAAACTTCACACATCCAGGTTGTCTGTTAGTTTCACCTGATGAGAAGCATGCAATTTGGTAATTGATTCCTATTTTGTGCAAAATGAAGAGTTTCAAGACCTTGATGTTTTATTGATAAAGAACTGTGTGTTGTTAGTTAATATAAGTCTTGGCTTTTATTTTTCTTGAGTTTTGTCTTTGTAAAGAGGGATTCATTTGAGACATTTCTTCTTGTCAAAATGCATTGGGTTTCTTCTTGCTGGTTCAAGTCTATAATGTTATTTTGTTGCAGATGAAACAAATGAAGAGGATGAGGAAGTGCAACGGGCATTGCCTGCTTCTATGGAAGGAGTGAAAGACTCAAGTGAGATTACTGCAAAAGACACAGATGTAGCTGTTAACGAAGAGGATAAAACATGCTCCACCAAGAAGGTCAAATATCCACCTCTGCCTGAAGAACCCAAGGGTGATAAGAACCTCCTTTGCAGGGTTGGATTCCGTCTTCCCGATGGACGGAGAGTCCAGAGAAATTTCTTCCGGACTGATTCAATACAGGTGAGAAGCTATTGAAGCTCATGTTATGTTGAATTATTTATTCTTTACCCATTTCTACAAATCAATTGGTCTACATATTCAGTTGTCCATCTACTAGATGGCCCACATTAATAGTAAATATGTTTCTTGGATGTTTTTTGTTATTTCCTAATAAACAGTCCCATTAAATGGAAATTAAGTTGTGTTGACCTTGCATGGGGAACTTCCTATCATCAATTAAGGATTGTTAAAAAGTATTGTTTTTCTATCCCACCTCATAATGCTCAACTACTTCTCATATTTGGTTTTTGTTTTTGTTTTTCAGCTCCTGTGGTCGTTTTGCTATTCTCAACTAGAAGAAGCTGAGACAAGGCCATTTCGCTTGACACATGCAATCCCAGGAGCGTCAAGGTCTCTGGATTACGATAGCCAGTCAACTTTTGAGGAGTCTGGGCTGGCCAACTCTATGATCTCCGTCACATGGGACTGAAGAACATTATGTTTGGGAGTGGGACTGAAGAACATTTTGTTGGGGACTGTTTTTCGAGTTTCTTCAACTGGTAGAGTTGTGCATTGAAGAATTTTGGTTTGTCGTCGTTTCTCTGCTTGTTTTCTTCCCTTTTTTTTACTCCCTAGTCAGCATCCATTTAATTTGATGGTAATTTGAATCTCTTTAAGTCTAAATTATGTACATACTCTTTATGTACGGGACATGAATCTCTAGATGTTTATGCTCTTCTTCTAATGTTCTCTCTGCTGTGTATACGGACGTTATTCTGTTTCTGTTGCTTAATTTAAGCTGGTACTCTTGTGCTTATTAATTGAACCCAATTGGTTTCTTCCGAATTACAGACTGCCTATGTTACCAGCTTGCTTTTTCTCTTTTTGATTTTCTTTTCCACTATATACTGCCAGTAATTTTGTCAAATTGGCCTGTCTAGGATTGTTCAGTCCGTTTATTGGATAATGATAAATATGCAAATATGAGGACAAACGCCCTATCTGCAGAAATGAAATATAAAAAAGTAGAAAGTTTAAGGAGCTAACTACTTGATTGGTTTGGGCAATCTTTTAGGATTATTAAGAATCTTGAGAGGGTTCTGCAATATTTCCATATTCAGTTGCAAAAATCTAGATGAAGTGGGCATACCTGTTGTGTGAATAAAGATTCTTTTTTCATGAGTGGTAGGTATTCACGTAATAACGTTTCCGTGGTTTGGAATTATTCCTTCAATTTGACACTTTTCTTAGCCTATATATGCAGGTAGTCATAAAATTAATAAAGTATAATATGTTGGACATTGTATTCATAAATATGAAGATATTTTAGGAAAAATAAATAATTTATATAAGATTTTTAAGAATAAATCAGACATCCAGAAATTTTTTTAGATTTCTAATTAAATAAATTTGGGCATAGTTGCATTTTTAGACTTCTCTTTTTCAAAATTTATAATATAAAGACATTAAAGTTCTCAAACTAAACTTCACCTATGGTTTATATTTCTCTCAAATGCAATATAAGGTATCATATTTCTCTCAAATGCAATGGCTAAACTGGCCAGGTTAGAACATTCACATCAGCCTCAAGGTAATTTTAGTAATTTGGTTTAGAAACTTACTTTTACGACTTTAGCTAATGTATTTTTCACAGACAACTATATCAACTTCAATATTTGGTTTTTAAAAAAAAAAAAAAAAAAAAAAAAAAAAAAAAAAAAAAAAAAACCCACCACCACTGTGATTCATTCAACCCATGAGAAACATCACGATCCCAATTAGATTGTGGCGATCTTGAGCTCTTCCAAGCTATGTTTAGTTGATTTGGCTATTTTGACACTGGTAGAGATCGAGTACCGGTTTAAGGTGAAGAGAGTACCAAGAGTTAAAGCTAGGTCAAGATTTGCCATTTGCACTGGGGTTTTGAGCCCATGCTTATTCGGTGTGCAAACAGAGAGAGAGAGAGAGAGAGAGAGAGATGGACGTTAAGAGCAATGAATATAAAATTTTTGTTAATGAAAAGTTGACTCAATATTTGTATTGAGACTACTGTTCATAAATTAGCTTGTTAGAGAGTTTATTGAGGCTAATACTAATGCTGATGCATGAGTGTTTTTGTGAGTTTAGTTCTAATTTTAGCTGAACATTTAGTTTGTTTAGTTTGATGAGAGCGCTAAATCGGTTTGTTTTTGTTTTGATTTTAGAGTCCTTGGCTTTTCATTATTGAGATGTAATTATGTTTGCACTAAAAAAAAAAAAATGTATTTTTGTTGATTAGGTTCGTATGAGTCCTTTTTTTTTAATTTAATTTTTTTTTTCTTCTCCCTTTGGCTGATCTTCTGTTACCCTAAATATAAGTCTGAGATTCATGATCATAAAATTATTATTTTAAATTGCCTTCATTATGGTAGTTTATTGCATGTTATAAATCACTTTTAACACATTGATCCCAAAAGTTAGAAGTCCAGAGAGTAGTAGATTTTTGACCTATAAGCTGATGTAACGTGGCCTACAAGCTCATATCTAAGGTCTTAGGCAACAAACTAAAAACAATATTGCTTAATATCATATCAAAAAATTAAAGTGCCTTTGTGTATGAGACTGACACTAATAATGTGCTTAGTACTTTTGAGACCCTATACTATATGAAATTACAAATGAGGAGGGGTCACGCTCTAGAGCACATCACCATTATTGATGCCTACAACGTGGCACAAGCCTAGGTATCCAAAATCATAATAGCATTGGCACATCACTAACAATGTGACACTGATTATGATCACATGAGCTCTAGATATGTGAATTCTAATTCCTACTATATACATATAAGATCATTCACATTGGGGTGTTAAAATAGCTGTTTTAACATCCCAAATACCAAAAAAGACACATCCGGATTTTTAAAACTTATAACCATTTTTTTATTCCACGTCTCTCTCCTCTCTTAATAAAAAAAATTACTCTCATAATTCTCTTTCTTCTCTCTCATCCTCCTCTCTCTCTCTCTCTCTCTCTCTCCTCACTGATTGGTTTGCAATTTTGGGTGTTTGATTGGATTGTGGTTGTGGGTCGCCAATTGGGTTGTGGTCACAATGGTGGGATTGGGTTGTGATTATGGTGGCTGTGCTATAGATTTGGTGGATCTTAGTGGTGGGTTTGGTGGAGCTTACCATGGTTGTGACTTGTTTGTGGGTTAATTTGGTTGTTATGGGTATTTGTGGTGATAGTGGGTATTTTGCAGTGGTCAATCTGGGTTTGGGTTTTCTAATATGGGCATTTGTTTTTTCTAATTTGGATTTGGAAGAGATTAGTTTTTTTTTTGGTTGTGGGTATTTGGTTGGTTGGTGGGGGATGGTGTTGTGGTGATAGGTGTGAGATTTTGAGTTGGTTGGGTTTTGGCTGATTTATATTATTTTAGTGAGTTAAATGAAAAAAAAAGAAAAAAAAAAAGAAGAAGGTAAGAGATGTGATTTAGGGTAGATTGTGAAATGAGTGTTAAAATAATTAAAGTAGTTTTTTAAGTGCCAAAATGAGGTGATTTTAGCATCACAAATGTGAACGCTCTAAGTGGAGTTTTTTTATGGGAGAGAAAGAGACATACAAGTGGAGTTTTGTATACACTCATTAGAGCATCTAAAAAAGTTAGCATTTAGCACACTAACAAACTAATTTATTTATTTTAACACTCCACTTAACAATACACCCTACATTACATTTTCTATTTTAACATAAAACCCATTAAAAATAACCCAAAATAAATCCTACCATTAAGAAAAAAGAAAAAAAAAAAAAAAAAAAAAACCAAAACAAAACAAAACAAAACCATCACATCAATAGTAGCCACCACCACCCTAAACCCATCACTACCATTGAAACCCACCACCACTACCATCCAAACCCACTAGCATTGCCACAAAAAAAAAAAAAAAAAAAAAAAAAAAAAGAAGAAAAGGCCAGCTGTTGTGGTTCACTCATTTTTCTCTTCGATCAATACAACCACCCCATACCTGCTGATCTACATGACTCACGGCTAATAGTCCATTTCACAAACTATAAACTGCAAACCCACAAATCAACCAACGATCGAAAATCAACTATCAAAATTGACAAGAGCAACAGTCGAACCCACCGTGACCTACTACCCACGAACCCACTGTGATCCATGATCACAAACCCAAAATTGATGAGAGAGAGAGAGAGAGAGAGAGAGAGAGAGAGAGAGAGAGAGAATAAAAGGAGGCATCAATTTGTTATAGTGAACTGCTACTAGTATAATTGTTAAAAAATTTTAGCTTTGGTAACCCAAACGTAGGATTTTTTTTTTTTTTTTTTTTATAGCATTTGGAGATGCTAAAATAGCATTTTGAGAGTTTTAACACCTTCAATGTTAATGATTGTGCGAAATATATGTATATTAAGAGATGACAATGAGTGTTTAAGAAAGTATGGGGGCATTAAATGTGGGGATTTAAGAAAAATCAGTTAACGTGAAAAGTAATAACTCTACATTAATGACATGGTTAAAGAGTGTATTTGTTCACCTTTAGATCTAATGAGAATTCACCGTACACTTTTGGTGTAATCGTCACTTCACAAGTATAAATGCTTGCGGGGTATAGGGGGTAAGAGTCGAGATTCAAGTCTCTAGGAGAGAGCTTCACATCCATATACACTTAGATTAGGTTAGAGTAGAATTTTTATCTTATATATAAAAAATTTTAAAAAAAATCTAATGAGAATTTCTGGTCCTAAAAATGTGTAACTTTTCTTAAGTTGTAACTTAAATCTATCTTTTTACATTAAATTTTCACATTGATGTGATAAAAAAAAAAAAGGTGAACATGGTTTGTGAAACAATCATAGCCCTTGCATACAAATCTTAGGAAAAAAAAAATACAAATACACCATTTTAAGTTTTTAGTCTATTGTTATTTTTATGGTCTAAGTTTTATTTTGTTTTTTTGATCTTGTAAATTGATATTTGTTGTGACTCTTAATCTTTACTATTTGTGAAATGTAATAATTTTAGTTCCACGCACTTTTTTACACTCTTTGCCACAATTGTTTTAAGTAGCATACTGTAATTAGTTGTCTGTTACTATTGCATGGACCAACTATTATTTCTCTACCATTCATAGTCATGTAGTACAGCCGTGACAAAGTGTATACTAAAATTAATAAAAGGTTAAAAGTACAAACTATTTTACTAATTCTTAATACAGTAAAAATTATTAATAAATAAAAAAGTGATATTAACAATAAACTCATAAAAAATAATAATAATTTGTCACATAATTTATAAAAACATTGTAAAACTGTCAAAATAGTACACTTTTTTTTTTGATGAACCAAAAAAAAAAAAATAAAATAAAATAAAATAGTACACGAGAGAGCAGCGCTTATGTGGAATTATTCAATGCATGTACTTCGTCCCTACACTGTAATCACATTTTAATAGGTTTACTCCATCCAGACCCCAGTCACCCACATTCGTGAACAATATAAATTGCAAGAAAACGTCGCTCTCTGTATCTCTTCTTCTCTGTCTCTGATTGTGATGCCAAAGCCATGTCTGATCCTCCCAAAACATTAAAACCATCAAACATACCACCACTCAAACCACCCATCACCACCACCACCACCACCACTTCATCACCCCTACTCCGAGAGCACCGCAAAGGCAACTGGACAACCCAAGAAACACTCATCCTAATCACTGCAAAGAAGCTAGACGAAGAACGCCGAGTCAAACCCACCCAAACCCCACCTGATCCGACCAAACTACCATGCAAACCCGGAAGCGAGCTCAGGTGGAAGTGGGTCGAGAACTATTGCTGGAACCATGGTTGTTTGAGGAGCCAAACCCAGTGCAATGACAAATGGGACAACCTCCTCAGAGAATATAAAAAAGTCCGAGACTACGAGTCCAAATCCAACTCCTCTAATGAATCATTCCCATCTTATTGGGACTTAGAGAAGCAACATAGAAAAGATCGAAACTTACCCTCTAATATGTCCTTTGAAGTCTTTCAAGCCCTCAACCAAGTCTTACAAAGAAGATATTCACAAACAAGTACACAACCAGCAAAGCCAGTAGTTTCTTTTGCTCATTCTCCAGCTCCGGTGACTGTCTTGCCAACTAATCTGCAGGCTCCGGCGACGGAGGCGACAGTTCCTCCGGTGGTTTCAGGTACTGCAGAAATGCCCCAGGTGAAAGAGCTTTTCTTTTTGTGTTTGCTTTCTAAAAAATATATATATATATATATATATATATATTTGTTTATTTGTTTGGTCAAAGTTGCAGGGTTTGAAAGCTCTGTCACATTTATTAGTAACCCATTGTCTTATGCTATAGTACGAGCAATACTTTTTTGCATGAAATACCCGTTGATATGTGGACCGTTGGATTATTATATTTTTAATAGTAAAGTGTAAGATGTTGGTACAATTTGCAGTTCCATGGAATCTTTGTGGAGTCTACGGTGTAGGATATATAGAGTGGAATCTTTAGTGCACGGATATTTGAGAAGTAATGAGATTTCAGATTAGTATTTAAATTGGTTTCAGAAAGGAGCTGGGGTACACAATCATGCTGACCAGTGTGTTCAACACTAGCTCATGACTTTTTTGTGATTTTTTGGGCACTCCAAGGTAACAGAACTCTAATGATAACAATATTTTTCACACTTTTTTTTTACAGCTAGATAATAATTAAGTTTTATTAGTAATATTAATTTACATGAATATATCACTAATATTATACTACTTTTATTTTATATATCAATTTTTAAAATTATGAAAAAATAAGTTACAACAATCCCATAAAAGTGATCTATACAGTATACTCTTTCTAGCTAGCTTAATCATTCTAATGGGCCATGAGGTTACGATGGAAGCATGAAAAATAATATTATCAATTATATGTTGACATAAAATTTAATAAAATGAATTTTTGTTACTCATATTTTGTGGAAGTAAGTATATCTAAAGTATTGAAAAGTTTCAATGCCAATGTAAAGACTCCATAAAAAGTTTTGGAATCATGTTTCAAGAATGGTGTTCTTTTATAGGAAATCAAGGTTGATTTTTTTTTTCTTTTTTGAAGTTTAAAGAAAATTTATACAGTTAAAATAAGTATGACCAAAGATTAATCATATTTTGATCAAGTATGTATAATAATAGTTTTATACATTTGTCTAAGTAATTCAGATAAAATATTGAGGAGTATAAATACTTAGGAATACAAGAACATTAAAACCGTTCTGCGCCACTGTAATTTGCATTTCTTACTATTTATAATATTATCTCTATCCAATTATGAATTTCAATCATCTGTTGATAGATAAAGGTTTAAAATAGAGATTTAAATGGAAATTTTTTTTAAAGAATTAAACAGGAAATTTAAATACATGTTCAAAATTTATTAACTAACCTGATTTCATTTCTTTGTAGCATATATATTACTTAGGAAAATTCTTAGTTTACATTAGACTAGCAATCTATGATTTATAATAGACTAAACAAATGTATAAAATATTGTATATTTTTTGCAAATATGCACAACATTGTACTTTTTTTTTTTGGGATACCATTATAGGTATTTATTTAGTCTATAATATAAGATTTACATTGATAATACAATAAAAACTTATAATTTTCCTATTACTTATATATTGACAAAATAAGGGCACATAATATTTTATTAAAATGACCCATCAATATTATTGAATTTCTAAGCCCCCCTTTCTTTCCCCAATCTCCACGTGGTTCCACCACTGCTTATGGGTTCAATAATTCATCCAACAACGTTCATTAGATGGAGAAACATTGTATCTAACGCAGATTAAAAAAGAAAAAAAGAAAAAGAAAAAAAGAAACATTGTATCTAACCTTTTTCTTTTTTTGAATTGGAAATTGTATCTAACCTTAGTTAACATATGTGACTTAATATGAATTTTCTAAAGTAAAAAGTGCAAGTCTCATGGGATGAGTATGTTGTAGGAAAATACCCAAAAAAAAAAAAAAAATTAAAAAATAAAACACTAAAATTATGGACCAAGGTCTAGGGAGTCATAGTCTCATAGACTCAGAGCCTTACATGTACTGACCAACTGGCAACAGCATATGCTCACATGGTATCCAATACATATCTCTTTACAGATGTACTAAAAAGTACCAATAGATTTACAGTCTCTAATATCTAGTACCAAAAATCTAATTACAATGCAACTTTGTATATTATGTTTGTATGCTATTGAAAAAATTAATTTATATATATTTTTTTTCAAGTTAATGAGATTGTGAAAACCTTTCTTTGGTTAATACTTAAAAACTTAATTTAGTGAGTTCTAGTTAACTCAGCTGATAGAGTTTTTTATGGTTGTATAAGAGATCTGGGGTGAGTAGACGTTATAAGCTAAAACTCTGTTAATTTTTTTTTTTAACATTTAAGTTGTGGTCTGGTGCTTTTATAATATTTGTTAATAAGTTTTTTAAAGAAAGTTTTGATATTATATTTATAAGAAACATAAATCATTATTTAAAAAAAATTCCTTTTGTTTTTAATTTTAATTTTCCATAAATTTTTTAAAAAGTGTTTCCTAAATAAATACATTTAGGATATCCTTTAACAAAATCATTTAAAATTTATATTATCATTTATCCATCATGTACCTGTTAATCTTTTTTTTTTTTTTTTTGTTTGCTAAGTTTGTTAAACCTATCTTGTTTATTTGAAAATTGGAATGTAATTCAAATTATTATCAAAAGAATTTCAAGAATAAAATTAAATAAGAAGTTTCAAAGTAGCCACAAAAAAAAAAAAAAAAGGATTAATCCTAGGACTTCAACAAATTTCATATCCATTTTCACAACTATACTATGTGGCAGGCTGTGATTAATTATTTGTCACTTTTACATGAATCTACAACTTAATGTCAGCTATATCTAGGGGTGTTTGCGGTGTTGTGCGGTGCGGTTTTGGGCCATTTTTAGCACCGTACTTTGCAGTGCGGTTTAGCTAAAACCATAACTGCACCTTACCTTGTTTTTGCGGTCATATGTGCGGTGCGGTGCGGTGCGGTTTAGAGTTTAGCCAAAATCATAACTGTACAGCACCTCATTTTTGCGGTTAGGTGCGATACTATGTATAAGACGCGATTTGATGTCGGTTTCCTGCTTAGCCTAAGACTATTTTTTCCCCTTTTTTTGGGCTAAGTTTTAAATTATTGAGCTAGTATTTCTTTATTTTGGGTTGACTTTTCTAGTCAACACTTGCTAGGGTTATTAAACTTTTTTTTTTAAAACTAGGATTATTGAACTATTAATAATATATTTAATATTAAAAATAAATCAATAAATTAATTAATATATAGAGAGGGTGAAGTGCGGTGCGGTTTGTGTGGTTTTCTTATTATAAAACACAAACTGCACTAAACCATGCGGTGCAGTGTGGTGCGGTGCACTAGTACTTGTGATGCGGTGCGGTTATGCCATTTTGCGGGCGGTTTTGGTGCAGTTTTTGCGGTTTGTGCGGTTTATACTGTTTGGTGAACACCCCTAGCTATATCAGATAGTTGTGAGAATGAATGTAAAATTGGTTGTGGTCCTTATTTTTTTTTTCCAAAAAAAATGTACATTGGCAATATTACTTTTTGAATGAGATAGAAAGTTTGTAAACACAAATATTTGGACACCTATTGATGTGACAGATTGTTAGTAATATGTAAAAAAGTGATGTTAATAATAGCCTTTTAGATGAAAACCAGTACAAACTTGCTACATAACAAGTGTCAAAAATATTGTCAAATTTGGTGTGAGTGCGGATTGCTACTTTCTGAATTAGGCGAAGTACATAGTTATTTAACTCATCCCAAAACCTATTAGGTTTTTGAATCACACACTTTTTATGTTTCTAATCATTATCAAAATATTGTTTGATTCTAGAAAAGTCAGACTCGTCCGAGACAGAGTTGAGTGAAATGCATGACTCCAGTTCAAAACGCAGGAAAGTTAGAAGAAGAAGAAGCATTGGTTCGACCATAATGCGTAGCGCATCGGTATTGGCCCAAACATTTCGAGACTGTGAGGAGAAGAAAGAGAAGAGGCACCAAGAAGTAATGGAACTTGAACAACGAAGGCTTCAGATTGAAGAAAAGCGAAATGAAGTGAACAGCCAAGGAATGACCCGTCTTGTAGCGGCCATGACCAACCTTTCAGGTGCAATTCAGTCATTCATTTCGGCCGGCCATGACAATGTCAATATATGACATGAAACATTTATTTTATGCTCAAATTTATTATTTCCTAGAATAGCCATTCTTTCTTTAAATTAATTGGCATCTTCAAAATTAGATTTAGTTATATCTAGGGATTTTATTAAAAAAAAAAAAAAAACCTTTTTTTTAGAGGGGATGTATAAATGGAATCATGGGTTTCACAGGTTACTTTTAATTGTCTTATATGTGGTTTGAGAGCCAAATATGGCTGGTATTTTTTTTTTTTTTTTTTGAGTTTCAACTTATAGCGTTTGTTTATAATGATTATGTACTTTATTATCAGACCAAAATGCCAATCAATTTTGTTTTATAAGAAATATGAAATGACTATAGGGAAAATTTATATTCTATAAATAGTTAGAACAACTTTCTTTAAGGCTCCCAAGAAATAGAAATGACTATAGGAAAAATCTATATTTTAAGGAAATTGTTCTAATGTGAAAGCCTCTATGATTTCATTACAATTCATAACTTTAGCAAGAAAATTAGCTAGGTCTCTTCTTTTTTCTTTTCTTTTTTAGAGAATGAATCAGCTAGGTCAATTGAGTACTCTAGTTCTGATACCATGTTAAATTAATGATTGTCCCAAAATTTTTAGCTATTGAAATCTGGTAAATTTAATTATTTAACCAATACTTCTAACATTTTCTATCAACAATAAATTATGGCCTTCTGTTTGGAAACAAATGTCAAAATGCATTCCGTGAAGAATTTTATATTGTAGTTCAATACTAAAGACTTTTTTAGCAATTAATAAAGTAGTGTAGATGGATTTTGTTATGCGTTTCTTCGTAGATTTATGCATAATAACTGCAAAATGATATAAATTTTGTAACAATTTCCTTTTTACCATACAAGATAAAAGATTTGTTAAAAATTTTGTCTTCCATTATTTTATTGAAAAAAACTTACTTTTGATAATTAATATTAATGCTTGAATGCTTGTTCTATAGTTGTAGTAAAAACTAAAATATTTAGCATAATGACAACCAACCTATAAATAAGTTGGTTTGCTACTGGTTTTCTGGTCTTTACCAGCTAGTGGCACAATTCAAAAATATTTAACAACTTTTTTAAAGTACTTCAGATGTGGAACTATATTTAGGAAAGGCCACTAACCACAAATTAGGGGTAAGTAACCAATTTCAATTTTGGGTTGCTTGGGCCTACTTTCAGTTTCAAGAGGCTGAATCGGTCTAGTTGTAGTGTATCCAGCCAATCTCTTCAGGGCCGAATTGTAGCTATTACCACCCACACTTCCTTAGCACCCCTTTTAAGGCATCGTCCCCTGGGGTTTATAATTAAAGAATTATTCTTTAAGGTCTTTTCTGACGCATATTGTTTTCTTCCATCATATACATCATCAAAGGCCCATCTTCACCAAACCAACTTTAATTTTGATTGTTTGTGTGCGCGTGTGTGTGTGTGTGTTTTTTTTTTTTTTTTTTTTTTTTGAGAAGAATTGTTTGTGTTATCTTGTTGTTTAGCAGGGTCCTCAAAATAATTTTTTATGGTTGGTTGCTGAAAAATATCTATATTTTCACCAATGAAAATCCACTAGCTAGTGATTTTGATGGTGTTGAAGAGATGGGAGGGAGGTGGTAGTGGGCACATGAGAAACTGAGGAGGTTGGAAGGATGGACACTTGCACTGGCTTTATTAAGAGTCACTTGAATTGGTTTGCTTAAGGCATTTTGGTAAAAGTATTTAAATATAGTTTTTTGTTTTGCAATCCATAAAATGGTGGGTCTCACACTTGAATTTATTGTTTGGCTACTATTTTCTACATATAATTTTCAAAAAACTGTATCCTATTTTCTTAGTTTAGAACATGATTTTGAAAACGGCTAAGGGGTGTTTTCAGAATACAGAAAATGTTTTTAATGACATAGTTGTAAATAAATTGAAAACAGTGAACCCTACATATTTATCCAAACTCTTTTACCTCTTAAATTAAGGAGTTTATCTTTATTACAAAAAGAATTTTCACACTTCAAATTTGAAAAATATCATTAAAAAAAAATACATGATAATCTTTATTCCCTTATATTATCCACACCAAAAAAAAAAATGTATTCTACAAATTCTATACGTTACTTTTTGTAAATATTTTTATTTAAATCTCAAAAATAAAAATAGTCTTCCAAACAATTATTTTTTGTTTTTAGTAGTTTGAAAATTGTTCTTAAAAGTGGGAGCCAAACACGTATAATATAAAAATTATTATATGAAAACTAGTTTCAAGTTTAATTCTTTGAAAATTGTTTTTATATCGTTTTGAAAACAAAAACAAAAATCCTCCTACCAATCAAGCCCTTAAGAGACATGTTTTTGTTTTTGTTTTTGTTTTTTGTTGTTTTTGTTTTTTAGCAAGAGAAAGAATGAGTAAATTCGAGTGGAGGGAAGAAAAAAAAATAATGTTAGAAGTCGTAAAAAAAAATGACAACAATTGTTAAAATAACATATAGTATGAATATGATAGAATAAAATGACAAAACAAAAAAAAATACGTATGATTGATTCTAAATAACACTTCAAAATATTTAGGTTGCATTTGGGAACTTGGATTTAGATTTTAAATTAATAGATTTGAAATCAAGGAATTTCAAATCCATTGATTTTAGGAGTTATTTCAGATCCAACTATTTTAAAGGTTTAAAATCCTTGACATTTTTTAAATTTTCCAAATAAGTTATTTGGATTTTAATCACCCAAATCCAAATTCAAATGCCTAAATCATGTCATTCAAACATATCACTAGAGTAAGAATTGATTGTCGTTGTTTGATCATATTCTCAAGTTCTCAACTCACCCACCCACGTATTTTTCACCCGTGCTATTATTAATTATTATTCTTTTAAATGTAAGTAGGGCAATTCGGGATTTGATTCCTTAATCTAAAAGAGGCGGAATAATGGGCATTAGATCATAAACTTTTTCACTTTTAAGATCTTTGAACACTGCGCACCATCTAATCGCATGTGATAACTGATAATTGATTGGCTTTTGCTAAAGTAATAATAATGCAAATGATTATGATTCTATGAATCATGTGAGGAAAAATTAAAATTCTTCTTGCATTAACCATTGCTTCTTCATTATTATCTATCTAGTTCTACATTATCTACCCAGTTCTACATTTCTTACAAGAAGACATTGTGGAATGGATGCTCAATAGTGAATATAAAACTCATATTTCTGACCACTCCTGAGCTTGAGAATGCATGTATGATCCTAATTTCACTGAATGTAACGTTCCAGAAAAAGTGCCCATTGTCGGTAATGGTTTTCGTACTTTTATGGAACGTTTTTTTTATTTTTATTTTTATTTTTAATAACACGTGGAACTTTTTTTTAACACCATTACCGACATTTTTTTTTGGAAATAAGACTTTACGTGTTACTCCGTTAAGGAAGGCCCTTCAAATCAGCCTACTACATTGAAAACGGCTTGTGGCATATTACCGACAGTATAAATGTAAAGATAAACCAAAACCTTTAAATTTGTGTGGGCAGAAATCAAAAAAAGATTTATCTTTAATTAATTCTTTAATTAAAGTTGTCGATAAAGTTTCATTTTTCTTTTTAAAAGCTAGATTTATTATTGGCGGTGGAAAATGGACATCATTACCAATTCTACTTTTGGACTATCAGTTTTGTTATTTGCAGTTTACTAAAGTCTGGGAAAGTGGGACTCCTATAATGATCCTATTCCTATCCCATTGAAGTGGAATTTATTTACCCACTTGGTTACGTATTTGATTTGAAATTTTTTTTTTTTTTGGTTTCCTGTAGCAAAAGAAATCGGATGCCATGATTCTGTGCTCGCATCTTGACATCTTGTGTAAAGTTGTACCATACCACAAGTTTCATTTTCTACTCACCAAAGTTTAGAGATAAGCTCCGGCGAAAGTTCCCATTTATCTATAAGATGGTTTTCTTCTTTCAACTAGACTTTTATATGGTTTAAAAATACTTTTATTAATAAATTGTATTTTTATTTTGAAATATGATTATAAATGTCAAATAATAAATTTTATTTTAAATTCAAAAAGAGAACTCTAAAAATTTAGAATTTTTTTTCCCTTCACTTTAAAAAAAGAAATTAGCTTATCTCTAAAGTTTGTTCTTTTTATTTGTTTAAAAACTAAAAAATATATATTTTTAAATTATAATAGATACAAATTATTAACATTTACCTAAAAAGATAAAAGAGTCCCTGAGGGCAAGTGAGCTCGTGCTCAGAGGCTAATTTTAGTATAAAAATATACTATTTTTAATATTTTTTTATTTTACATACTTATTTTCTAAAACACCTCATATCAGATTATCTATTTTACACTATATTTAATTAAAATATCAATTTTTCTAAATTTTTAAAATTGCTTCTCTTTCTTCACGCACAACAACAATCATCCATTCTCTTCCTTCATCTTCGAGATACATAAAAAAAAAAAAGAATAAATAACTAAATACAAAATTAATAGTATCAGTGTAAATTTAAATGGTTATTGTAACAACTTATAAATTCACACAATTATTCATGAATTGATGTGAGTCAATTTTAGGTAAAACTGTATAAATTCTAAACATTTTTTTATTATACATGGAACGATGTAAATGCTCTTATGAAAGAGTTGTTTAGGTATATTTTGGGTTTTTTTTTTTTTTTTTTGAATTTTGTGAAAGTAGTCTTCTATCACATTTTCTTAATGACACTTTTTGTTGAACACTTTCCGGTGTTTCATATTTGTGATTCTAACGCCACCACCTCCTCCTCTGTTATCTAACTAAAAGAAAAATAAATTATTAGTGAGATTAAATGAAGTGACAGTAAAGGAATTAAAAACCAAAAAGAATTCTGCCGTACTCAAAGATTATGTTGATGAATTAGATCATGAAGAGCTAGATTTCATGCAATTCGACTCTTCATTCTTCAACAATGGATCTCTAATATTCATAATTTGTGCTTTTCAAAAAAAAAAAAATTGCTATGATCAATCATTTACCAATTGTCTAAAGGAGATTGCAATTATATTTATTTATTTATTTTTCTAGTAATTTTCTTAGAGCATTGGCATCAGGTGTGTTAAATGCTAAATTTTTAGCATTTGGCACACCAAACACAAAAAAAACTCATGTCTCATATGCTAAAAAGATTTAGCATTTCTATTTGTACACTTCTATTAGTAGAAGCATACGGACTTATGTGGTAAAAGGAAATTTTTTTTTAATTTATTTCTCTCTTCTTTTAATCTTTTTTTTTTTCTTTTCTCTCCTTCTCTTTCTGTCTATTGCCCTCTTCAATGTTTCTCTCTCTCTCTCTCTCTCTCTCTCTCTCTCTCTCGTTGATGGTGCCCTGGAGAATGCGGTAATTATGGTGGTGGTTGTTGATTGATGGCTGCTAATTGTGCGGTGGTTGTTGGTTCTTGGCTGGTGGCCATTGCCACTAGGTTTTGTTTTGTATATTGGTTGATTTTTGGGTTAATTTTATTTTAATGTGTTGTATATATTATTTTAATGTATTGAATAAAAAAATAGACACATGTGATGTATGCCTATATGGTGTATTATAAAACAATGTGCTAAAATAATAAAGTATGCTTTTTGATTTGTTAAAATAACATGATTTTACAGCTGATGGTTGATGCTGATTGTTGTTAGTGGCCCAAGTGGGTAGAGCTAGGAAGATAAGAGCACTAGCATCCGGGGATGCATATTAACCTCTATTTTACCATCTAGAAAGTTACTTTATCTATTATACTAACCTACTTAACAATAAACCTAATATTCTAGTTTTTCTTTTTACATCTAACCCATTAAAATAATATTAACTACACAATAAAATAATATTTTAAAAAAAAGTCTATCTCTCCTCTCACTAATTTTGGAGAAATTATAAGGTCCACATGGTGGACAAGTGACATGGTCCACTATTCTATTAAAAGACTCACACTTGTTTTAAATTGTTAAGTTGGAAATTTTTTTAAAACACTAACTCAACAATTTTAAACAAATGGAAGTTTTTTAGTAGAATAGTGGACAGATGACATGGTCCACCAAAGGACTGTATAATTTCTCCTAATTTTGGTCTTTTCCTTTTCTTAAAAAAAAAAATCGGTTCTTTTCCTTCTCTCTCTTAGCCATTAACAGGCATTGCCGAGCAACCTAACGCACCACCCACCACCTACCACCACCACCGAGCAACCTAATCACACCACCCACTACCAAATCCATCGATTCAAACCCAAACCTGATACCTAATACACATACATAACTAGTACAAACCCCAAACTCACGACCAAACCAAAACATACAGGCACCACCACAATCATAACCACTTCTCAAATTTCAAACCAAATACCAAAACCCACGGATAAGAAAAAAAGGAGGGAGTTTTGAGCAAAAAAATAAAAGAAAATAAGGTGGCAACTATGGTGGTCAGATCGGGTTTAGGATTTGGAAAGGGGATGAGATTTTGAGATAGAGGAATCTAAGGGAGGAAGAGGGTGAGCTCAAGGTGAACCACAACTAGGGAGGCTTGGTAAGTGGTAGAGCAAGCTCGAGCCTTGGTGGTCTATGAGCTTTGGCCCGAAGAGAATAGAGAGTTTGAGAGAGAGAAAGCGACAGAAAGTAGAGAGATTAGTTGTTTTTTTTTTTTTTTTTTTTTTTAAATTTGAAAAGGAGATAGATGAATAAAATAATGAAAAATGAGTTTACATCCCCACATACAATAGGTTTTATAAATAAGAATTGACTATTCATAGTTGGTATAAGTTTTTAGCAATACACCCTGGGATGATGGCGTGTTTAAGCTTGTGAGTTGCTAAAATAGCAACTGGGGGGGAGGGGGTTTACGCCCCCAATGTTAGTGTTATAAGAGCATTAGCATTGGGGGGTGTAAAATCCTCCAAATGGCTATTTTACACCTTATGTGCCCCAAAACATGCAACACCCAAGGTTGTATATCTAAAACATTAGAGCATTAGCATCCAAGGATGTAAAATAGTATCTATTTTACATCTTCAAAACCTACTTTATTTATTTTACCATCTCATTTTACAACTCACCCTACATCTAGTTCTTATTTTTACATATAACCCAATAAAATAAGGACAAAGTTTAGCTACAAAATTGGTTGTAAAGGCTACAACCTTACTTAATAAAATAAATATTATTACATATTTTGAAAATCTAACCGTTGAATTACATGTTCTTTATGCTCTTAATGTATATATCAAATTTTGTGTCAATCAGATGTTATTTACTATATGATCTATAATTTTATATTTTATGCATAATTTTAAACTACAAAAATTTGCAATTTAAACATTTTATCGATGGCATAGTTATTGATCTTTAATATTTTAGAAATTTGCAAACATGGAGGATATAAGAAGAAGATGTAATCCAATGATGGATTTTTCAAAATTCACCTTTAATAAAAAAGATATCGAGTAAGGTTGTAGCCTTAGATTACAACCAATTTTGTAGCTAAATTTTGTCCATAAAATAATATAAACTACAAAACAAATAATATAAAAATTTATTGATTTCTCTCTCACCTATTCATCTCTGTTTCTCCTCAACAACCAAACTTACACCAGCACCACCAAACCAACCACCCCAAAACACCAAACCAACCAAGCAATAACAACACTACCACCTCTAAAACACCAAACCAAACCCCCAAACCCACCGTTGTAACACCAAATTGAAATCCCAAATCCAAACCCAGCGAAATCCCAACCCACAAAACAAATTATAGCCAAATACCCATCACCTTCAACCACTAATAGCAACCCACAACCACTGAAATTTATACCCACTATCGAAACAACACCACACACCACCAAAACTTTGAAACCAACCCAAGAACCACAACCTATTCAGACCCACAACCCATTCAAAGCCAAGCCTCAAAACCGATTCAACCCATGGCTGTAAAATTCAGCGATCAAAAGCCACAACCCACAGCAAGTGAACCCTAGCGAGCAAAAGCCACAGCCCACAACAACAAACCCAAGCGAGCAAAAGGTCGCCTTCAAACTCTGCCATTGCCGTTGTCGCCTTTAAGATCTACCACCATCGCCATCACATTCAAGCATTGCCATTGCCGCCATCGCCTTCAAGCTCTACCACTGTCATTGTTATCTTCAAGCTCTGCCGTTGCCTTCAAGCTTCGCCATCGAGTGAGATAGCCGAGATAGGAGAGAGAGGCAATATGACCATCTTTGGTTTGGGGAGAGAGCAACCGGGTAAAAAGTGAAGTGAAAAAAAAGGTAGAAGGGCAAAGACTGTTTGAGTGGCTTGGGAGAGAAGGGGAGAAGAGTGAGTAAATGAATGAGATGAGGAGTGTTGTACGTGAATGAAGGGAGAGGACATCAGATATTTTCAATAAGTTCTATATATAAGAACCAACTATTCACAGGTTGTAAAATATTATGAAACCAATACTCGAATGGAGCATGCTTTTTGAGGTTTTGGTTGTAAAATAGTATCTGGGGGGTGTTTACACCTCGCAATGCTAGTACTCTTATATAACCTAGTTGTAAACTTAAAAGACATTATTTTTTTCACCCATCTCTCTCTCTCTTTCTTCCGATTGCAAGTAAGGCATTATTTTATAATATTTTATAGTGTAGTTATATTATTTTTTTTTGTATTGATTTATATTATTTTATTGTGTTGTGTGAAAAAATAAATACTAAAATATTCGGTGTATTATAAAGTGAAATGATATAATAGATAAATTAATATTTTTAGATGGAAAAATAGTAATTTTTATACAACCCCGGATGCAATACTCTCAGCTAACTAGGCAAAAATGGCGCACTACCACTATTTAGTAATCTATTGATGTTTTGGAAATATGTAGGGATCTATCATTTTTTTGAAACTCGAGTTTATGAAACTCGAGTTTACCATGAGATTCGAGTTCTTTAAAAAAATATGCTCTGAAAAATTTTAAAAATTTTTTATGATAATTTTTCTATGATACTTAAGCTCCATAAATTCGAGTATTATGAAAAACTCAATTTTGTCAAACTCCAGTATTCAAAATATTGTAGATTTTTACGTTTTTAAAAAACAGTGATAAATTACAATATAATTTACGAGAAGATACTGTTTGGCTATTTTTGCCCCACAGTTATACAGTGCAGACTGTACCGGCAATTATTGAGGATATCTATCCCAGTCTGTAAAACCAGAGAACCGGCCAGCACGTTGATTTCACATCCAATACCATAATAAAGCAAGCACACCACGATGGCGCGTTAGATCTACATAAAAGAAACTGTCTAGACTCCTAGAAAAGAAAAGAAAAGAAAAGAAAACGTTACAGGTAACTGGATGTGTCTAGTGTCAGTGTCAGCCATGAACGAAAAGCCGTGGATGACAGATCAAAAATAAAGCAAAAAGTAGTACTACAGAGTGGTAATGACACATTCAGGCGTATTTATTGTTACCTTTTGTTTAGTTTTTTTTTTTGTTTAGTTTTTTTTTTTTTTTTTTTATTATGAACGGTAATTTTTTCTCTCCATCATTTATGATTTATAGAGGTAAAAGAAAGGAAAAAAAAAAAAAAAAAAACCCAACACTAAAGAAAAAACCAGTTTAGTTTTGTATTAGAATAATTTTATTTCTATTTTTTTAAAATTAATTTTAGTTGACATGTATGTAAAACTTTAAATTTAAAGGGAATGTAAATTTAAATATTCAAAGTTAACTAAATTTTTTAAGAGATATATTTTGTTTGACTTTGAGTCAATTTTTAAAATAAAAATTATCAAGTAAAATTAATTATTTTGTTCTGAGTTTAATGAAGAACAACGTTAGCTCATAAAAAAAAAAAAAAGCAACGTTAGAGATGTGTCATTTTTTTATTATAATTTTTTAGTAATTTAATAATTCATTAAGTTGGTAAGAAGTGATTATAATAGTGTGATTCAATCAACTTAATTAACAAAATATTTTATCATAAAAAAATAGACTTTTAAATTCTGTTTACACTGTAAGCTGTCTTGATGTAACAGTAAAAAACAATTATTAGGACTATTTTATAATTAATATTCCAATCACCATAGTTTTTTTTTTTTTTTTTTTTGAGAAAAAGGAAAAGAAAAGAAACGATGAAAGTATTACAATATGAAATACGAAGGATATTCATCGTTTAAAACATGGTCCAAACGCCTATTTAAAGGCCTTGCTTAGCGCCTTTCTTGCATCAGCACTCAGCAACTCTCACACTTTCGAAGAAGAAGAAGAAAGAAGAAGAGATGGAGCGATCCATGCGTGTGTTTTCCACAGTTTTCGTCGTGCTGCTGCTTCTTGTGGCCACAGGTTGTTCTTTCTCATACACTTATTTCCTTTCTACATAACACATATATATATATATATATATATATATATAGTTCTAAATCTGTCTTAGAGTTAAGTATATTGTTTATTGCATAGTGCAAACTGCAAACATATATGGTTGACAAGCTAGGCACTTGTGAAGTAACTCTTACCTGTGTTTGTATTTTGTATGTGTTCCTTCATCCCCACAAAACGAAAGGACAAGCTTGTCTAGCTAACTCCTCAAGCTTCATTAAAGAGTTCTGATCGTAGTCATTTCTTCACATGGTCAATTAATTCATAATGGCATATGACCATTTCTTTCAAAAAGTTTGTGAAAGAAACTCGATTTGAGGGAAAATAAAATGGAAAGGATAAATCTTCTAAAGAAAATAATAACGTTTTTTTATTATTATTTTTATTATAAAGAAAATGAATTTTCTGTTTATAAATTTTTTATCTTAAATTTATTTTAACTCAAAAATCAAAATAGTTTTTTTTTTTTTTGAGGAAACAAAAATAGTACTTTTATAAAACATTTTTAATCTGCTGTTTAGGAAAAAAAAAAAAAAATAAAGACTTTTGAAATCTTTCTTCTCAGAATGAGTGTGATGATTTTTCTTTTTTTAATTTGGGACTTCCTAGAATATACATGCTCAATTTTTATTTTAATAATGAAAATTTTACTTCTTCAAAATTTTAATTTTGATTTTATGAAACAAACATGATTATATATTATTTATGCCACATCTAATAATATAAAACACGCTTTAAAAAGATTATTTTATTTTTACAATTTTATTAATGTTTAAACAATTTCAAATCGAGATATATAGTTCCGTTTGTTTTGCACGTCTCGCGTTAGACATGTTTTTCTTTTTAGCACCTGGTGCACTGTTTATTGGACATGTACCGTGTGTCTAGGCTTATGAAAGTAAATGATAATCAAAAAATAATTTTTTTATTATTTTTAATTTTCAGCAAAATAAGCGGTATAATTATACATTAAAAATTGAGCAATATAAATATACACACATTAAAATACTATGATATAAATTTTTTCATGGTTAAAATTAAAATTTCCTTCAAATCCAGTTAGGAATATTTTTGTCAAGACAAGTGACAAATAATTATGTATAGTAAAATAAATTATGATTTTGGGGTTTGAAGATGACAAATTATAAAGGTGAGAAATCTAGATATTGATGAAGATCTAGTTGCATGAAATCCCAAGTCTTCAAGATTCAGATTCTGTGCAGGGATAAAAGTAGTACCAAGTGAGATCCTAATCCAGATCTCACTATTTTTTTCTCTACCAAAATAAATTCAAATTTGAACATCTGGATTTAAATTTTTTACCAAATCTGGATGTTCAACATATGGATCTGATCACTTTTTTATTAAATTTAATTAAGGGCCTTTATGTGGCATTAACAGTCTTATTAAAGATAAAAGGGCAAACATTTTCTATGATCAGGTTTATAATCTGTAGTTTCCACGCTATCATGCTAAAAGATAGTGTGGATCTTATATTCTTATAATCGTTTCAAATATTTATTAGTACAGGTTAAAGTTATACATAGTTGTCACACACTTACCACTAATTAAAATGTTTGGAATTATTTTGGTGTTTGAGCAGAGATGGGGCCTATGGTAGCCGAAGCTAGGACATGTGAGTCACAGAGCCATCGCTTCAAAGGCCCATGTGTGAGGAAGAGTAACTGTGCTTCTGTCTGCCAAACGGAGGGCTTTCATGGCGGCCAATGCCGGGGCTTCCGCCGCCGATGCTTCTGCACTAAACATTGTTAGCGTGTGTATGGGATAAGCGGGAAGATGATTAATGATATCATCTCCCCATAGCTTGTGTGAACCAAGAATAACATGACATATGGTTGTTTTTTTCTTTTTCTTTTACCTTGTGTGTACCAAGAATAATAAGACCCTTTGTAGTTTGTATAGGGGGTTTTGTACTCTTCTATCGTGTGATTTTCATCAGCTGTTGTAATGTATCATTTTCTCGGATAATGTTAATATATTATTATGCATCTCTCCTTTTTCCTATTTTTATCTTTTGGGTAGAAGAGGCTTTTCATTTTGTTTGGTATAGGGGTTTAAACACATATTTTCAGTTTTTAAATAACATTACACGTATTTTTACACACTTTCTTATCCACACATATTTACAAACAACGTCACTAAACAGCCTCTAAAGCGCCCCATTGGAGCTTACAATCCGGTTATACAAAACACCAGCAACATCTAAACTAAGCAGCAACAAGACCTCCAAAGGAGGCTCCAAATAAACAACAAAATCTTGAGAGATACTCCTCTTCTAGGAAGAGCGTTAGTGCACTTATTAGCTTCCTTGTATTAGTGTTGGATTTTAACCATAGGAATCTAGCTAAGTTCCTCTTTACAGTCAGCCAGAATAATATCAATGGCATTAGACGACGCTTCAGCTTGGCTTCCAATTCAGTCTAAACAGCTAGCAGATTCAAAAAGAGGCAGAGGTTTATACCATCTTTCAAGGCCCAAAACTCTGCTGCAACGGGCGTAGTACTCCCAATAACTCTAGCGTACTCTTTGATCCAGTCTTCGTTAGCATTCCTTATTGTGAGGATTAGTGTTCCTTAAATCCTATTGTAAGGTGCCATTTATGATATCATGTATGACATTATTTATTAAATGATGTATGACTTAATATTGTGATTAATAAAGTTGTTTTATTATCATCTAAAATAATGAAAACATGAATATTTGGACATTATCATATAGTCCATGAGATGCATAGTATGTGATTTATGTGATTTAGTCACAGAAGATATAGATCACAAATTCTTTGTAAACTCAGAATTTTGATTTGTAGTCGGTGATGAAATTGGGCATTCCATCTGTGAAGATTCTAACATATCAACTAAGATGATTTGTCTTGATCATGGAAGTGGAGACTTCTAGTTGATATGTTTTAAGAGTTAAGACATATTGAACTGAACCGCCGTGAGATTTATTATTCTCCTAACGACTGTCAAATGAATAATAAATCTCACGACTTATATTTACATGAACTCTTAATCCTGAGAGAATAATGGACCTGATCATAAAGTGTAGGTTGCTTTGATATATCAGTAGTGAAATCTAAAGTATCAGTCAAAACCTTAGTATGTTGGGCAGCTACATTTAGTGTTGATGGAACATATATTCTCAAGATGGAATTCAAAGTCTCTTAACGAAAATATAAAATATTCCCTTGAGATAAGTTTAATGGGTTTAGTTATTCAGAGAGTTAGGCCTAACCACTTTAGTAAGACTAAAGTATATATTTATGAAATTAGATTTCATAAATATATGATGAATAACTTTAAAATGATTAAACCGGGTACTCAAGGATTAAGGTGTAGTAATTTACAAAGTGGTAGTCTACATTTATAACTTTGTATTACTACGAATATTTTATGAAGGGGTTGCATGTGCAATAAAGTCTTGGGATATAATTTATTGATAAGGCCTAGAGTGTAATTATATTTATATAGTGGTATTAAATATAATTAATAGTAACTTTGGACTTGTCAAAAGTTGACAAAAAAGCCTAAGGCCCATTGCAGTTAGTGTCTTATTTGTTCTTTTTGGTTTCATTCCAAGCTACATACTAAGGCCCAATTAAAAAAGCACAAAATGTTAGCCCAATTAGATAATCAGTTATTTAGGGAGAAACATACAGAATTTAAAGAGAGAGACACTTCTTAATGAAATGATTTTTATGTAAGTGTTGAACACTTTCTCATTCTCCTTAGAACAAACACATATAATTGATTGAGAGACCACATATCTTGGGCATCAAGTGAAATTAGAGTGAAAATTAAAAATTTTCCCAAATGCTTTTCATTTTCGGTTTTGAAATTCACTATACCAAGGCACACTTTCTCGATTCTATATTCTAAAACTCACACAGTGCATGTTATCAATTGCGAATGAAGTAGATCCATTAATTTTTTACTGCGTATGTTTTGTATGCGATACAAACATGTATTTTTCTATCATTTATAAGTCCACCTCCCCCGGCCATACCAGGATTTCCTAGAGAAGAACCATATGAATTGAGTTTCCACTAATTAATGGGTGGGCAAATCGACTTCACCTGGATGACAATCTGAGACAAAGATTTCTGCTCTTTGCCCCCATCAAAGATGAATTCAGTGGCTTTTCTCTGGCTTATATTACACATTTATAAATTTTCCTTTTATCTATATTTATATATGTATATAAAATTTATTCAAACTTTAATTATTAAACTAGTCTTATTTAAAAAAAAAAAAAAAAAAAAAAGCTGCATGCCCTGATTTCAAAGGAACAACAAAGATAATTATGGGTGACAATGTTTGACATAATATACATATATGACATGAATTTTCATGGTTGATGTTTAATGTAAACGATTTTGTGTCAAAGCAAGTCTATTCACTTTTATACCATTAATAAATGAGTCTATTTTCTATAGACCCCTTTGGCCTCGTTATAAATTCGCGTTGATCTTGTTTTTCGGGTTAAGATGGATTAATCTGTTTTAATACCAACTAGGTTAACTCTCTCTTCTTCTTCTTCTTTTTTATTTTTATTTATTTTTATTTATTTATTTTAGTTACGTAAATGTAGGGGCTTGAACCCCCGAGTAATTGGTTTCTATACAGCCCGAGTACCAATTCACCTACACGAGGCGGTGGTACCAACTAGTTTAACTCATAAATTAACTTCATTTTTATTCATATTTATCCAACATGAATTTTTAAAATTTAAATATATGATTGAGTAATTAAAAAATCTTTTAAATGCTTTTATTGGTAATCTTTTGAATGCTTTTAATAGAAATTCGGAATTCCTTAACCCTTTAACATAAAATAATTGAGGAAAAAAAAAATTCATTTCATTAAATTTAATAGTCGACTATTATTAATCTAATTAATGCTTTACATAACTCCGCATGTTTTTATGGTTAATGTAAAAATTTTTGTTAAGAACTAATCCGAAGCCTATGATTTTTTTTTTTGGGTAGGTTGATAGCTTGCATAATATACGTTCATCGACAGTCCACATGTTTATGGAAGAAGGTTTGGGTTTTGTATTGTTAATTTGTTATTGTTGTTCTCACTTCTCAGTACTTTAAATGATAATTAACATTTAATAGATTCTCAAAAAAATTAACATTTAATAATTTAATTTTTATAAGAAGCTCCAACTATTTTTCGCCTAGAGACTTTCGAGCACCCTATGCATAAGGGACTTCCAATTCAGCTACAATAGGAAAAAAAAATTTTTTTTTTTTTTTGGTTTTGTGTGGGGGGGGGGGGGGGGGGGGGGGCTAAATTAGTAATTAGGTAATGTATTTTCGCTAGGTGCATTATTATGGTCTCCAGCTCCATGTTCGTGGGACCCTCCAAGGATGACTGAACGGAATCTCTCAAGCCTGGGGAATATTCGCATGTGTATAAAGCCATTGTTTAAGGAATCTAAAAATAATTCATTTGTTAATATTATATAGCTGGAATAGCTCAGTTGGTTAGAGCGTGTGGCTGTTAACCACAAGGTCGGAGGTTCAAGCCCTCCTTCTAGCGTTTGTGTAAGCTTTAATTTTTTAATTTGCAAATTTTTTTATTAAACCAAATTTAATAATTGATTCTAATTTTTAAGTTTTTTAATTTTCAATTTTCTTTATTAAACCAAATTTCATAGTTCATTCTAATTTTCATGAACTTTCTTCTTAGTCGGTGTATGTATTTTATGTAACAAATTTATGATGTGAAATATTAAATTGTTTAATGTAAAATTCAGCCACTTAGTGAATTTAAAATTTTGGCCTTACAAGATCACCGGATTAATTTGTGTGTGATTTTCATTTTTTTTTTCTAAATTTTTATATGTGATTTTCATTGGTCTACAAGGTTGAAGCTCTCTTTTTTTGACCAATTTGTATGTTTATGACAGGGTATTCCAAATTGTTTTATGTAAATTTCAGCCACATGGAGAATTAAAACACCATGGCCTGCCAAGATCACATGACCAATTTGTGTATGTGATTTTTATTAAGTTTTTCCTACAATATACCAACTTTTGGTTAGGTTGGTGGGTTGAATGCACACCTTATTTTGAGATAGTTTTTACGAGTAAAATCACTTTTTCATTCTATCTTATCTAAAACAAGAATGATTTTAATCCTGAAAAGCTTATAAACAAATGAATAATAATGACTACTAATGTACGCTTGATGTACTTTGAAAATGATGACACAAAAATGAACTAGTAGGGTGTCATGAGTATCATTAACTCATTTTACACACCCACTATTTATTGTTTAATTTGAGAAGAATGAATTAGAAAAAAATTGACACACCAAACCAATAAAAGTAACAAGCAAATTCGCTGACAATTTAATTGACAACATTGCAAAACTTTCGAATCTGTCCTTCAGAACCAGTCTTAGGATCAATATCTCCCATCTTTACCATGGCAGCAGCAAAATCAGAACTGAAAGTTGAAGGGCTCTTGCTATACTCTGTAACAATGCTGTCTGTGGATTCTCCACTAAAGAGTATTTGATCAGATTGAAGAAGGCCCTTCTTCTGAATGAGATTCTTGAAGTAGTTATTATCAAAAGAATTGGGCGTCACCAAATCAAGGGGTGCTAGATTATCACTGCTAGCATCATCAAGTGAACACCTGCGCTTTCTAGTGCTAGCAAAGCCTGCATTGATATCACTTGCATTGTTATGTATCCTATCACGGAATGTCACACATCTTGCTTGGCCAATTGTATGTGATCCTGCATTTCAATGAAGCCAGTTCAGTTAACCATGTTGCACTTATTGTGACGCAAGTAATTAATTTTTTTTTTTGTTTAATTATGTCACAGATTTAGGCTCAAACCTGAGAGGGCAACCATGTCTCTTTGACTCAAACCTTTGCTACCAAACAAGGATGTTAGCCTGTCGAGGCTGTCTCTAAAGCTTGGTAGGTTGCTCTCAGCTAGGCTACGGCTTGCGGTGGTTGAGTCTCTTCTTCCAAGTTTCACTGACCATGTTGGTCCACCCACCTGATTTCATATTAAGAAATTGTGATTAGTAATTTGTAGATTAATCATAACACAGCATGTGCTTATGGCTACCATAAACAATATTAGTGAAGATTGGCAAGGTTGATACAAGTCTATGTTTCAATTTTTTATTTTTTAATTCAAGTGTTACAACAAGTGAGGGAACACGGAGCTTTGAACCAAGACTCTATTTATAAAAGAGATCAATAATGCTATTGAGTTACAAAACTTTTAGTGATAGCTAGGAGTGCTAATGATTATAAATTAATAGTACTCACAGCCACAGATGCATCACGAGCAGCAACTGCAACAATATCTGCACATGATACAATGCCAGGACAAATGCTCTCTACTTGGGACTTGGCATCATCAATGACCTCGTATCCTCTAATTGAATGATCATTGTTTATTGCCTTTTTCTCGCTCGATATTGAGGGAGCTTCATCAAGCAAGATTGATGCATCACAACCCTGCAATAATTGATTTATATTTATTATGTTAAATTTACTTATGTTTGTGTGAAAACTCAAAATGATTCCGCGAACTTAAATTACCTGAACAAAACAATCATGGAAATGGAGCCGAACGAGTGATGCTGCCATTCTACGCTCACGAGAAACCGCTGTTCTGATAGCTGATCGGATCGTACTAAGTGCATTTGGACATGTTATGTCATAGAATGTGGAAGATAGTTGTGCTTCACATTGCATATTCGCGAGAAACAATAACATAGAAAGAAACAAGCATACAATTGTACGAGTAGAAGCCATGTTCTGCTCCATTCAGATGAAAACCAAGGTTTTGACTGTGATAGAGGCACCAGCTCAGTTATGGAAATGGAATACAAAATACCAAGAACGTAAAAAATAGAGCTAATAAAGTAGAAGTTTAGAGGGAAGTGGAGGATGGATTAGAAGCACAAGCCTCGTATCCTATATATATGTAGTGCTAATAGAAGTAAACACATTGCCTTGTTACATTCTTCTTGTGCATGTATGTGACCTGTTCTTCATAATCTTTCTGGCAATGGAGAATTCATAAAATTCAGACTATTACAGCGCCCCCATTGAATGGTCTATGTTTTACCTTCTCAATGTATTCCAGTTCATTATTAGAATGAATCAAAAATATGAACAATGAAACTCTAGTGGGGCAGCATGGAGTGCTGGTGTGTTTGCTTTCAATTAAAGCACACAGATTAAGTGTAAAAAATGTAAAGTCGGTGCAGCTTGCAGGTGATTAATTTCGACTTTTCAAAAATTTCAAAGGTCAGAATGTGACCTTTCGGGGTGGTTGACTGTCTTTGGTTCTAAGTTCTAAGTTCTAACCTAAGAAAATTCCAATGTTGCTCCAATACGTACATATCGGTGGAAAGTATACTCATTTATGATTTAAAATTTAAGTATTTAACTGGCTATGAGTCAATGACATGGGCAAATTATATTATAGCTTCAATGGTTTAAAAACCTTTGCTCTAGTCTTGGCCTAAAGGCGGACCTTATCCAAAAAAAAGGATTTGGATGGAGAAAATTTGAGAGAGAGCAAAAACAAAATAATAATAATAATAATAATAATAATAATAATAATAATAATAATAAATTTAAGCTAGTGGTAGGATTTTGGAGCCATAGTTTTCAATTCATAAATGGATTTACACCGTGGTGTACGTTGGTTGTGAATGGCGTATATGTATCGTGTTAAAAGTGCAAAAGAAAAACTTGAACAACTAATATATAAATATATATATATATATATATATAAATATATAGTTAAAACTAAGAGAAAATTCAATTAAATTTTAAATTGGAGTATAATTTTGCTTCACATGTTTCATTTAATTTTTAAATTTGTGTGTCAAGTAAATTATTAAGTGTAAAAATCAAAGAGTCTAAATTTAATTAGATTCTAAATTGAATTTTAATTGGAGTTCAAATTTGTGCCATGTGTCCTATCTAGTTTTTTAATTTTTGTGGTAAGTAAATTATTGAGTGTAAAAACCGAAGAGTCTAGATCTAATTAAATTTTAGATCCAATTAGATTATATATATATATATATATATATCTATATATATATATATATATAATTGTGATTGTTTTTAAATGTATTCATGCATGTGTGTGCACGCTAATAAATACTGGTGTATTATTAATTTTGAGAGGAGATTGAAGGAGGTGGAAATGAAGGTCTGAATGAGATATAGTTGAAACTTGAAACCCATGAGTTAACCATTATTTTTCGAATGATTAATCATTAAACCCCACAAAACTAAATCCAACTCTCAAAGAATATGCCCTATCACTTTATAAAGGAAGGAAAAACAAATATAAAGCCTATACGGTAGAGTTTTGGTATGGATTTTGGGGTTGTCTTCAACTTATGAAATTGAGGGTGTTGGGGATATTTATAGGCTTTTAGGCCTTTTAAGGAGTTGGTGCAACACCACCGCCCACGTTGGGCGGAATAGTACTTTACCAAGCCTTAAAGGCTTGTGGGGTTTGAGGACCTAAGTTGGAGTGGTCTTGGGTGGGGAGAGGTGGGGATATTATATTAGGTTCATTAGATTAGGATTTCTATTTGAGCTATAAAAAAAAAGGAGTTGGTGCAACATTCTATCTAGCGGAGGCAATTGACCAAAACAAATCCCTAATTAAGTAGAAATGGAAAGTGAGCAATTTTAAGGTTCTTATCTCTAAGTAGTATGCACCATGCACACTCTAGTGTATGCCACTTCAGTAGTGTAGTTACTAATAGACACGATTCTGATAATTTTGGTAGTGGCCGGGTCTTCTTTATCATAGGATTGGGAACCTCGATTATGGGTTGGATCAAAATGGGATATCTACAATCCATGTACCTCATGCAAATTGTCATTTGTCAAAAACTGCAAATTTCATTTTTGATCCAAAATCTTAATTTCCAAATCAACTAGGAAAATAGAACTCCCAAAACAAAAAATCTTACACAAGGAGATTATGTTCGCATGGTAAATTTTTTATTTTTATTTTTAAAATAGAAACATCATAACTTGCATGATAATATCCAACATGATATCATTTTTGGGGCCAACAAGCTCCAATAAAAATAGTTTTGTAACGTAAAAATCGAACAATATAAATTCAAGAAGTACAATTCCTAAATAATATTATTGCACAACTTAAAAAAAACATAATTAAAAAACAAAGTGACACTTTGGAAATTCTCAAGTAGTAAGTCTTGTTATTGCACCAATGCAAACATTCCTCCAATTGATTCTGAAAAATAGCATTATGTTAAAAAAATCAGACATAACTTAGTAATTAACGTTATGAAAAATAACATCGAAGAAGATGCTTCACAATCAAATAAGTAGGTGATCTAATGCATAAAAATAAATGTTTAATGTGTAAATTGGAAGGGAAAATTTGCCATTTTTTAGTACCAGTAAGAATTTCTATTGATAAACCATAGTCACAAATAATTAATGTGCATTAAAAACTTTTCTGCTGTACCTTATAACTAATATTTATATAAAATTATCATATACTAAATCAAGAGATATATGAAAGGTATCATAAGTCTGTTCATTTGGTATGCGTGGACCAACTTGCCCATGATAATGGCAATTTAGGGCTTTAATTTTGTTTTTCCATTATTTAGACATTTTGAGGTGTGAGAGTTTATAATGCATGTCCACCATAATAACAACTAAGAGATTTTTTTTTTTTTTTTTAAATAAGGTACAATATCTTGAGAAATCATTTATAACCTATTGGTGTTGATTTGAGGAAAAAATACAATCATATTTTTCATACATATGTGCATTCATGTTTAGAGGGCCAAAATGGGCAAATGCCATTTTCATACAAAAAATCCAGCATTTTGTCATTTTTTTCAAATTAATTAGGGAAATGCCCTTGTTTTGAATCTCGATTTTCTAAAAATTGATGCTAGGGGGTCTAGGGTATTTATAGTAAAAAAATGATTATTCAGCTTCTGGCGCCACTTTAGGGTGTGCTGGGGCTGATGCTGACGTCAGCAATTTTTTTCCTTTTTCCCTGTTCAACTTCGAACGCATATTTAGATGCCTTTCCAGACTTCGATTGAGCTGAACTTGGTGTCCCTAGAAAGGTATGGATATCTAGTTTCCACAAAATTTTACAAAATGAGAATCTGACTATTGGATCAAAAGTTATGGCCTTGGGAAGCATAATGATGTGGCCGGCCTAGTTTTCAAGATATCTCAACCGTTTTAGCTCCGATTTCGACCCATGAATAGTCGTTGGAAAGGAAATTCAATGTTCTTTGCAATGGTGCTAGTTTCAACTAGTCTGATTGTCGAATCAAAATTAGGGTTTCTAGGGCCCTCGGGAGTCAACGCTAGGTCAAACTTAGTCCAAGTTGACAAAAATCTTCGAGTATTTTGGGTTTGATGTAGAAACATGAAAAAGTGATTTTGTAGTGATTTAGACCATCTTTGACTATTGGTCAACCTAGGGCTGACTAGGGGCATTTTGGTCAATTTGACCTAAAAAGGCACTTCGAGTGGTTCAATGTCTAGACGAGTTGCACCACGTCAATCTAGATGTTTCCGAGGCCCTATATGAAAAAGTTAATATGTTTGGAATTTTTGCGGTTTGGCACGCAAATCGAGAGCAAACAAAATATAATATCTACAATATTTAAAGGCTTGAACAATCAACTTGTACCAAGAAATGATTAATTTCATCCGTGTAACACACTTTTTCTAAATACTTTGAATAAATGAAAAAATGGTCTTAAAAGGCAATCAAAAAATCTATCCATTAGAAAATTCAAAAAGCTCATGCATTCAATCCAAATTTCTAAAAACTTTTGTGTCTCCAATAGAGCATTTATACTTTTTTCTTTTAAGAGAAATTTATTAAAAGAGCTTAAGTCATTGTGCCCACAAGCAAGCATTGCTAAGGACAAGAGGCCATCTTTGGTTAAACAAGATTATACCTTAATACCTAGAATGATCATTATCCATTGCTAGCCCATTTAAGCTTTCAAACACTTAGCCTTTTTTTCACATGATCCCACTAAAATCTAAACCTAGGGTGGGAAAAATCAGAGTATGCATGCTTAAATCTCATGTTGAGAAGGAGTTGACCTTGTAGCTTAGAAGCTAATTGATAAAGCTCTCCTAGAAGACATGAAAGACAAGTGGAGAGTTGATTAAGATAAATGTAAGAGATCATCAAAGAAAAATGAAATTCCATCAATGTGAGAGAAAAAAAAGGGTACATCAAGTTTGAAGAGCCTAGAATTCATCACTCTAAGAGGAATAAAATTTCATCTAGGAAACATAAGAATTTATTAAAAAATGAGTTCATCAAGCAAAAAAAAAAAAAAAAAAAAAAAAGATTCATCAAACACAGAAAATGTGCAAGTGCATAGAGGCAAGAAAGAAGTTTAGAGAGTGCATCAAATTCAAAAAAGGTAATCAAGTTGAGAAAACTATGGAAGGCAAAAGATCTATGAAAGTGAATTCAATCAAAAGGTGAAAGGCATTGAGCAACTAAAAAAAAAAAAAAAAGGAAAAGCTTGCTAGGCTGAAAACCCAAATGGGCAGTTTAGGCAAAAGCTATGGCCAAAAAAATAATAATAATAATAATAATAATAATAAAAATAAAAAAGGGAAAAAGAACAGAAAAGAAGACGCGTTAGGCTGAAAATGCAAAAATGGTGATTTAGGAAAAAGTTAGGGCCAAAGAAAAGAAGAAAAAAAAAAAAAAAAAAGAGGGAAAATCCCAGCAAATTGAAAACTTAAAGATGCAACCTAAAAAGGGGTTTTACAAGATGAAAGTCTAGAGGTATGATTCAAGAGAAATGAGCATAAAAAAATGTTTATACAAGTGGCCAATGAAGACTAGTGAGAAGATGACAAGGAAGAAATGGGAAAACTCCTCCAATTCTTGATTTCTAAGTATTGCATACTTTAGGGGGAATATTATAGGGGCTTTGAGCCTTTTTATCCTTCATTTCATAACCTGAACCCAGCCTACATTACAACCCATGAATAAGATTTCCTTGAAGTCTTGCTGATTGTAGGCACATCTTTAACTCTTATAATATTTTATTAATCCTCAAATGACTCAAAAGAATTTCCAAACTTGGAGCAATCTCTTTGTTTGCACCCAACAATGTGATTCCTAAATATTATCACATTTCATTTCTTAATTGCCTTTGAAGACTTAATCAGACAGTGTTCAAAAGAAAGAAGCAAATTTGATTACATGAGTTTAATGATCTTGATCCTTCCTAATCAAAAAGATTCGTTTGATTTTTAAACACTATGATTTTCCAAAGTGGTCGTTTCAAAGGATCACCTCTTGTTCATTAAAATAAAAATGGATACTTTTTTTATCCAAAAAAAAAAAAAAAAAAAAAACAGAGAAATCTCATTTCAAAAAAAAAAAAATAAAACTTTTCTATTCCAAAATCCAGTTCTCTTGAACTACGTCTTGACCTAATCCTCTGTGAGAGATGTACGTAGGCAGCCTTTTAATGGCTCGGTCCCAATCACCCAAACACCCTTGGGGAAAAAAGTCAAAATGATATGACAAAATTGTTTGGGTGCATGTTAGGCTAAGCCCATATTTTTTGCATCAAGCATGCTTAAACTTGGGTATTGGCCTATTAATATTGTGTGTGGATATGTCCTTCTTGCATGAAAGCATTTTTCATTTGAGGTATCAACCATTTGTTTGCAAGCATGTCAACACTAAGGGCATTATCCAAAAATGATTTCATGATAATTGGTTTTTAACAAGCTAGAGAAAGAAAACCATTTTGCAGGAAGTAAGGCAGGTAGACCGTGATCTTCTTCCATGTTCCCCAATGGTTGTAACATCAAATTAACTCAACTTCCATCCAAGCATGGAATCTGCCCCAAGCTAGAGGCATTGACTAAGTTCTTCCAATTCATTTCAATGAATAACTCCATTGCTAATTGAAATTGGCATTTTTGCAAGATGCAAAGTAGAGGATCTGTTATCTCATCAACACAATTTATCTCAAATATGCACTCTCATATAGCTAGATAATAGCTTGAACTATACACTGTAGGATCGATAGTAGTTCTCCTACTTTCAAGGGATCGACCTTAGTTCTCCCGAAACTCATAGGATCGACCTTAGTTCTCCTATACACTGTAGGATCAATAGTAGCTCTCCTACCTTCAAGGGATCGACCATAGTTCTCCCAAAACCTATAGGATCAACCTTAACTCTCCTATACACTGTAGGATTGACCGTAGCTCTCCTACCTTCAAGAGAATGACCTTAGTTCTCCCGAAACCCATAAGATCGACAGTAACTCTCTTATATTTCCAAACTAAAGAGGTGATGGCCCAACAAAAATGGCAAGCTTGACATCAAAGTAACCATCTCAGAACCATTTGAGTATGCAAGATGTCCCAAACTAGGGGCATTGGCTAGGTATGTCCAACTCTTTTCAATGAATAGCTCTGTTATTGATTGGAAATATTTATTTTGTAGGAGCTAGGGTAGAAGACCCATACACATTGGCATGGATAATATCTTACAAGAAAATTTGGACCTCTGGGAAGCATGTCCAAAATTCAAATTCAATGAACCTTTGGGAAGCACGTCTAAAATTCAAATTCAAAGGACCTCTGAAAGCATGTTCAAACTTCAAATTCAACGGATCTCTGGGAAGTACGTCCAAAATTCAAATCCATCGGACCTTTGGGAAGCATGTCCAAACTTTAAATTCATTGAACTTTTGGGAAGCAAGTCCAAAATTCAAATCCATTGTACCTCTAGGAAGCACATCCAAAATCCCTATTTTGTCTTGACCTTTGGTAGGAATTTCTTATACTCATTTTTTTTAAAATAAAAAAAAAAGGAAAAAAAGTTGCATGCATGAACTACGTTTGGACCTAATCTTCTCACCAAGAGGTACGTAGGCAATCTCTCCTGAGATTCGGTCCATATTTTGAACTGTTCTCATCATACATTCACCACGGTTAAGTACTGATTGCAAAGTTTGGTGTCTTTTTCATACATTGACATTCACTATTCAAGCTCTATCAATGAAGGGCATTCTGTTGACACCCTATTTTGCAACTCACATTTAATCTCACATGAAGGGTAAAAGAGTAATTTCACCTTGGAAATAGGCATCTTAATTGTGCCTACTGGATCCTTAATTTCATTTCATCAAAGTGATCTTGATGTTGTAGCGATCAAATCGATTGGTCATAAGCCTTAATCAGATTATCATATTGAAAATTATCATCAAATCGAGTTTTAATGGTCGAGATACACTATCACAAATTGAGTCCGACTATATGTGATTATGAATAATTGATTCCAATTGGTTATAATTATGATCAATTTGAAATTAGTGACATGTTATAATTTGATTGGCTAAGACTACATCTTACGGTAAGGTTGCATACACTTGATTAATTAGATAATCAAATATTAATTATTCAATGAGTAATTTGTGTAATTATCTTTTTAATTGGGGTAAGTTTGGGACTGATTAATTCTGTAATGGAAGTAATTGGAGCCTATTAATGTTAATTGGAAACTAATTTAGGGCCTATTAATGTTAATTATGCTAAGACTATTTTCCAACAAATGACCTCTGCTCACCATTTCATTGATATCTCTCAGACTATTTTGAATTTGTAAGTGAGGTTAATTTTTTCAGAAACTAGACATCTGGGGCTTCAATTTGAGCACAATAATGAGACAATTCTGATCGAAATTGAGAAATATATGATTTTTAGAAATTAGCTCTGAAAACTGTCACAGGAGCTATGAGAAAAACTGATGTTTTAGACATTTTGCTTGCTTATCACTCCCACCAACCTCCAAATTTAATGCACCAGCTTTTTTTAAATATTGAAGTAGGGTCTAGGTTCATTATTCTCTTTGATCCTATGTCAACCCTCGTTAAATGCCATTCCATTCATATTTTCTCCACCACTACTATCTAAACCTCCTATCTCCTCCATTCTAAGACACACAGAAACACCCTCTCTTCTCCTCTCTTGAGTTTTAGTGAAGTAGAGTAGTCTTATCATATCTTGGTCTTCTTGAGATTTAAGGTAATGAGTAAGACTCACTCTCCCTTTCTTAGTTCTTTTTTTGTACTCTAATCTTAGGACCTCCACCAAGAGCCTCCTTCTCCACCGTGTGGATTTTGCATGTAGGTATAATCCTTTTTCCTAACTTGTTTTTTATATTACTATGATGAGATTAAGATTAGAGCATGCTAGGGATTATTTAAATTCTTTGAATATGTTTGAATGTTCTTAAATGTTCAAATGCGTTCATCATATGTTCTTGGTTGTTCATTACATGTTCATGCATAACACTAGCTTTGATCTTAAATCCACATAAAAAATATGAAAAATATGTTAGTTTCATAATTCTCTCAAAACCTTGAATCTAGGATATCACTATTGTTAGGTTCTAAGGAATTAAGAACTAATGTATTAGAACTTCATTTTGTAAGGTTGGTAAACCATGATCAAAACGGTTTTAGTCTTATTTAAACTTGCTCAAAGTATGTGGTTTTTATGTAAAATTGGAATCGAGTTACTACAGAAGTTACTGTGCAAATCTGCCTGGCTCGGTCGATCGAGAATTAGACTCGACCAATCAAAAGTCGTGCAGATTGTTTTTCTGCAGAAATTTCCAACTCAACCCAAGCCCGTTTGATTTGTAGGGTTTTATGTTTTATCCTAAGTATAAAAAGGAAAACCCTAGCCACGTTTTAAAGAGTTCTTTATGCTGTGTGTGTGAATCTTTTTGTGAGGTCTAGACGTGGTTGCCTTCACATACATTTAGGGTTTCCAAACTCAAGATTAATGTCAAGAGCTTGGTGATCATTCAGTTGCTGATTCAAGAACATAAATATATACAAGCGGGAGTGCTTGTACTTGCTGTGAATTCAAGAAAGAAGTAGTCCGTAGACTCGGAGCTGTCACGTGGTCGTAACAGTAAGTTTCCTACCGAAATAGCAATACAATGTTAGTGGTCTAAGTCGCTATTGTGTAAACTTCAATTCTTTCATAGTCAATTCTTTTTTACTTTGAGGATAGCTAGGTTAAATCCTCATCAGGTTTTTTACCGATTTGGTTTTCTTGGGTTATCATATCGTGTGTTTTTTATTTTCCGCACTTTGCATGATATGATATATTTGTGTTAACCTAGAACTGCCTAATTTACTTAAGTTAATCAATTGGCTAAATAACTAGGTTAATCTGGTTGGGTTTTAAGGGGTCTAAACTTCTTACAAGTGGTATCATAGCGGGTAGCTTTTTGTTGTGGATCCTTTGATCTAAAAGCTGATTCTTGACCCCGTTTGTCATGGAACATGGATACTCTCTTGTTATTCCACCTCATTTTGATGTGAATAATTATGCTTATTGGAAAGTAAAGATGAAAGCATTCTTGAAATCTATTGATGAGAGAGTCTGGAACTCTGTTGAATACGGATGGGAGAAGCCCATTACTCCTGTGAGTGAGCGGCAAATTTCTCAAAAAGAAGCAGCTGCTTTTAATAGTAAAGTAATGAATGCTATTTTTAATACTGTTTTTATGGAGGAATTTAAGAGAATCTCTAATGTTGAGGCTACTCATACTGCTTGGAATATCTTCTAAACTGTGCATGAAGGCACAAATGCAGTTAAAATTAACAAATTGTAGTAATTGACTACTAGATTTGAAAGCATTAGAATGACTGATGATGAATCTTTTAATGAGTTCTATGCTAAACTTAATGATATTGTTAATTCTGCATGTAATTTGGGTGAAATCTATGATCAACCTAAAATTGTTAAGAAGATTCTTAGATCTTTGACTGAGAATTTTAAACCCAAAGTGATTGCCATCACTGAAAGTAAGGATATGGACTCCATCCCTTTTGATGAACTTGTAGGATCTCTTCAGTCCTATGAGTTGGACCTACCTAAGACTAGCAAATCCAAATCAATGGCTCTTAAGTCTGTTAATGATGTTGATGTGAGTGGATTTGATGATGAGCTCTCTGTTACAGAAATTGCTTACCTTGCTAAAAATTTTAAAAATTTTCTTAGAAATAATGACAGAAGGGCAAGAGATAAGAACACTGCTGAACTAAAAAATTTTAAGAGGAATGATCCCATTAAGGTTAATAACACTGAAAAACTTAAAGAAAAAGTTGGTCAACCTTCTAATAATTCTAGGGGGCAATAACGTTTTGGGTGTCAAGGGTATGGTCATGTGAAATCTAAATGTCCTACATACTTGAGATCTAAGGGTAAGACTATGGCTGTAACCCTTAGTGATGATGAAGTTTTTGACAATGAATCTGGTAGTGATGAGGATGGAAACTTTATTACTTTCACTGTTACTGCTATAGTTAATGAAAGCGTGTCTGTTGAAGAGAACCCTTCTGATGGAGAACTCTTTGAAGATGCAGATTTACAAGAAGCCTACAATAAACTTTGCAAAGTTGCTACAAAGGATGCTATGAATGTTGATCTTGGCTTAAAGAAAATTGCATCTCTTGAACTTGATAAGAAAAATTTGCTTGTAAAATTGTTTGATGCTAATGAACTTTTAAATAATGTGAAGACTGAGAACATGCTTTTACTTGATAAAGTTAAAAATTTGAAACTTGAATTGTCTGTTGTTAGAGAACAAACTATTAGGTCTGCAAGCTCTAAACTTGATCACATGCTAAGTGTTCAAAAGTCTCCCTCTGACAAAACTGGCTTAGGTTTTGTGGAAAGCATCTTTGTGCCTGAACCCCATTTCACAAACTTTGTTCCTTCCACTGAATTCCCTATGAGTGAGGTTGTCAAACCCTCTGTGAGTGAAGCTTCTAAATCTGTAGAAGTTATACCTCCTAGGAAGATTAGGGTTGATATTCAAGAGTCTAAAGCTAAGGCTACTAATTCTTCTAAGGGCAAGTTGCATGATAAGCCTGCATGGGTTTGTCACTTTTCTGGAAAGTTTGAGCATATTCGTCCAAATTGTTTCAAGTTGCAAGCTACTAAGCGAGTAAATAAACCAAAAGTACCAGTGCCTCAAGCATAAGATCCTATGGTACTTATTGGTGAATTGGTAAATGTATTAAACCTTTATTCCAATCCTCGAGTTGCTCAGATTTCTAATGTGAATAATAACTCCAATACAAGAGTTGCATATAAAAGGTTTTGGATGCAAAATGCTCGATCTAATTGAGTCTGTCTGACATGGTCCTTGTGCTTCATTGCTTTACTTTTTGTGACCATTTTTTTTTGTTCTACTAGGATTTGCATTGCATAACATTCATGCATTTCATTCTAGGTTGTTCTATTTAAAAAAAAAAAAAAAGAAGAGGAAAGCAAATTGTGTTTTGTAGTTTTTTTTTTCTTGAATTTGAAATCAAGGTTGGTCAATCTATTTTTACATAACATGTTTTGTACCTTGTTTAGCTTAGATGAGCTTATTTATTGCACTTTACTAATTTGAGCTTTGTAGTTCATGTTGTGTGGGACGATATTTATAGTTTTTGATCACTTTGTCTTGATTTTGAAGTCACATGCCTTTGATTGTCAAACTTGAACTTATTGAGAAAGGCATAAATAACCATGTCACCGCTGTTTTCTAGCCAATTATAAATACCTTAGTGCATATCGTAAGATTTTGTGCTCGAAAAAGTGTAGCACATGCACAAAAAGATCATAAGGTGTAGCCTCGATTAAAATACTAAAATTGGTGTGTACATTATTGGGTTATAATAACTTCACAATTCAAATAAAATTGGTGTGTACATTATCCCGGCTATTTTAAATAAGTTTCTAATCAATTAAAATTGGTTGTACATTTTGAGGCAAATCAAGAAATTTACATGATTGCAAACTTTCATTCTAGGAGATGTGAGAGTTATATGATGTAACTTTTTAGGTGATAGTCTCTTTCAAATTCTATGTGATGAATTTTGTAGATATTGTGCTTGATTTCTATTTACATATAACCTCACATGTATCTTAAGTTTTTGCTAGTTGCACACACTACACAAGTTACTTTTTGCTAAACTTTATACATGTCATCGTGTGTGATTTTGGTTTGACTAACCAAGTTTGAAAATTTCTTGAATTTTATGCAAAACATGTTTGATGTTTGAGAATTTGAGGAGAATTGAGTGAAAATATTGATTTTGGAAAACTGGGATCAAAACAAGGGTTTGTGAAAAGCATTTCATCTCATACTCATGCATTTTATTCACAAAATTGTTTTGTTTTTCAAAAATTTGATTTTTCCAGAATTTCGATCGATTGAACCTGTTTTTTGACCGATCGAAAATGCGTTTAAAACCTTTGGTTAGCTTTTGTCTGTTTCGATCGGTGCTCGATTGGTATTGGATCAATCAAAGCTTTTTCGATCGATCGAACTTAATTTTTGATCGATCGAAAATCGCGATGAGAGTTTTTAAAAAGCTTTTTCCTCACTTGTTCTTCACTTTTCAAAAGTTTTTTTTTTTCAAAACCACTTTTCTCTCATCGATCGATCAAAGCTTCAAGGAGATTTTTTGTCATTTTCCTCTGAAATTTTTGCAAGGATTCTCTCTCCCAAGGCCGGTATGTCTATTTTACCCCTCCTTTTCTTTTTATTTTCATTTTTCATGCATTAAATCATGCATTTTTGGGCAATTTTCGAACTGTTTTCTTTTTGAGATTTTTGATAATTTAGGCTGTTTCTTTTACAATTAATCAATGGGTTTTTGTTGGGACACTATCTATAATTGATCTTTCTGGTTTAATTTGGTTAATTTGGTGGTTTGTGAGACATTGAAATTTCTAGGGCTTGAAATATACCCAATTTGGGGTTTTTGTTCAATTTGTTTTAAATTGATGAAATTAGCTTGTTAGATTGAGTCTTTTGATCATTATATTGTGATTTGTATCTTGTGTGATGATCAATTGATTAATTTATTGAGGTTTGTGAAAATTGATTTTTCAAAATTTGGGATTTTTGATGTAACATTCATGCTCAAGCCAATTTTGTGAATTTGGAATATAATTGAACTGTTTTCACTACATTAGAGCATGCATCATTTGGACATATTGTTCATGCATCATATAGAATTTTTATTTCTATATTGTTTTTGTGTTAACTTGCAGTCTGCCATTGGTCTTTTCTTTTGTTTCTTTTGTTTCTGTGTCTCTTTATCTGATCAGTAGCATCATGCCGACGAAAACTAGAGCGCATAGGACGTCTTCTTCTTTACCATCTTTTGATAGTGATAGATTTCTAAGTGAGAAACATCAAGAGACCTATGAAACACTTAATCTTAGGAGAACTATCTGGGCTGAGCCTAAAGTTCTTTTAGATGAGTTAGATGCTGAGGTTAGGCGTAACTTTGGTTGTTGGGGTTGGTTACCTTTGTTAGACATAGATCATCTGCCTCCGACTACCCTGATTAGAGAGTTCAACTCGAACTTCTCTATCCACATCTTTGATTCCAACACTCTAGTAAAGAGTTGGATACGAGGTATAGAGTATCGCATTACTCTTTCCGTAGTGTCTGATGCTCTTGGGGTACTTGTGGTTTCTCATCCTGTCTATCCCTATGATGAGTCTCCTCCCTTTGACGACATCATGTCATACATCACTAGTACTTCTATCCAGTGGGGTTCTGATCCTCGGATCACATCTGCTGAGCTTCCTGAGATCCACTATCTTTTCTTTAGGATTGCATATCATTCCTTGTGGCCTATCTCTCATCTACACACTATCCCTATTGAGCGATGTGTGTTCCTATATGCTCTTGTCACTGATGCTCCAATCATTTTTCCTCACCTTTTTCTTTGTTCTTTGAACGAAGTGCATAGGAGGAGTTCTACTGCTCATACTTTGTTCTTCCCTGTTTTTATTCATCGGATTCTCCTTCAATTAGAGTTAGGGGACTTTCTTGCTTTTGAGCCTGTCCACATTATAGCTCCCATTGGTGCCACCTTTCTTAGGCAAAGGGCTGCTCAGCTTCGAGCTAACTCTAAGCATCCTAGGGTTGAGCCTTCTGGTGTCACTCCTCCTCCTCCTCCTTCCTCTTCTGCAGGTGCTCCTTCGGGTGAGACATATGTTGATCCGACTGCTGCTGCTACTTCTCCACCTTCACCTTCAGCTGATTTTGACCTTCGTCGGATGTTGGATACTGTCTTGACCGTTCAGGCAGCTCATGGTCAGCTTCTAGTGGACATGCTTGATGAGTTTCATGCTTTGTGAGCAGATTTGGAAAGTCTTTGACGTACTTCTCCGCCACTTTCTTTTGGTGATGAGTGAGTGCCCTTTGACAATTCGTCATAAAAAGGGGGAGTACATTGTAAGTAGAGGAGATTTTTTTTTAAGGTGAGATTGAGATTTTGTTGTGATACTTGAGTTTTGTGATATTGTGGAGCTGTGGAGCCTTTAGATTGTATCTAGGTGCTTCATTTTGTATGTATCTTTTTTGGCACATGATTTCTTTTGTTTGGGTTGTCCATGATAGGGGGAGATACACCGATTGTGTTTGTTTCTTGTTTCACATTGTGTTACATTGCTTATTGATTTATATTTATGAGAATATTCATGATATATGTCTTTATTTTGTGTTATGTGAAATCAAGAAGTTTTTTTTTTTACTTGTATTTTTCCACACATGCGTTTATGTGTTTGTTAAGTGTTACAAGAATATACAGGTTGATTCAGTCGTGCTGTTGTCTACACTTGCAACTGATAGATAGTAGTTAGGTTGAATTTTTGTTGGGCTATTGTTTTGTAGCTGTTCTTTTTGTAAACTTTGAGCTTTATGTTAAGTTTGTATTTTGTCACGGATTGCCAAAGAGAGAGTTTATTAAGTTCTAAGGAATTAGGAATTAATGTATTAGAACTTTATTTTGTAAGGTTGGCAAACCATGATAAAAAAGGTTTTAGTTTTGTTTAAACTTGCTCAAAGTATATGGTTTTTATGTAAAGTTGGAATCGAGTTACTGCAGAAGTTGCTGTGCAAATCTGCTTGGCTTTATCGATCGAAAATTAGACTCGACCGATCGAAAGTCGTGCAGATTGTTTTTCTGCATAATTTTCCAACTCAGCCTAAGCCCGTTTGATGTGTAGGGTTTTATGTTTTGCCCTAAGTATAAAAGGAAAAACCCTAACCACGTTTTAAAGAGTTCTTTATGCTGTGTGTGTGAATCTTTTTGTGAGATCTAGAGGTGTTTGCTTTTGCATACACTTAGGGTTTCCAAACTCAAGATGCTTGGTGATCATTCAGTTGCAGATTCAAGAATTTAAAGATATACAAGCCGGAGTGCTTGTGCTTGTGCTTGCTGTGAATTCAAGAAAGAAGAAGTCTGTGGACTCGGAGTTGTCACGTGGTTGTGGTAGTAAGTTTCCTACTCGAGGTAGCAATAGGATGTTAGTGGTCTAAGTCGCTATTATGTAAACTTCAATTCTTTCATAGTGAATTCTGTTTTACCTTAAGGATAGCTAAGTTAAATCCTCCCCAGGTTTTTTACCGGTTTGGTTTTCCTAAGTTATTATATCGTGTGTTTTTTATTTTCCACACTTTGCATAATATGATATATTTGTGTTAACCTAGAACTGCTTAATTTACCTAAGTTAATCACTTGGCTAAATAACTAGGTTAATCTGATTGGGTTTTAAGGGGTCTAAACTTCTTATAACCATCCACACACATTCACTAGAATTTATTTTTCAATCCAAATGTAATGATTAATAAATAGAATTAGGTTTTATCACATACACACGCATTAAATTCAGCATGCAATTGATTTATTTGGATGATATGATATGAGTTTTCCATCGTAGTCTAGAAGATTGGTTTTACATGACAAGGTGAGTGTTTAACACCTTCCCACCTTGTAACATAGTCTCAGAGCTTAGACTAAGGGTTGATATATTAATTTTTGTCCATATAATTTTCAATCTTTAGATTGTAACTAGAAAACAAAGCCATGTACATTATCTTAGATTGTATCTAGGACCAAAGCCATGTAATTTCCTATGATTAATTTACATTTATTCTTAAATTAATAAAATGATGAATTTTTCAATTTGGTTTTCTTATTTATTCCAATAATTAAGTAAGTGGTGACTTCATTGTAAAACCCTTAATGTAAAGTGAAAAATATAATCAGTCGAACTTCCATTTTGAGAGACAATAACACTGCTTTACCCATTCATATGGGTTTGGCCCAATTCCAAAATGGGCTGGGTATGGGTGCAAGGAACTACACCTCAGCTGATTGGACAGTGACGGAGAGAAAATAGAGTCGCCATCTAGATTAGGTTTAGGAACCATATTGGGCCTTTTGGGCCAATCATTTACATGCATGGGTTCAGATTATGGATTTGGAGTTTAAGTATGGCTTGGGAAGGTGTTAGGCACCCAAGACCGCCCGGCTTGTGGGTCGACCTCCATTATGTATTGCTAGGTTATATTTAATTAAAGAGTTTATTAAGAGAGCCCTATGGACGCAAGGGGGAGGGGCTCGAAATGGAGTCATCACCTAGTTTTTGCAATAGTCTAAGATCCATATATATAGCGTCCTTTTCAGGAAGGACCTTTTAATATTACCACCAGAGATATGGGTTTGGAGTTAAGGTACGGTCTTGGGAAGGTGTTAGGCACCTAAAACTGGCTAACCCTAAGGTTGGCTTCCCATTATTATGTCTTATGTCTTAACCCTATTAAAGGCATACTCAACATTGTTATCTAACTCACATACACACTAATCATGCATTTAACAACCAACATGGCATCAGTTATCTCTAACCATACATCTATCATGCTTGCAAAAAAAGCCTACCATACATCTAATCATGGCATCAAAGCATTAAAATAAACCCTAGTGCCATACATCTAAACATGCTTCATCACATTACATCATAGCATACTCTTACACACATCTTATCACATCATCCTAACATTCATCTAGCATGACATCATATCATACTAAAGGCAGCAACATGTATAATCAAATCAAGGCAGAAGCATAAGCATAAGAAAAGATCCAAGCAACATGTGATTCATCCAAACATTCACATTCATCTCTAACACCAAAACAAGATCATATCACAAATGCATGAACATTTCCAACGCATGACTTACCTTGCAGCAACTCAGCACAACTAGCATTATGCAAGAGCATATGAATGTGTGATCATAGCATCAAAACATTAAAACCAAGATAAACCCTAATTCTAACATATGATAGCAAACCAAGCAATTAAACATGTGAAACATAGACATTAAGAGCATAAAAACATGACAAAGGAAGTTAAACACACAAACATGTGAACGTAGAAACGAAACAAACATAAAAACAAAAATTGGGGTTTTTGGGTAGTGGCTTACGCACGCAAGAACAAGCTTGTGTGTGCATAATCAAGCCTATGTATGCAAGCAAGATTATGCATACACAGGTTCTTGCCCGAAAACCCTAAAAACACAAAAACAGGGTAGAACCTTAACACGGAAATTCTAACAGCCTAATATGTATTAAAAACACACAAACATATAAACCTAAGCTAGATAAACTTGTTAAAGCATATTATAACAAGGAAATAAAGAAAATAGAAGATTGAAGTGCAAAAAAAGAAAGAAAAAGGAAAAGAAAGGTCTAAAACCAATACCTCAAAGAAAAGCTCTTCAAGTTTGATTTTTTACCATTCTCCTAAGTCAAATTTGTTCACAATTCAATAAAAAGTGATTAGTAAATATTAAACTCAAAGATTAAGGCCAGAATAGGCCCTAATCAAAAGAAAATTGACTTGAGGGTGTTTTGTGAAAAACTCCATTTTGATTAACCATTTCTAGTAAATCTTAGTATTTTCCCATGCGAGTTTTGTGTGTCTTGAAAACATACCATGTAAGGGTTCTTATAGTGTGAAAAAAAGAGTTTGGAATGATCCCCAGACGATGTGGGACTTGTTCTAAACCTCAACATAAATGCAGAAAACATGCCTTGTATAAATTTCTAGAAATCGCTATGCGTGCGCAAGATCAAGCTTGCATACGCATGCAGAAAGCTGCATACGCGAGCTGATTCATGTGTACGCATAACGAGGGTTTCCTTTGGCCTTATTTTTCAAAAATTGATTTTTTTGCTCATTAAAAGTTATATTTCTCATTTTAACACTTCTTAAGTCAATTTAACTTCTGATTAGGTCCTAAACCAATCTTGAGTCTTAGAATTCAGCATCATTTGGGAACAGGGGCCTAAGTGGCAGTAGTGTTTACAAGCCCTAATCCTTAACCTAAATAAAAATAAAAATAACACATACAACATGTGTAAAACATATCACAATATAAAAGGAAACAAACAAAATACAATCAAACATATTATATTAAAAAAAAGAAAAAGAAAACAATTAAATCATACACATAAGGAAAGATTATAAAATAAACCAAACATGGCAAAATAGACTCAAGCAAACATGGTAAATAATTAAACATAAATAATTAACATAAATAGAGTCAAACGGAATCAAATAACATGTAAAAAAATTTCAATAAATAAAAATAAGATTTTTGCCCTAATCTGGGTTTAGGGTGCGTACACATACTTAACTATGCGTACACATGGTTGAACCATGCACACGCATACTCGATGATGTGTATGCATCCTTCAGCACAGATTCGAAAAAATTACGTTTTTATGGATTTGATCATTCAAAGATATTAAAATAGAAATCAAACAAGCATGTTAGAACCCTAAACTCTAAACTAACATAAAGAAAATAAACAAACATCAATATAAACAAATAAACATGAAACAAAACATACAATTAAACTTAACTACATTAAATCATATCAAACTAGCCTAGGAATTGAAATAACAATAAAAGAATAGAAAGAACAGATTATGAACAACCTAAAATTAGATTAATACATATCAAACATAATCATGAACATCATACAAATCAAATAAAACAATTATAAAACTATGTTAAGAAACTCATGTGAATCATGTTAAACAAAGGAGGAGTTCATGGAAAGAACTCAACTTGCTTGAGATTATGAGTTTGAGATTATTTAACCGACCCCTCAGTGCCTAAAACACAAAGATTAGATTGGGGAACAAGAATAATTGAAGAACACAATAGATTTTAGGATAATCACAACTTAAGAACAAACTTATAATTGAAAAGGTTCTAGAAAACTAATTGGGAAAATAGTTTCTACCTTAGAACTAACTAAAGAGAGATTTTTAATCATTAGAAAATGTGCTTAAGTGTTGTTGTATGAGTTTGGAAAAGAGAATTAGGATTTTAGGGAAGTTGAAGGCCAAAAAGTAACTCTCTCTAGCTAGAGTTTTGATTGGAGCCATAAGATAAGTATTTATATATTAAAATTAGGGTTTTCAAGGCTTTTAAATGGTTTGTGGACGTTCCCAAGGGTCTAGGGGCCATCCTACATCCAAGAATGATGTTTGAACCCTTAAAAATGAAGCACAAAAAATTGGCATGCGTATGCATATTTCGAGGGTGCGCACGCACCCTTGATTCATGTGTACGTTGCCTTAATTCCTGACAGTTTTGATAAGCTGACTTCAAACGGTCATATCTTGCTCAATATAAATCTAAATTAGGCAAAATTTTGTTCAAATTGAATCCTAGGATATCTACTTTCCAATTAAAAATAAACCTTACTCAAAAAGTCTTTATGGATCAAAAGTTATAGTCAAAACAGTGAGAAAATGTCATTTTTCAGAATCGTTTTCAACGCAATTTGAGCACTTTTGAGTTGTGATTACTTCCAAACTACTGTAAACTCTTTAAATACCCTTGTGTGGGCGTAGCGGTTTTATCCTTAGGAAAGGGGAGTATGCCTCAGCAGAGTGGAACGGGCGGAGAAAAGATGGAGTCACCACCTAGATTAGGTCTATGAATCATAAATATAGAGCCCTTACGTGGAAGGACTAATCTTACTACCAGAGCATAGGTTTGGAGTTTAGGTATGGGGATGGGAAGGTATTCGGCACCCAACCCCACTCGACCTGTGGGTCAGCTTCTAGTCATTGTGTCTTATGTTTTAATCTTATTAAAGGCTCAATATTGTTATCTATACTCTCACACAAACACACACACTAGTAAATATCTAGCAATTAATATGGCATCAATCAGCCTAAAAACCCTAACATACATCTATCATGGCAACTCACATCAAGCCTAGCATACATTTATCATGCATATCATATCATCTCATCTAAGGTAGCAAACAACAAGATGTCACAAGGGCAGAAACATAGACATGGAAACATCAAAGAAACATCTGATTGCATTCTAGACATCAAGAACACATTATCCAACCAAGCATGTTCAACTCAACACTAAATATATATCCAATGCATATTCATGTGGATGTATGACTTACCTTATTGCATCTCAGCACCTATGCATCAATGAATGGACATGTGAATGCATGTTCATGGTATTAAAGCAAGAAAAGAAAACAAAACAAAACCCTAATTTAACATGTTAAAGGCAAATAAACAATTAAATAGAGGAATAGAGACTCAAAAACATAAAAAGGAGCAAAAATAGAGGCATATGAGATAAGGAAGTAAAGAAAAAGAAGCAAAAAAACTCGGATTAGAGTGTCTGGGTTGAAGTATGTGTGCACATACATAAGCTTGGGTATGCGGGCTAGTTGTATGCGTACGCATACTCTAAGCTTGCGTGCGTATACAGAATTATGTGTGTGCAGACATGCCCTAGAAACCCTAACCCAGAAACTTAGAAACACAGAAACAAATCAGAAATGAAAACTAAGGAAATCAACAACCTAACATGCTTTGAAATGTGAAAACTACATAAACCTAAACTAAACAAGCATATTAAAACATATATAACAAATAAATAAATTAAGAACAAAAGGAACACAAGTTATAAAAGATCCAAATTAAGGAAGAACCATGAAGAGAGACTCACCTCGCTTATAGTACACTCCCCTTAGTACATACAATACAAAGATTAAATTGAGAGAACAAGAGAATTAAAGAATACAATAGTTTTTGATAATCACAACTCAAGAACAAGATTATTTTTGAAAAAGGTTTTGAGAAATCAAATTTGGAAAATTGTTTCTGCCTTAGAACTAACTAATTTAATTTATAAAAAATGTGCTAAGGGGTTGTGTGTGAGTTTTGGAAAAGAGAATTAGGGTTTTATATAAGATGGATGCCAAAAATAACTTTCTCTAGCTAGGGTTTTGATTGGAGACAAGATAAGTATTTATAAGTTAAAATTAGGGTTTTTGGGGCTTTTTAATTGTCTTTGGACGTTCCAAGGGTCTATGGGCCGGTCCACATCAAAGTATGATGTTTTGGACCTTTGAAATGAAGTTTTAAAACCTAGAAAATCAGACTGCCCAGTTGGCCCAACTTCAAATAGTCATAAATTACTCAATATAAGTCCAAATTTCCAATGAAACAAACCACACTCAAAAATTATTTGTGGATCAAAAGTTTTGATCAAAACAGTGAGCAAAAGTCATTTTTCAGTATTGATTTCAAAGCGATTTAAGCACTTTTGAGTTGTGATTACTTCCAAACTATTGTGAACTCTTTAATTACCCTTGGTTGACACATCTCAAGCTTGTCATTAGGGCCGGGGACCAAAATTTATTAATGGGTACAAAATGTGGTGTCTACACCTTGGTTGACATATGTCAAGCTCATCATTGGGGTTTGGGACCAACATTTATTAATGGGTATAAAACGAGGTATCTACATCGGGGCACAGTCTCTCACAGTGGCTAGGAAATCACTAGAATTCATGTCATTCCTTATAATTTATTGATGATCACATCAGCTAGGGTTGTCCACGGGTCGGGTCGGATTAAGTTTTAGGTTGATCCATAGCTGACCCGTTTGAATTGGGTGAACAAAAAATGGACCCACGGCCGACTGAATGTTCGGGTTGGACCTAGTGGCATAGGTCATCGGTTAAGTGGTCAGAACCGTTAGGTGATTTCGGCTTTAAATCCAAACAAGATAGAAATCAAAACGCAAACAACAAAGAAATCAAAATCCAAATAACACAAACCAAGTCGAAAAACACCAAATCCATGAGATTGAAGCGAAAAAGTGGGAGATAAGACTAAACCCATATATACCACCACCACCATTCCTTCTCCCACCATCACCACATCCACAAGATCAGTACAATTTTTTTTTACTGACCCATAGAATGCATAAGATCAAAGGAGATTTCAAGTCGATCAGATGAGGTATTCATCAATATGTAGAGTTTCAAGTTGAACTTTAAGTCAGCGATGACGGCAATAGACCCAAATTTTAATAGTGGAAAGTTTTGGATACCTTAAAATGGCAAAAAAGTCTTATTTTGAGGTTAATGGATCATTTAATTTGGACATTAGTGCATATAAATAAAGAGTGAACAAACTTGGACTCTCTGAGGTAGAGCAAAATTGGACTTACACAATTGGTAAAAATAATCTATGTTATACCAAAATACAAATCTCTTTCAATGTGTCTTACAACTACATGCATCAAAATGCCAAATATTATAAAGTCCATGATAGTTCCAAAAATTCTAACATGATAACATGAATACATCAAAATGATATAATAAAATTCCACATATCACCAAGTTCACATTTTGCTAAAACAAAACAACCATTTCAATAATATCTTCTACTTGCACGCCTCAAGGTACTAGGTAGTACTTGCCATAGAAGAGGGAGGAAAATGTAAAAAGGAAGGCACAAAATCTACACAAAATGGTACAAAAGAGAGAAGTAAAGGAAGGAACAACACGTCATTGAGGAGACTACCAAACCCTTGCAAAAGAGTAAGTCTAGAAAAAACAGGCCTCTACGCACCAGGAGAATGAAAGACACAAAAGTTGTTTTATATGCATTGCTGATTGAATGGTGTTTTGCCTTTAAGACTCATTGAAAAAGAAAGACTTCATTCAAAGAAATTGTGGCAAGTCTTAAAAAGAAACACTATAATATTTTCCAATGATCTCCATGGAATGGTCAAGTTTGACACTTTTTTCAAAGGGGTGGTTGTGGAAGTTGATTGAGGAATGTTGAGCAATAAATGTGAGATAAATTAGTAAAAGTACAACTGACTTGGCATACAATAATACTGTATTAATGAGATAGCAAGTAATAATTTAGATCTAATGAGAATTTATGATCTAAAAATGGTGTAACCACTACAACAAAATGTTGTTTTAGCAACGAAAATTTTTGTCATTAAAAGTCCAATATTTCGTCGCCTAGTACCTTTAGTGACAAATTCTTCTTTTTAGTGACGAAATTCGTTTTGTCGCTATAGCTTCGTCGCTAAAAGTATTAGTGACGAAAAATTTCAACAAATTTCGTTGCTAAAGATCTGAGTTGTTTTAAAATAAAAACACTTTTAGTGATGAAATTATTTCGTTGCTAAATATTTTCCTTGTTAAAAATACTATTCAGTGAAGAAGCTATTTCGTTGCTACATGTAACTTATTTTATCAGATAATTTTGAGCGACGAAATATTTTTGTTGCTAAAACTGTTTTTAAGAATATTCAGGTACTTATAGCAACGAATGTTTTCATTGCTAAAACTATTGTCTGAAAAATTTAGCTATATTTAGCGACAAAAATTTTCGTCGCTGAAAGTGTTTTTTATAAATTTAGTTACATTTAGCAATGAAAAATTTTGTCACTAAATGTAGCTAAATGTGATGGAAAAATTTGTCACTAAAGCTACTTATCTGTTTTCATTTTTTTTCCTGTATGTAACTTGTCATTATATTATTAACTCCTCACACTTGAATAACACATTTATGTCAACTACACATTTATAAGAAAAGGATCCATACATTCCATATGTAAAAATAAAACAAGTACCCTATTCAATCCATCCATACAAATTGTTTCCAACACATACAATAATACATGATATTTTATTACATACAATAACATAAAATACTAAGGGCTAAACGAAGATGTCCTCAAACCTCTTCAAGTAGTGCCAAAAGAAAATGCCCTAAAAGCCACCAATAAGAAATCTGTACAAATGTAAAAACAATACTACATTAAAATTGTAAAGTAAAAACATTAACTATGTTATAAGAAACAACTCTATTGAATATTTGTGTATATATATATGTTCATCCAAGACACAAACTTCAAACCAAATTTTGCTATCAACCTTACATTGCATAATTCAATTACCACATATTTGCTAGAACTAAATCATTTACTCTATAATTCAATCAAAGTAAGCAACAAAAACCTAATTTGGGCATTAATGCATAGAGCCATAAACTACAAAGACAAATCAAAAATAGTCCCAATTACCATATCTAACACAATTCAAGAACTTAAACAAAATTCCCACATAAATATCAATACAAAGCAAAATTCAAGCTTTATCACAATGACCCATCAAATCTAAGTCAATTAAAATGACACAAAAGCAACAAATGTCAGATTTAAAACAGAATCAATTGCCACAAAAAAAAAAAAAAAGAGATCTAAAGGACCATAACACAACCAAAGCATTTTAATACACTACTGCAAGTGATTAAATCAAACCATTATTAAAATTAGCTAAGTAAAACACATGTTGAGAAAAACGTAGGAATTTACAAGCCAACCCACTCAACAAAGGTTTCAAGTAAATTCCACAAAATCCAAACATACTCGTCATTCTTTCAGATTCACTACATAACAAGTCAGCCCTTATGTAAAAATAGTTTGGTCCATGAAAAGTTATCTAATTAACTTGAACTTAAATAGGGATAAGCTCTTATATGTGTAGTATGTACCATAAAAAATTCAGCTCAAAATAATTTTTCTATAATTTAATAAAAATCATGTATTGAAGCTGACTCAAATTTCCCCTTGACAGATTTAGGTTCCCAAAAGAAAATTGCTATAGTTTTAATACTAACCCAAATGCTTTGAAACTTTATTCACATTAAAACTACATATTAAAGAATAATAAAAACATGGAATGAAACCCTTTATCTCATATAAACAAATATCACAACAACAAATTAAGAAACCAAAACTCATAAATCATAGAGACAAATAATCTAGGAAAATTACCTTGGAATCATGTTGGGAGAAGGCAAAAGTTTTGTAGGGCAGGTTGATAGCCGAATATCCCATTGCAAGAAACCAAAACGCCAAGAAAAAGAAGAGACACCACAAGGCACTTAAACTTTCATGGTTAACACTTCATTACCCATTTGTTTTAAAACAAGTTCATAGCACCCAAACCATCAAAGTATTATCTACTCGCCTCTCCACACCACCAAGACCTCCAAAATCCATTACCCAACAAAAATAGTGATTGGGTGACCACTAGAGCAAAATAATTTAAGTAAAGTTTCAGATTTCACAAACTTTATATTTACACACACACACACACACACACACACACACACACACACACACACACACACACATATATATATATATATATATATATCACATAGTCCAACTTCAAATTGAATAATAAAAAACAAACAATTAAACTCAACTTCATAACTCATTAAGGTAATATGTCAAACACTTGATGTACAAAAAGCAAAACCTCAAGACACATAAACTTTCACGGTTAACACTTCATAACCTATCTGTTTTAAAACAAGTTCATAGCACCCAAACCATCAAAGTATCACATACTCATCTCTAAAGAAAAATAATTTTGAGAGCTCGAATATGTGTGAGAACACAAGAGCTGTTTAGACCTCCAAAATAAAACTTACGGTTCGGTTGATTTTACTTTAACTTTAACTAAGTGCGGAATAGAGTAAATGCGAGCGAACAAACAATAAGACTACTCTAAACCATATTCATCAAATCACAGCAGTAAAATGAAAGCTAAAAGAGTAGAGAAGAAGGACGTAAACACTGGATAACACCATGATGTGTTATCGAAGAGGAAACCAAAGAATTCGGTGCAAAACCTCTCCGCCACCCTCCAAGCTGTAAATCGACCCACTAGAGAATAAGTTGGAGTATACGAATAACAAAAGACCCTCTAAGCCTAGTCTACACCATGTACTCGAGCTTTTCAAGCTCCTGCTACCAACTGACTTAACAAAGTCTTGTCTTCTCTAGCTCTCTAGATCACGTAATTCAGCCTAATTACATTCACCAAAAAAATGACTTCTTCCAATGCTTTCCAGCAGTACCAAAACCTTACTTTACACTCAGGATGGGTGTGGTAAGTGTTTGGGCTATCAAATTCTCAAGGATTTGGATATGGAAAGGTTGGAGTTGAGGAAAACCATAATGGATTGTGTAGAGGATTGTGGGTATGACAATTTCTAACTCTCAAGGGTTGTGGCTAGGGTTTTCGCTCTAAAAAAAACTTTTCTCAATATGTGGGTAATGATGGTATATATAGTGCGGGTGAGGACATGGTGTGTCAAATATGACAAAATAGCAAAACAGAATGTTTCGCGGGTATCCTGCGAGAAGGTCTTACCTGCGAAATACTCGCGAAAACCAGCTGTCACCATCTGTCATAACTCTTCGCATTCCAGTTATGGGCTGAGCACATGGCTTTACTTTGCAGGAAGACTTCTTGCGAGCTACTCGCGAAAACTCCTTTGATCTTCAATGTTGCCTTGAGTCTTCACACTCTCTCTCACACACAACCCATACAATGAAATCCCACATAAAATATAGGGTACATAAGATTGAACATAATTACAATTAAATTTAGCATGGAATTAAAGCCAACACAAAATAATTGTAAATCATAACTTTACAAATTTAAACAAAATTTCAGATTTTACAAACTTTATATACATATACACACACGCACACATATACGTGTGTGTGTGTGTGTGTGTGTGTGTGTGTGTGTGTGTGTGTGTGTATATCATGTAGTCCAACTTCAAATTAAATAATCAACAACAAACAATTAAACCCAACTTCATAACTTATTGAGGTAATATATCAAAAACTTTATGTGCAAAAAGCAAAATCTTAAAGCAATCAAATTTTCATGGTTAACACTTCATTACCCATTTATTTTAAAACAAGTTCATAGGACCCAAACCATCAAAATATCATAAACGCACATCTCCACACCACCAAGACCTCAAATGCTTCAAGTATTGAAAAAAAAAGTAATCAACAAATATACCTCAATCAAAACCTAAGGCCCTAAAGCCTAACTTTACCAACCTAAGACGAATAACCCTACCCAAACAAAAGCCAAGCAAGCATACAAGAAACTTATAGGCTTTAACACAACCAAAACCTTTTATTTCCCTACCACAAACAATGTGCATTTACTAACTTAATATAAAGCATGTCATTACCAAACCATGATAAAATTAGCCAAAGTAAAATCTTGAGAAAGCACATATGAATTTGCAAGATAGACCACACAACAAAAGCTTTTAGTAAATTCCTTATAGTCTCAACATTCTAATCATACTTTCTGATTAAATTTGCAACGGGTCAGCTCTTTTTAAAAATTCATTTGGTCCACTTAGTTTTATCCAAAAAGCTTGAAATTAAATAGGGAGAAGCCCTTATATGTCTACTATGTACCATTAAAAAATCAGTTCAAAATAATATTTCTATAATTTATTAAAAATCATGTAGTGCATCTGACTCAAATCTGTATAAAGTCGCAAAAGAAAAAAACTATAATTTTAACCCTATGCCAAAAGCTTTGAAACTTGATTAAACCTTAAAGCTACATGTGTTAGTACATATAAACAACTAGGATTACAACCCATAACCTCATATAACAATCATCACAACACAAGTCAAGAAATTTAATCTCATAACTCATATAGACAATTTATCAAACACTTGGTAAGCAAAAGACACATGCTCATATTACTTGCACAAATTTATAGTTAACACCACAATCACAACCACATATGCCAAAGACATTTCAAAATGCAAGGAAACCCCTTTTCTAAAATTAACCTAATCTCCCATATAAATCAAAAACCAAAATGTTTTCTCAAGAAACCCTACTCACATGGTTGTCAAACAACAAAATCCATTTCATAACTCATATAGGCAATTTGTCAAACACTTGGTAAGCAAAAGACACATGTTCATATTACTTGCACAAATTTATACCTAACACCACAATCACAACCACATATGCCAAAGACATTTCAAAATGTAAGGAAACCTAAAATTAACCCAATCTCCCATATAAATCAAAACCCAAATGATTTCTCAAGAAACCCTACTCACATGGTTGCCAAACAACAAAATCTATTTTGTACTTCATATAGGCAATTTGTCAAACACTTGGTAAGCAAAAGACACATGCTCATATTACTTGCACAAATTTATATTTAACACCACAATCACAACCACATATGCCAAAGACATTTCAAAATGCAAGGAAACCCATTTCTAAAATTAACCCAATCTCCCATATAAATAAAAAACCCAAGTGATTTCCTGAGAAACCCAACTCACATGGTTGCCAAACAACAAAATCCATTTCACTCCATTAAATTAAAAACCTCCAATAAGATTTTAAATGTACCAACAAACACAAAAAACTACTTCTAAAACAAAACCCACAACATAAAGAGCAATCCTAACAATATAGGATAAAAACCCAAAGATATTAGTAGGTGGGTCATGGAGATTTTACCTTAGATTCATGTTAGGAGAAGTCAAACCGTGGATAAGAGTTTGATGACTAAAAATTTAGTAGAAGCTAACCAAGAGACCAAGAGGGAGGAGAGATTTGGTAGAGAGAGAGATAGAGGGATGTGTGTGTGTGTGTTTGTGTTTGTGTTAGGGAGTGAGTGATAATGAGAGAGGGAGGGCAGAAAATTTTTTAAGTGAGTGTGCGGGAGAAATGAAATTTTATATGGGAAAGGAAAATTTTTTCATCGAAATTTAACCCATTTAAACTGTACTCTTTAGTGGCGAAATTTATTTCGTCGCTGTTTCTAACTTTTTTTTTACGAATTATGATTTCGTCGCTAAAGCTGCTGGTTTATATGCATTGGAATTTTGGCGACAATTTAGTTTCGTCACTATTGGTTACTTTTGGCGACAAAATGAGTTTTGTCGCCAATACTATTCAAAGCAACATCTATAGCAATGAAATATTTCGTCACTAAAAATCTCAACTTTTAGTAACGAAATATTTCGTCAATATAGATTAATTAAGTTCGTGCCTAGTTTTTCCCCATAGGCGCCCTTGTTTCAAATCGATAATTTTCGTCGCTAAATGTTATAATTTTTTTCGTTATTAGCGATGAAATCCATATTTCACTACTAAATCTGTAATTTGAGTGACGAAAAAATATTTCCTCACTAAGTTTCCTCGCTAAAAATACTCTTGTGAAGTTACACTAATTGTTACTTAAACCTATCTTTTATATATATATATATATATATATTTATTTATTTATTTATTTATTTATTTATTTATAACAAAGTAAGAAAAAACTTGTTTTGTAGATATCATTTTCAACGGTAAACATAATATTCACCTGCGATTGTTAAAACCAACCATTGATATTTTTCGTAACGCATTTCATGTTTAACTAAATAGACCAAATTTAAGTAAAAATCTAAAAGGCCTTCTTGCAATTGAATAAAAATACCTTCTTTCAAATACTTATTTGCCATCAAATTCTATGTTAAGTTGTTATGGGAACAAAAAATTAGTAAAGGAGAGATGGTTCTTATTAGGGTTAAGGAGGAGAATAAGTTTGCAATGCTATGTGGCGATGAGTTTGGGTTTTCATGTCATAATGAAAATTTGTAGATATCATTTTCAAGGGTTGATGCTCACACGAGACTCACAAGAGAGCCTGCCTTTTATTTATTTATTAAGTAGTGGTTGTATTAGTTTATTTCTGAAATGACAAAGTTTAGCTACAAAATTGGTTGTAGTCTAAAGCTATACTCAATATTTTTTTATTAGGGGTGAATTTTGACAAATCCACCATTGAATTACATCTTCTTCTTATATCTTCCATACTTGCAAAATTTCTAAAAAATTAAAGATCAATAGTTATGTCATCAATAAAATTTTAAATTGCAAGTTTTTGTAGTTTAAAATTATGTATAAAATATAAATTTATAAATTATATAATACTGTGTTATGCTCACACGGGTCTCACGAGAGAGCCCACCTTTTATTTATTTATTAAGTAGTGGTTGTATTGGTTTATTTCTGAAAGGACAAGGTTTAGCTACAAAATTGGTTGTAACCTAAAACTATAACTTTACTCAATATCTTTTTATTGGAGGTGAATTTTGACAAATCCACTATTGGATTTCATCTTCTTTTTATATCTTCCATGCTCGCAAAATTTTTAAAAAAATTAAAGATTAAAAACTATGTCATCAATAAAATTTTTAAATTGCAAGTTTTTGTAATTTAAAATTATGCATAAAATATAAGTTTATAGATCATATAGTAAACAATATTCGATGGACACAAAATTTGACATGTGTATTAAGAGTGTAAAGAATATGAAATTTAACGATTAAATTTTCAAAGTATGTTGTGATATTTATTTTATTTAGTAGCTAAACTTTGTCCTTTCTAAAATTCTTTTCAAAATTAGTGAGCCTCGAAATAAGACTGCTTGAAATCAAGCGTGTGCCCATTATTTAGGGTTTATTTCCAGAATTTGTAGTGAACTCTTGAAAAAATGAGAAATAATTTATCAAATAAGAAAATAATACAATTGAATTGAGAAAAGAATAAAGAGTAGAGTAATTGTCACACCTTTTTTTTTTTTTTTTTTACAAAAAAACATTTTGTTTACTAGATTACCAAAAACTGTCACATACTAATAAATAAATTATCTTTATACAATTGCGATCCTAATAAAAAAAAAAAACCGAAAAAAGGAAAGAAATTAATGACCATTTAAGTAGCTAATTGTAGATATTTTAGAGCATATCAATTTGGACATAATTAGCATAACTCTGACAGTTAATTATTAAATGTACTTCAAGAAATATATTGACACATAACAAGCACATCATCATTAAAATTTACATGTACCAATTATTGTATGCCATGTGGTATAGTTTGTCAAGATCATATCAAATTAAAGAAGGAAATGACGTGTCATTGCAATATACTTTGAGAAATAGATACATATAATTGTTGTATACATAAACTAGTCTTAAAATCCAACTTTTAAAATAGATAGATAGATAGATAAAAAGAAAATTTGTTTCTCTACCCGTTGTTATCTACTTTCAATGCTCTTCTCATTATTTATAAGTAATAGAAGACGTAAACACACATTTAAATGACAAGATAGTACTTCCTCAAAAAAAAAAAAAAATGATAAGATAGTTGAGTTTAAAATTTAAAAATTAAGAACTCAGAAGGGGTCTTTAAATAATTTTTTTTTAAAAAAAGGCTTATTCATTCCCGTGGCTACTTTCCTTAGTAAAAACCAAATCATTAGGTATCCGTGAGTGTAAACCCACAAAAATTTGACAACTTTATTTATATTTGTTCATGATAAGTTGTTGTTAGTGCTAATAAAAGTGATCTTACCAAGAGCCTCTAGCCCAGCTAGTTGGCATCTTTAGGTGTGTTTATGACATCTTGGGTTTAAATACCCACTTCCTTATTGTAATTATCGAGTTATCCAAAAAAAAAAAAAAAAAAAGAAGTTATGTTAGGAATGAACCAATGTGAAAGTAATGTTACTTTAGTTATATCTTGCTATGACAATGGTTGTGAAAAATTGTAAAAATTTTGTGTTCATAATATTATTCTTATGGGAAAAACTAAATTGCCAAATTAATTAAACGTATGACTTATAAAATTTGTATTGAAAGTCTTTTTAAACTAAATAATTTATAAAACAACCCATTGTATTACATTAAATTAAATTGTTGTAATTTGAAAAACCTTTCATCAACAAAATTACATAGCTAAAAAACATGTTAAAGCTAGATTGCTATAAAATAATAGGATTGAAATTTTATCTCCTAGATCTAGCTAATAGTGCATAGTATTTCAGTCATTTAAATTTTGATGCCACACTTGATTAATACACTTTCAGATTTATAATATTTAATATAAATTATGAAATAAATTCACTTCCAATAAATTAAGAGGATCCTAATTCATGTAGAAACCTTTAATCCGTGCAAAGAACGTGTGCAAAGAAGAAAGAAAACCTGTATAAAATATAAGATTTTTTTTTTCATTTCAAGATATGGTAGTCACTCACAAATCACACCTTTATTTAATTTATTTAACTTCATAATGAAAGAAAAAAATTAAAGCGATTCCATAAGTTTAATGTTGTGACTTGACTTGTCATTTAACTAAGGTCTTGTCTGTTACAGCCTTACAAATCAGCTTTTTTTAATAAAAAAAATCCAACCAAAATTATTTTTATCTCACCCCCCCCCCCCCCCCCCAAAAAAAAAAAAAAAAAATCAAAGTATGAATTATCTAACACTAGTCGCCAAACAGATCATCCCCCCCCCCCCCCCCCCCCCCAAAAAAAAAAAAATCAAAGTATGAATTATCTAACACTAGTCGCCAAACAGATCATCCGTGCAGAATTTTCAAACGTGGGCTGCTGTTAGCACATAGAGAGGATAAAAGTATACAGAACTTACAAACAAATGATAACAAAGCTTACCTAAAATGCGGATAAGTTAATAATACCAAAATGCATGTGGGTCCAAATTTGGATTAGTCATTGATTTACAAGCGGCCAAAGAATTGGTCATATATATCCAGGTCCAAATTTGGATTAGTCATTGATTTACAATCGGCCAAAGAATTGGTCATATATATCCAGCAGAACTTTCAGCATATATATATATATATATATATATATATGACGTCTGCTCTTAATACTAACTCTTTGCCACTATATCAAAATATTAATCGATTTTTTGTATAGACGGGCATTATATATATCTCTGATTTGAGTTTGAATAATCCTTATTTTTATTATTTGTATGAATTTTCAAATTTCAAATGTTATTATATCACAGATAACGCCAGCCAAAAATTGTTCACATACGTAACCAAGGCATGCAGAGCTAATAATGAAACATATATGAATGTACCTAACGTATCATAGTTCTCTATAAATAGATGAGCCTTAAGCTTTCTCCACTATCTTCATTCCATTGCGCCTTCTTTTGCTTTAAACTAGCATAAGTAGCAACTCTCTTTTACCGTCCAATCTTTGTTGAAATCACGAAGAAATTGTTAAAGAGTTCAATGAGAAAATTTTTAATTGTGTTCATGTTGCTTCTTTTGAGCAGTACATGCAAAGCAAAACTATCTTCTACATTTTATGACAAAGAGTGTCCTAATGGACTGGCCACTATTCGGAATGCTATTAGAACAGCTGTTTCACGAGAACGTAGAATGGCGGCATCTCTAATTCGTCTCCATTTTCATGATTGCTTTGTTCAGGTACGTACTGTGACCTTTGCCGGTTTCTCTACCTTCTTTCTCCAAATATGCCATTTAAGCATTAAAATTTAAAGGCTAGCTTGGCTGTGCAGGGCTGTGATGCATCAATTTTACTAGAAGATGGCGAAAGGAATGCTGTGCAAAATAAGGATTCTGCAAGAGGTTATGAGGTCATAGACAGTGCAAAAGCTCAGGTAGAGAAGATATGCCCTGGAGTTGTATCTTGCGCAGATATTCTTGCAGTAGCTGCTCGAGATGCTTCCGTTGCTGTGAGTACTATAATATAAATCCTCACTCTAGGGGGGATAGGGGGATTTGAACTCTTGTTCCACTAATAAAGATCTATCAATGCCACCAAATTATAAGACTTTTAAAAACATTCATTTACAAGTTTATTGAAATCTACCAATCAGTTTAACATTGTCTCTTTACAAAAAATCAATCAAGAAAACAAAATTTTGATAAGAATCTCTTTGGAAAACAGGTTGGTGGTCCATCTTGGACAGTGAAGCTTGGAAGAAGAGATTCCACCACCGCAAGTTCCTCTCTAGCTGAACAAGAACTTCCAAGATTTACTGACAGCCTTGATAGTCTAGTATCTCGTTTTGCTAACAAAGGGCTCAGTGCAAGAGACATGGTTGCATTGTCAGGTTGGAACTTAGAATGAATACAACACCTAATATATCCTATTAATCTTTTAGTTGTGTATTATGAAGGTCTCAAAGATGAATATTTAACACAAAATTATTTTACATAAAATTGTTGTAATACAGGTTCACACACACTAGGGCAAGCTCAGTGTACCTCATTCCGTGGTCGGATATACAATAATGGGAGTGACATCGATGTTGGATTTGCTAGCACACGAAAGCGTCGTTGTCCGGCTACCAGAGGGCAACCTGGGGATTCAAACTTGGCACCACTTGACTTGGTGACACCAAATTCTTTTGACAACAATTACTTCAAGAATTTACTGCAAAAAAAGGGTCTCCTTCAATCAGATCAAGTCCTTTTCAGTGGAGGGAGCACAGACAGTATTGTCTCAGAATATGGTAGAAGCTCTGCCACTTTTAAGTCTGATTTTGCATCTGCCATGATTAAAATGGGAAATATTGGCCCTCTCATTGGTTCATCTGGGCAAATAAGAAGAATCTGCAGTGCTGTTAACTGATTTAGGCGTTTGTCCCATTCCTCTAGTTTGTCATTTTTTGGTATTATTCCTTATTTTAGTGAATAAAATCCTTTGGATTACAGCAATTGTAAAAAATATTTTACTGTATGTTAATTGTAATGTGATTCATTGTGTAATTCCGGCTTTACATATAAAAAGAGCATGTTACATCAAATTCTGAGAGATAAAAAAGAATTTCCATAAAAATTTTTATTTGTTACAAGCTTTTTTATTTAGTTTTTTTCTTAAGGAAAATTTGAAATCTCTTTTTTTTTTTTTTTTTTTTTTTTTTTTTTTTTTTTTAAAGTATAAATGTATTTTGGTCTAATTTTAATAGTAACAAAAAAAAAAAGAAGAAGCAAAAAGTCAAATAAATTAACCCGCCATAAACAGATACAAGCAATTTTTTTTTTTCATGTGGAATAGATCAAACATTTGATGTAATACCTTTTCTTAAATGTGCTTGGCATTAGCTTTAAACAGGATAAAAACTGCCTAGTAAATTTCTATTGGCTAAATGGGGCTAGACCACCTGCCATAACTAAAACCAGTAGTAAATTGAGTCTGAGAGGGAACAACAAATAATTGTATGTTGTTGGAGTTCAAAAATGTGATGATTTTCAGTAGAAACCATAAAGAAGGTGGTTGGTTGATATAATACGAAAGGATAAGATTTGAGTGGGTATTGTACTCCAAAAAAAGACGAAGGGGTATTGTAGATGACCCTTTAAACTTTTATATCTCACAATTACATTATAATTGCACCATATAATTGTTTACATGGATCTATGATTCATAATTTTAAAAAATAAAATAAAAATCAATAAGATTCCTGATCCTGAATTAATTGAAGAAGATAACCAACAAAAGAAAAGGTTGAAGTAGAAAGAGACCAAAACAAAGAGTTTGCAAACTGAACAATTTCTTTTTATATTGAAGTTTTAGCCACCACCTAATAATATGGGGTGGGTTCCTGTTTTGGACAATACCCAGGCCCAAATGATGATAAGGATCTTGGGCCACCAAAGAAATAATGTTTAATGGTTGGTGGATTGGGCTTGGTTCACTGGAGCTATGTTGGGCTGATTACGAATCAATTTGCGCACAAAACATGGGTCCAACAACACACACACACACACACACACATATTGTAAAATAAATGGTTGAGGAACAGTAAAGGAGTTATCAAGAAAAATGTGAGCAAGAATGTCAGGGATCCTCAGAAAATAGAGCGTAGTTCATTATATTAAGTTTTTAAGTACATTGGACCCTATTTCTTAACGGGATATGCCACGAGATTCAAGTAAGTTCAAAAGTCACAAACTTGGGTAGCTCTTTCTAGGCTTCCAAGACTTATGAGGTTTGACTCCCCTTGAATCCAAGTGTATCCTCAAGCACTTGCTGCAGGACCTTTCACAATGCCTTTATTTTCTCTCTATTTTTCTGAAGCTTAGTGAATCTCTCTGATGCTCTTTTATGATCTGATTAATAGTTGCTAACTGCCTTTTGCTGATGACTTAATCCTCCTTTTATAATATCTTTCTAGGGTTTTTTGCATGCCATTGATTTCCTCCTTTTGCTACCCTGAGTACCAGGACCAATGTTGTGTCAGCAACATTGGTGGCTAGTCATTTTCTTATTTTCTCATTGCATTCTTCTTTTGAGGATTCTCTCTCAAAAGTTCCCAGCTGACCTTCCTCTTTTGGGGGGTCCTGATGGGACAGGCTGCTAATCCTTTTCCCAAAACTTCTAAAGAGACTTTTCAGAGCCCTTTTTGGCTGCCTTACCATTTGTCATTTTCCTTCAAACAGGTAGATTCCTCCCTGTCATGTTGAAAGATCCCTAGCCACCTTCTTTTGTGGTTCACCCTTTCCTGCTTTACCCGAGGTTCTAGTTCTTCCTATCAAGTATTGGTCCCTAGCTACCATCTACTGCATAGCCTTCTTCTAGGCTGTGGGTGGCTGATGGGACATGACCCCTTTGTTCTCTGTGCCCAATGGCATGCCTCCTTCTGCCATCTACATCTTGGCTGGCCTCCTTCAGCTCTTCTTGGGGATCCCTCCTGGCTCTGGTAGTCCTAAGGTATCCTGGTCCAGTCTCTTTCTCCTCCTAGGCTCACCCAGGGACTTTCATGTAGGGCCGAGCCAAACTTCCTTTGCTTTATTCTTTCCTCTCTAAGGCCCAAGGCTTACCTTATCATGGGCTTAGGCTCCCTCTTGCCTATTTGTAGTGGGCCAAACCTTGGCTCATGGATTGGGCCTTCCTTGGTTTTGAGGGCCCATTTTCTTTGGATCATGGGCTTGGGATCCCTCTTGCCTATTCTTAGTGCTTGCTTTTTTTCTTTTTCTTTTTTTTTTCTTTTGAGGACTAAGTCCTGGACCATGGTTCCTAAAAATTCATTCTGAGGCAGGTCCTGAGCCAGATACCTAGTGAATTTATTCCTACACAAGTCTTGAGCTAGGTACTTTGGAAATTTACTCTTATCCAAGTCCTGGGCCATGGACTCGATGGGCTTATTTTGTGACAAGCCTCGGGCCAGGTATTTAGGAAGTTTATTCCCATCTTAAATCCTGGGCCATACACTTGGAAAAGATTATTCTGAGACAAGTCCTAGGTCATGTACTAGAAAATTCTAATTTTAATCAAGTATTGGTCTAGGTACTTAAATAGGATCTCGGGAGCATTTCTTCACACTCTCTCACACACTACCCTTACATAATTCCCACCTAAATACAAGGTTTCTAAGTGCTGAAATACAAGTAAATTAGCACAGAATAAAGCCAACAAAATGGTTGATAAAATTCAACCTTACAGGCATTTTAAGTGGAGTTGGAGATATATTTTTACCGGATTGTCCTCAAGTTTTTTTCCTATTAAACGTGAGATTTAGGGGTATTTCTAAACCACATAAAAGTTCAGTTCAAAGAAGAAAATCCTCTTATAAATAGTATAGATAAAGGAAAAATAACAAATTCAAGGTTACAAATCCTTAGTAGTCATGGACTAAAGTTTAACTTTGTCTAGAAAGGGAGAAAAATAAAAAGACTAAAGCTTAGAAGCTATAAAGGCTTGGTCAGTTTTAGGGCTACAAGTTTCTGGACTTTCTTTCTCATGAGATTCTTCATTCTCTTGCTTCTTGTAGGGCTTTTTCATAAAAAAAACAAGTTAGAAACAAAGTCTTTCTTCTTTTGCTTTTTGTAGGGTTAATCTAGCAAAAACAGATCCTTGATTCTTCTACTCGTAAGAACAGAGAGATCAAGAAAGGATCTCGATCGACCCGAACAATATTTTGAAAGACCCCTCCTGTTGATTTGAGAAAAATAAAAATTCATCAAAGTTTTTTATAATTTGATCTTATTAAAGACTATCTACATTATGTACTCTTTTACACATGGTGTGTTTGTCCCTAGAGAGAAAATATTGGTTAATATGATATATTCTAGGAAGGTGTGCAGTTTTGCCTTTCTTGTGTAGGAGAAAGTATACCATGTTTCGGTAATATTAACTCAGCATCTGTTTTGGTATTTTCTATCCAATAAATGAGTGACACCTATTTCAAAAAAATCATATCAGACTCCTCTAATAAATTATTAATTTATCTTCCCGATAGTTGTCAGTGTCATTATCATTTATTAGAGTAGTCTGATGTGGCTTTTTGAAACAGGTGTCACTCATTTATTGGGTAGGAAATACCAAAACAAATGCTGCGTTGGTATTACCAAAACATGGTATACTTTCTCCTTGTGTAGGCTTGGGTTTGCGTTAGAATTAATGCTATGTTTGGTTGAACGAAGGGGAAGGAAAGGAAGATTTATTTATTTATTTTGGGTAAAAAACTTTAAATAAAAGAGAAGAGAGAATGAAAATATAAAGAGAGGATTTTGTGGGTATCAATACTTTTTCACTTATTTTCCCTTTAATTTTAACTAATCCACAACATTTTTTTTAAGAAGAACTAATCCACAATATTATTATTATATCCTTGGAAAGTTTTGATTTTTCCAGTGAAATTACTTTTATACACTCATATTAATTACTAATTTATAATTTTCAAGGATTAAAGAGTAAAAGAATTTAAAATTTTTTTTCCTATTTCTCTTCCACTTTACACCTAAATACATATGTGAAATTCGATAAAAAGAAATAAATAAATAAATAAAACACATATGTAAAAGGCCATAAGTCTTATAGCATAGTGGCATTTATTGTTCTCATTGGTAAAGAGAACCAAATTTTGAATCTCCTCCTTTGGACTTGTTGTAACAATTTATCCAAAAATAATAATAAAAAAATACACGTGAAAAAGATTTTCTTTTTCCTAACCTATGACTCTTTTTTCCCTCTTCTCCTTGGTTTGCTTTTGTGGAATTAAACAACAGACAGAGTTTAACTACAAAATTGGTTGTTGCTTAAGGTTACAACCTTACTCAATATCTTTTTATTAGATGTTAATTTTGACAATTCACCATTGGATTATATTTTCTTATTATTTCATCTATGCTTGTAAAATTTCTAGAAAATTAAAGATCATTAGCTATATCATTAATAAATTTTTTAAATTGCAAGTTTTTATAAATGAAAATTATGTATAAAATATAAACTTATAATTCATATAGTAAATAATATTCGATTGACACAAAATTTGACTTGTATTAAGAGCGTAAAGAACATGTAGTTCAACGGATAGATTTTCAAAATAAGTAGTAATGTTAATAATATTGAATAAGGTTATAACTTTAGATTACAGCAAATTTTGTAGCTAAACTTTTTCTTAAATGTAATATAAAACGAATAATTATATATATCAATCAAATGCCAAATATGATTGAGTTAGATTTAACTATCAAGATGTATTGTATTTTCTTCTCAAAAAAAAAAAAAAAAAGATGTATTGTATTTATCTTCTTCATAAATAAAAGTTACAATCTTCTCATAATAATAAACAAATAAAAAATGACAATACGAAACACTTATGACCTAACCTGCAAGGATATTGTTCAACTGGGGATTCCTCAATAGCCATGTCTTCTTCTCCCCAACCATTTTTGTCCATTTCTGTCTTTCTCTTTTATGTTATTGAAACCACATTACAGAGGTAATATACACATATATAGTGGAAGATCAAGTGACATTCATTGATATATGAACTTTACAAAAATAAAATTTCAAAGACATGCAAGTGTGAGATTCTTTTGTCAACCATATCCATTTTTTGCCTTACATGATTTACTTTGTAGGGTTGACCTGTTAGACAAGCTGACTTAACCAGATTAGATAATCAACTGTGGCCTTGTAAATATTTGGGGATTCCCAAGGGTGGCGTCTGAGTGTTCTAACACTATAATGGTATGTATAATTAAAGCAAAATTTCAATTTGAGGTGATGCTTCCATCTCATCACTTTCCGCTGATAAGATTTATAAATAAATCTGTTAGGTTCTAAAGAATTAAGAACTAATGTATTAGAATTTCATTTTGTAAGGTTGGCAAACCATGATCAAAATGGTTTTTATCTTGTTTAGACTTGCTCAAAGTATGTGGTTTTTATGTAAAGTTGGAATTGAGTTACTGCAGAAGTTACTGTGCAAATCTGTCTGGCTCGATCGATCGAGAATTAGACTCGACCGATCAAAAGTCGTGCAGATTGTTTTTTCTGCAGAATTTCCAACTCAGCCCAAGACCGTTTGACGTGTAGGGTTTTATGTTTTGCCCTAAGTATAAAAGGGAAAACCCTAGCCACGTTTTCAGAGTTCTTTATGCTGTGTGTGTGAATCTTTTGTGAGATCTAGAGGTGTTTTCCTTCACATGCACTTAGGGTTTTTAAACTCAAGATTGATGTCAAGAGCTTGGTGATCTTCAGTAGCAGATTCAAGAACTTAAAAATATACAAGCGGGAGTGCTTGTGCTTGCTGTGAATTCAAGGAAAGAAGTAGTCCGTGGAGTCGGAGCTATCACGTGGTCGTGGTAGTAAGTTTCTTACTCGAGGTAGCAATAAGATGTTAGTGGTCTAAGTCACTATTGTGTAAACTTCAATTCTTTCATAATGAATTCTGTTTTACCTTGAGGATAGCTAGGTTAAATCCTCCCTAGGTATTTTACCGGTTTGGTTTTCCTAGGTTATCATATCGTGTGTTCTTTATTTTCCGCACTTTAGATGATATGATATATTTGTGTTAACCTAGAACTCATAATTTACTTAAGTTAATCACTTGACTAAATAATTAGGTTAATCTGTTTGGGTTTTAAGAGGTCTAAATTTCTAACAAGTGATATTAGAGCGGGTAGCTTTTTGTTGTAAATCCTTTGATCTAAAAGCTGATCCTTGACTCCTGTTGTTATGGATTCTTTGAAAATCTTTTTACCAATATGCCAATTTGTCTACTTGATGTGTCTCTTGCCACTTATGTTAAATCTTTCCTTGAGTTTCTTGGTATAATTACATATGATGATAATTATTTGTGCTATATTGCTTTAACCGCCTTAAATGCACGTGATTCTTGTCTTTGGTATTTAAATAGTGGTTGTTCCAGGCATATGACAAAAAATAAAGCTTTGTTCAAGACACTCTTTGAGGGAAAGATTGGGATAGTCACGTTTGGAGATGGAAGCAAACCTGTGATCAGAGGCATTGGCACTGTAGACATTCCAGGGTTGTCGGTCATTGAAGATTTTTGGTATGTTGATGGGTTGAAGGTTAACTTACTCAACATAAGTCAAATTTGTGACAATGGACTAAATGTTCTCTTCACTAAGTATGAATGTGAGATACTTGATGGAGGAAGTGACTGTATGTGTATTAGTGTGAGGACAGCTGAAAACTGTTATGGTATTACTCCAAGTATAAGCAACAAATGCTTTAGTGCAAAGATCAATCAAGTTGACTTATGATATCAAAGGCTAGGACATGCTAGTCACAAGCAATTAGAGAAGATTTCCAAGTGTGATGCAGTTATTGGATTGCCCAAGTTTGAGAAGATAGAAAAATGCATATGTGGACCATGTCAGATGGGTAAACAAGTAAAGTCCAAACATCTGTTTGTAACTGATGTTCAAACTACAAGATCTCTAGAGCTGTTACACATTGATCTCATGGGTCCTGCCAGAGTTCAGAGTTTAGGTGGGAAGAATTATATTCTAGTTGTTGTGGATGACTTTACCAGATATACATGAGTTGTTCTTTTGAAAGATAAAGCTGAGGCTCCTTATAAGATGATTCATTTGTGCAAAAAATTGTAAGTAGAAAAAGAAATGGTGATAGCGAGAATCAGAAGTGACCATGGAAGAGAGTTTGAGAACACAAAACTGGCTACTTTTTGCAATAATCAAGGCACACATCAGGAATTTTCTTCACCCAAAACATCACAACAGAATGGAATAGTGGAACGCAAGAATAGGGTTGTATAAGAGATGGCTCTTGTCATGCTACATAATAAGAAGATGCCTAAATCCTTCTGGGGAGAAGCAGTTAATAAGAAGATGCCTAAATCCTTCTGGCTCGTGTCATGAAGCTCTTCAAGATGCTAATTGGGTTAATTCTATGCATGAAGAACTTCATTAGTTTGTTCGGAATGATGTGTGGGAATTAGTTCCTAGACCAAAGGGAATCAATGTGATCAGAACTAAGTGAATATTTAAGAGCAAGTCAGATGAACATGGAACTGTTATCAGAAATAAATCAAGACTTATTGCTCAAGTTTACACACAAATAGAAGGAATTGATTTTGATGAGACTTTTGCACCAGTAGCGAGACTGGAATCCATTAGGATACTCTTGGCAATTGCAAGTCATTTAAATTTCAAGTTGTATCAAATGGATGTTAAGAGTGCCTTCTTGAATATCATGTTGCAAGAAGAGGTACATGTTGAACAACCAAAGGGCTTTTTTGATCCTCACAAACCAAATGATGTTTACAAGTTGAAGAGAGCTCTCTATGGTTTGAAGCAAGCTTCATGGGCTTAGTATGATAGGTTAACAGCATATCTCACTAAGCATGGTTTTAAATGAGGATTTGCTGACACCACTCTCTTCATACGAAAGGATAAGAATTATTTTGTAGTTGCTCAAATTTATATCAATGACATTGTTTTTTGTGCTACTAATGATTTTTTTGCTCAATCTTTTGCAGATGAAATGAAGGCCATGTTTGAAATGAGTATGGTCGGTGAACTAACTTATTTCTTGGGATTGCAGGTGAAACAAACGGAGTCTAGAATTTACATCAACTAAGCAAAGTATGCACGAAATCTAGTCAAGAGATTTGGACTAGACAAGGCTGCACATGCTAGAACTCCAATGGCTGCAAATGCAAAATTAACCAATGATCCATCTGGTGAGTCTGTTGATATAACATTATACAGAAGCATGATTGGTTGTCTTTTGTATTTAACTGCAAGTCGACCTGATATTGCTTTTAGTGTGGGTGTTTGTTCTAGATTTCAATCTAATCCTAAGGTTTCACATTTGAATGCTGTTAAAAGGATTATAAAATATGTTGGTGGAACTTGTGATTATGGATTGTTTTATAGCAAAGAGTCAAATCTATCTCTTGCTGGATTTTCTGATTCTGATTGGGCTGGTAATGCTGATGATAGAAAAAGCACCACTAGTGGGTGTTTTTATGTAGGAGCCAATCTTGTTGCTTGGATGAGTAAGAAGCAAAATTCTGTTTTTTTTATCTATGGCAGAGACAGAATATATTGCTGTTGGAAGTTGTTGCTCATAGCTACTTTGGACGAAATTTTTTTTGAGTGATTATAGAATATCACAAGATACCATGGTCGTTTATTGTGATAATTCTAGTACTATTGATATCTCCAAGAACCCTGTTCAACATTCTATAACTAAGCACATTGAGATTAGATATCACTTCATTAGGGATTTAGTTGAAAGAAAGATTGTCGCTCTTGAGTATATCCCTACTGAACGTCAGAATGTTGACATCTTCACCAAACCACTTGATAGAAGTAAGTTTGAGACTCTTCGTCAAGTTATTGGTGTGATTCTTTGTCCCTAGTCTTTCTTGACTGTGTTGGTCCTTGTTCTTCATTACTTTATTTCTTGTGACCATTTTTTTTTTTTTTTGGATTTGTATTGCATAACATTCATGCATTTCATTCTAAGATGTTTTTATTTTTATTTTTTTAATAAAAAAAATGGGGTAACAAGATTGTGTTTTGCAAAATGTGTTTTGCAGTTTTCTTTTTCTTGAATTTGAAATCAAGGTTGGTCAATCTATTTTTACATAACATGTTTATGTACTTTGTTTAGCTTGGATGAGTTTATTTTATTGCACATTACTAGTTTAAGCTTTAAAGTGCATGTTGTGTGGGAAGATGTTTATAGTTTTTGATCACATGATCTTGATCTTAAAGTCACATGCCTTTGATTGTCGTACTTAAACTTTTTAAGAAAGGCATAAATAACCATCTCACCACTGTTTTCTAGCCAATCATGAACACCTTAGTGCATATCATAAGATTTTGTGCTCAAGAAAGTGTAACACATGCATAAAAAGAACATAAGGTATAGCCTCGGTTTATATGCTAAAATTGGTATGTACATTATTGGGCTATAATAACTTCACAATTTAAATAAGATTGGTGTGTACATTATCCCAGCTATAAGTTTCTAATCAAATAAAATTGGTGTGTATATTATGAGGCAAATCAAGAAACCTACATGATTGCAAGCTTTTATTCTAGGAGATGTGAGAGTTATATGATGTAACTCTTTAGGTAATAGTCTCTTTCAAATTTATGTGATGAATTTTGTAGAAATTGTGATTGATTTCTATTCACATATCACCTCACATGTTTCTCAAGCTTTCGCTAGTTGCACACATTACACAAGTTACTCTTTGCTAAACTTTGTACATGTTATTATGTGTGTTTGTTTTGGTCTGACCAACCAAGCTTGAAAATTCCTTGAATTTGATGCAAAACATGTTTGATGTTTGAGAATTTGAGGAAAATTAAGTGAAAATCTTAATTTTGAAAAATTGGGATCAAAACAAATGTTTTTGAAAAGCATTTCATCTCATACTCATGCATTGTATTCATAAATTTTAATACTTTGAGGAGTTATTGCACAAAAATTGTTTTGTTTTTCAAAAATTTGATTTTTTCCAGAATTTTGATCGATCGAAACTGCTTTTCGAACGATCAAAATTGCATTTAAATCCTTTAATTAGCTTCTGTCTGTTTCGATCAGTACTCGATTGGTACTAGATCAATCAAAGCATTTTCGACCGATCGAACCTAATTTTGGATCGATCGAAAATCACGATGAGTGATTTTAAAAAGACTTTTTCCTCATGTTTTCAAAAGTTTTCAAAAAGTTTTTCTCTCTCACCGATCGATCAAGCCTCCAAATAGGATTTTTTGTCGTTTTCCTCCGAATTTTTCGCAAAGATTCTCTCCTCTAGGGCCGGTATGTCTATTTTACCCTTACTTTTTTATTTATTTTCATTTTTCATGCATTAAATCATGCATTTTTGGGTAAATTTTCGAACCTTTTCCTTTTTGGGATCTTTGATGTTTTAGGCCGTTCCTTTCACAATAAATTATTGGGTTTTTGTTGGGACACCATATACAACTGATCTATGTGGTTTAATTTAATTAATTTGGTAATTTGTGAAAATTTTGAAAATCTAGAGCTTGAAATATACCCAATTTGGGGTTTTTGTTCAATTTGTTGCAAATTGATGAAATTGGCTTGTTAGATTGCATCATTTGATCATTATATTGTGATTTCTATCTTATGTGATGATCAATTGATCAATTTGTTGTGATTTGTGATAATGGTTTTTTCAAATTTTGGGATTTTTTGATGTATTATTCATGCTCAAGCCAATTTTGTAAATTTGGAATATAGTTGAACTGTTTTCATTGCATTAGAACATGCATCATTTGGAAATAATGTTCATGCATCATATAGAATTGTTATTTCTATGTTGTTTTTGTGCTAACTTGCAGTCTGTCTTTGGTCTTTCTTTTGTCTCTTTTCTTTTTGTGTCTCTCTATCTGGTCTGTAGAATCATGGCTAGGAAAACTAGAGCTCATAGGAGCTCTTCTTCTTCAACTTCTTTCGATAGTGATAGCTTTTTTAGTGAGAAATATCAGGAGACCCATGAGACTTTTAACTTTAGGGGGAACATTTGGGGTGAGCGTAGGGTCCTTTAAGATGAGTTAGATGATGAGGTTAGGCGTAACTTTGAGCGTCGGGGTTGGTTGCCTTTGTTAGATATCGATCATCTGCCTCCGGCTATCCTGATTAGAGAGTTCTACTCGAACCTCTCTATCCACGTTTATGATTCCAACACTTTGGTAAAGAGTTGGATACGAGGTGTAGAGTATCGCATTACTTCTTCGGTAATGTCTGATGCTTTTGGGGTGCATGTGGTTTCTCATCTTGTCTATCCTTATGATGAATCTCCTCCTCTTGACGACATTATGTCTTACATCACTGGTACTTCTATCCAGTGGAGTTCTGACCCTCGGATCACATCTGCTGAGCTTTCGGAGTTACACTATCTTTTCTTTAGGATTGCTTGTCATTTCTTGTGGCCTATCTCTAATCTACACACTATCCCTATTGAGTGATGTGTGTTTTTGTACGCTCTTGTCACTGCTACCCTTATCAGTTTTCCTCACCTTTTTCTTCGTTCTTTGAACGTGGTGCATAGGAGTAGTTCTACTGCTCATGCCTTGTTCTTCCTTGTTTTCATTCATCGGATTCTTCTACATTTAGGGTTAGGTTATTTTCCTGCTTCTGAGCTTGTTCATATTATTGCTCCCATTGGTGCCACCTTTCTTAGGCAAAGGGCTTTTCAGCTTCGAGCTAGCTCTAAGCGTCTTAAGGTTGAGCCTTCCAGTGTCACACCTCCTCCTCCTCCTCCTCCCTCTTCTACATGTACTTCTACGGCTAAGACTTTTGTTGATCCGACTACCGCTGCTGCTATTGTTCCTCCACCTTCACCTTCGGATGATTCTGATTTTTGTCGGTTGTTGGATACTATCATGACCGTCCAAGCGGCTCATGGTCAGCTTCTGATGGACATGCTTGATGAGCTCCGTGCTTTGCGAACAGATTTGGAGAGTCTTCGTCGTTCTCCTTCACCACCTCCTTTTGGTGATGAGTGAATGCCCTTTGGCAATTCGTCACAAAAAGGGGGAGTACATTGTAGTTGAGGAGATTTGTAATAGAGGAGTTTTTTTTTTTAGATGGAGATTTTGGTACTTGAGTTTTGTGATTTTGTGGAGCTGTGGAGCCTTTAGATTATATCTAGGTGCTTCATTTTGTATTTATCTTTTTGGCTCATTTTTTTTGTTTGGGTTGTCTATGATAGGGGGAGATACTTTGATTATATATGTTTCTTGTTTCACATTATGTTACATTGTTTATTGATTTATATTTATGAGGCTATTCATGATATATGTCTTTATTTTGTGTTATGTGAAATCAAGAAGTTTTTTTTCTTGTATTTTCCACACATGCGTTTATGTGTTTGTTAAGTGTTACAGGAATATACAGGTTGATTCAGTCGTGCTGCTGTCTACACTTGCAACTGATAGATAGTAATTAGGTTGAATTTGTTTTGTTGGGCTATTGTTTTGTTCTGGGTTGTTTTTTTGTAAACTTTGAGCTTTACAATTAAGTTTGTGTTTTGTCATGGATTGCCAAAAGGGGAGCTTATTAGGTTTTAAGGAATTAGGAATTAACGTATTAGAACTTCATTTTGTAAGGTTGGCAAACCATGATCAAAACGGTTTTTGTCTTGTTTAGACTTGCTCAAAGTATGTGGTTTTTATGTAAAGTTGGAATCGAGTTACTGCAGAAGTTACTGTGCAAATCTGCCTAGCTCGATCGATTGAGAATTAGACTTGACCGATCGAAAGTCGTGCAGATTGTTTTTTCTACAGAATTTCCAACTCAGCCCAAGCCCGTTTGATGTGTAGGGTTTTATGTTTTTCCCGAAGTATAAAAGGAAAAACCATAGCCACGTTTTTTGAGTTCTTTATGTTGTGTGTGTGAATCTTTTGTGAGATCTAGAGGTGTTTGCCTTCACATACACTTAGGGTTTCCAAACTCAAGATTGATGTCAAGAGCTTGGTGATCTTCAATTGCAGATTCAAGAACTTAAAGATATACAAGCGGGAGTACTTGTGCTTGTTGTGAATTCAAGGAAAGAAGTAGTCCGTGGAGTCAGAGCTGTCATGTGGTCGTGGTAGTAAGTTTCCTACTCGAGGTAGCAATAGGATGTTAGTGGTCTAAGTCGCTATTGTGTAAACTTTAATTCTTTCATAGTGAATTCTGTTTTACCTTGAGGATAGCTAGGTTAAATCCTCTCCAGGTTTTTTACCGGTTTGGTTTTCCTGGGTTATCATATTGTGTGTTCTTTATTTTCTGCATTTTATATAATATGATATATTTGTGTTAACCTAGAACTCATAATTTACCTAAGTTAATCACTTGGCTAAATAACTTGGTTAATCTGTTTGGGTTTTAAGGGGTCTAAATTTCTAACAAAATCCAGTAAGAGTTCGGAATTAAAAGTGATAACCAACAAAAGAAAAACTAGTTAGAAAAAGGACCAAAACAAAGATTTTGAACAAAAAATAACACAAAAGCTACATATTGGTTTCAATTCTGCCTCTTTCCAAGTGCTAGGCCGACTCTTGGCCTAGGTCTAAGGATTCATTTCAAAAGGTCTTAAAATTTTATATTTTATGATTAAAACAGGTAAGAAAAAAAAAGCTAAAATTTTATTTTGATCTCTATATTTTCGGGCCATTGTCAATTTAATCTTACATTTTGGTAGCATTTGATCTATATTTCTTTCAATTTACAGTCAACTTGCAGTTAATGAGTTGAAAGTAAGGATCAAATTGGCTGCAAGTTAAATATTAATTAAAAATAAGATTGACTAAATTAATTACTACCAAGATTTATGGACTAAATTGATAATGACCCAAATTGGTATTTTTGGAAGAAAAAAAAAAAAAAACACCATTGTGTTGTGCATTCTTTTTCTCACCTTTAAAAGGTTCCAAAATATTCATCCAATAGAAACATAATCCAATTGGAATTCAAAATTGTTTCATTAAAAAAATGTTGTAAATGTGGCAAATCATCATTGACAATTAATTTCTCGTAATAGCCTGAAATTTTCATTTTTGTAAACCAATCTTCTATTTGATAAATTGTCTATATTGACCACCTACTCTTCATATGACCACAAACCAAGACTCCAATTTCATCATTACACTTGAAGATCCTAATGTTTTTCTGCCGTAAGTTAGGGATTTTTGCTTATCGTTTGACATCCAAATGCAAAACCTAAGCTGTTATTATTACCAGTCAACGAAAGGGTAAAGATCATATTTCAGCTATCTTTTACATTATCTCTTTAATACATGTAAATCAACGTTTTGAGAAATATGTGGGTATTAAGATTTTATAAAATCTTTGCTAGAAATTGATGTATCACCTTACGCGCTCTCACGTGCTTTTCAGTTTTTTTATCAAGCACATATTCTACATGCTAATTGCCAAATACAAAGAAATTGGGGCAGTAAGATCATATTTTAGAACAAATCATCAATTACCGCAAAACTAAGAAAAATAATGTTTGTAGCAATTCATCTGGTTCCAATGGTAAAAGTTGCAATATCATACAACAAAAATTTTAATATACACTATTTATATATAAGAGAAGCAATCAATATTTAAAAAAGAAAAAATGTGCTTCAATCTAAGTACATTTTGGCAAAATACTCCTGCAACCATTTGGCTTCCACTTGCAACCCAGAATCCCTCAATGCATTCATCGATGATCGATAAAGCCTCCCATCTAATCGTGTTCCTTCAGATCTCATATCCTGTAAAAGCTTCACCAACTCATCGATCCGACTACTCCTTGAAAAAACTCCAACCATAATTCCAGCCATGACCTTGTCAATCTCACCCCCATTGATCCTAAATTCATTGTAATATCTCAGGCACGTCTCAAATTCCTTGGCTTTACTATAAGCACTAATAACGCTAGTGTAACTAACCTTATCTGGTGCAACCTTTCTTCGTTTCATCTCCTTCCATAGCTTCTCAACCTGCCTTAAATTATTGGCCTTTCCATGCATTTCCATCAAAGAATTGTAAATCCAAACATTTGGTTCACACCCTCTTTCTTTCATCTTGGCCAAAAGCCTCATTGCATCTTTAGGCCTCCCCGTTTTGCCATACATTACAATCATGCTAGAATAAGCCACAACACACTTATCAAACCCCTTTTGTTCCATCTCTGAAAATAACACTTCTGCTTTCGAATAGAGCCCAAGATGACAATATGCATTTATAACCGAAGAGTATGTAACTTGCCCTGGTTCACATCCCTGAGAAATTAGCTCTTCGTATACCTTAACTGCAGCTAGAAATCCTCTTTTCTTTGAGAAGCCATTGACAATTGCACAGAATATACAATCAGAAATTCTTAACTTTGAACTTTTCATTGCTTTAACAATTTCAAGTGTCTTCTCCATTAGTCCTTCTTTCACATACATCAACACTAGTTTTAAGTACAGCCCCGGATCTCTCAACATTTGTTTGCTTTTCCCTTCTTCAAAAAGATCTTCGGCCACCTTTACTTCTCGCAAGCTTGCAAAAGAACAAATCAAAGAAGAGTAAACCGAAGAATCCTTGGAAATTCCTTTCCTTGTCATTTCCTTAAAGTATTCAAGAGCTTCAAAAGCTCTTCCTGATTTGCCTAGGGACTCAATTAGAGTCCCATATATACGAGTGCAAAATGGTGATGAATAAAAATCTAGTTGACTAGTTTCTGATTCACAAAACAATTCAACCACTTTCTCAGAATCACCAAGTCTCATATAAGCTTCCATGACATGGCAAGAACATTCAGAATCCAGAACAACTCCGGCAGATCTCATTTTCCCAAATGCTACAATGGTGCTTCTATACATATGAAGCTTGTTATAGCCTCTTATTGCAGAAGCGAAGGCCAATACACTGACTTTACCATTAGATTTGAAAACTTCAAGCAAAGTCTCAGCAATTTTGAATTTTCTAGCTCTAATGCAACTACTAACCAATTTTGAACAAGTGGAACTATCAGGAAACAGATTGTAGTTCTTAAAATCATCACAAACTACTAAAATCATACGCCATTTCTTTGAACGTAACAAATACCTGATTACATGCTTTAAAGTTGATTTCTCCGGTCTAAATTCTGGGCTTCCTTTCATTTTTTCATAGTACTCGAAAGCAAGATCCTCGGTTTGAGGACTTCCAAATAACCCACGTAAGAAATCATTTAATTTTGCAGAATCTGGTACTGGGTTTTGCTTAGAATCTTGAAACGGTACATTCAACTCGATCACTGGCAAGTTGCTAGAGGCCTCTTGGCCCTCTTCTAATATTGAAGAAGAGCAACCTGTGGTGTTGAACTGAAAATTTTGGACTTTTGAGCATGAAATTGCAGGGAAAAGGGGAAGGGTTTTGCATGTTGGGATCAAAGTTAATATGTGGGAATTTCTGTGACTGCGAGACTGAATGCAAGCTAAAGACCAGTCTGAATAAGAGGAAATGGCCATCTTGCAGATAAGGTTTCAAGCTGTGGGGGAGAGATTGTGAGGTTATATATATACCTTATCCTTACAAGATTTTTGCTATGAATGTGAATTTTATGAGCCACTAAACAAGCGACACGTAGAAAAATTATGGACCAAAGCTTTCCACGTCCTCCAAAGTAATGTTTGAAGAGAAGGAATATTCCATTTCCAATAATTATTTTATGGGCGTCACATTCTTATGTATCCTCTCTTTCTTTCCCAATATGTAGCCCTCACAATTACGAGAGGTTAACATGTTGTGCAATAGAGAATACATATGCATACATGTATGACGTAAAAGATATGTTTTCATTTATTTCCATTGAAATAAAATCCTATTCCCACCATATGTAAACTAGTTAGCAAAAATCAATATGTGAACCATCTCAGCTATAGCTATGCTCTCTATATGCCTTCAAATGGCGATTCATAAAATTTAAATCAGGGTTCATATTTAATTTTTATGAATCTTAGGTTATATAGGATGCCGTATTATAAAATCCAAATTCTATCTGAAAGTGAATTTGAACCCCAATTGATTGGTTTTAATTGAATTAGTTAATTTGATTATTTAATTACCAATTATGCTAGTAGAGTTCCAATTTATATTGTTAAACATGCATACAACCATATTGCAAAGATTATAAGCAGTGAAGAATTAAATGACACATGTAATATGTTTACGAAGGGAAAACCTTAGCAGGAAAAACCCTTCTTCGAGAATTACCCAATGAAAGAATTCATTATAGTAAAATGTAAGTACACAATACAAGAATATACCTAATTATAATATTACTACCTGCAATAGAACTTATTAACGTCACCATGCGCATCTTCATCAAAAAAAAAAAAAAAAATGTCGCCATACATATCTTCAATTCCAGTTAAACTCTTCTACTTTCGTGGATCAATTCAACCCATGAATATATGATCCTTGACAAACGGCACGCAACGACTTGAATCACTTGATTGTTGTAGTCTTATATAGTAGCTTCCACTTGGAACACCACAAGATCTTCAATAACGGTGTTGGACACTTCGCTTGGTACCTATTGAAAACAGAAAAGGAAATCCAAGATTGAATAATGCTTCGGTGAATATTATTGATTGGGGATAATCGTATTTATACATAATTGAGATTAGGGAAAGAAGAAAAAGCTAACTAACACAGTAACCGACTCAATTAACTGCATAACTAACTCTACTAAGCACCACTAACAGACTCACAAGTGGAGCACGTGTAAACTTAAAACACTTATTACATATTGCTAAGCTGCAGGTAGTTTAGACTGCTTTAATGCTAAGCTGCTTGTCGTTTTCATTCAGCTTGCAGTCTTCAATCTTTGCAACACTCCCCTCAAGATGGAGCATATATAAATGTTGTTTATGCCCATCTTGAGAAGAAGGTTATTGAACTATGATGTCCAAGTGGCTGTGGCTTTGTGAGTAGATCTGCCAGCTGATGATAGACAGGATTTGCTGCTCTGTGGATTGCAGCTTGGCTGTCACAATAGAGGAGGGCAAGTTGAGTATGATCAACTCCTAGATCCTTAAACAAGGCAATCATCCACACAAATTCACTCACAAGAGTTGCCATTGATCTATACTCTGACTTTGCAGAAGACCTGGACACTGTGTTCTGCTTTTTGGACTTCCCAGATGTGAGAGAATCACCCAAGAAAACACAGAAACCAGTGATCGATCTTCTGGTATCAGGACAGCTGGCCCAATTAGAATCACAATAACCTTTAAGGTGTAGCTTAGAAGCAGCAGAGAAGAACAATCCCTGGCCAGGTGTGCCCTTTTAAGTGTTTAAGTATCCTAGTAACTGCTCAAAGATGTGGCTGCGTTGGCTATGAAAGGAACTGACTAACCTAATGTACACTGAAGGTTATGTCAAGTCTGGTCAAGGTCAAATACAACAGCTTTCCAATTAGTTTCCTATAATGTGAAGGGTCTGTCAATAACTCTCCAAGATAGTTTGACATTTTCAGGTTTTGTTCCATCGGTAACTTCACAGGTTTGGCTGCAAGTTGACCAGTTTCTACAAGAAAATCTAGTACATACTTCCTCTGGCATAAGCTGATGCCTTGGAAGTTCTTACCACCTCCAATCCCAAGAAATACTTTAAAGTACCAACATCTTTCAGCTTGAATTGATCATGAAGGAACTCTTTAAAATCTATAGTAGCTTGTAAACTGTTGCTAGCCACTTGAATATCATCTACATGCACTAAAATGACAATGATAACATCACCTTGTACTCTGGTAAACATGGGATAATCATACTTAGACTGAATGAAACCATGACCAATGACAGTAGTAAACAGTTTAGAGAACCATTGCCTACTAGCTTGCTTGAGACCATACAAGAATTTTGTGAGTTTGCAAACCAAGTTGCTGTTCTCCCCCTTGCTACCAAACCCATGGAGGGAGCATGTATTTTAAAATATTATAAGAATTAAAATAATAAAAATATGGATGATTTGTTGTTTTGTTGCCAAGGAAATAAAAAGGAAGATTAGGTGTGCATGGGTCGGGTCAGGTTAGGTCGGGTTGAGAAGTTTTTTCAACCCAACCCATCATGGTAGGTTAAAAAAAATCCAACCCATCACAGGGGTCCAACCCAACCCACGTGGATTGAGTTGGACCTATGGGTTGTATAACTTTTTTTAATACTATTATTATTATTATTAAATTAAGCATTACAATATTACCACAAATAAGAGCAAATTTATAACCAAATAATCATGAGCATAGCACCAAACCAACACAAGCTAGAGGCGTAGTGGGTGGCCAGCGTGGCGAGGTGATGGCATGGTGAGGCTGAGGTGTGAGCAAAAGAGGAGGGAGTGATAAAGAAAGAGAGTAAGAGATTGAGATCCATGGGACTAAGATGGAAAAATATGAGAGAGGCGAGAGAAAAAGATTATTTTTTTTAGCATTTGTGTCCATACCGTTCCAAATTTGGAACGACATCATTTACCTATGCTAAATCTTTTAGCATTTGGAACATCTGATGTGAGATTTTTTTGGAGTTTGGTGTGCCAAATGCCAAATTTTGTCATTTGGCACACCTAATGCTAGTGCCCTTAAAGTCACTATGTGACATGAAAAAAGTCAATGAGGGTAGTATGTTTTCATTAGTCATAAGCAATGGTAACAATGGAAGATTTTAAATTCAATAAAAGTAAAATAACACCTTTTTTTTTAGAAACAAACACATGAACAAAGGGTAAATGAGTGAGGCTCTAACATAAATGTACACCACAAAAAGTTACGTGAGACTCGTGACTTTTTTCTGTCCAAATTTACTGCCAATTAGAAGGTAGGGTGCAAAGTGTTACACATACATTAGTTTAAGGGGGCGTTTGTTTCGCATGATGCTACATTATAGTAATATAACATTCTTGTAATGTTAGATTCATGTATTCTCATTACAATGATATAACTTTATAGTGCTTGATTGGCTCCTAACATTCACAGGATCAATACAATTTTTACTTTTGAATTTTCAAAGATATCCATTTTACATAACTAATTTTTTTTAATTAAAAACTAGAAAATTACGGAAAAAATCTTTATCACACTTTCTCACTAACCAAATAATTCAAATCCATAAAAATTAAAACATTTTTCTTTCCGTTTCCTACACTTTCTCACCAACCAAACAACTAAGATCCACAAAAAATAAACAAAATTTATTCATTTTCTTCACTTTCTCACTAAACAAACAAACAGAGAACAAACCAAAATTCAAGAATATTCTCCAATCTCCACCATCCCTTAGTGTTCCTACACGCACGCACGCACACACGTGCACACGCGCACACACACATACACAGACCACTGGCAAAACGTAGATGAAGGAGACAAAATTGAAACTCTAGGGCTAAATATAGATAATCAAAAATCGAAATTGAAATTGAAATTTTCCCAATGAAACTGAATCTGAAACCATGGGAAACAAAGACTATGGTGGTGTATACTGTAGGAGAGGAGAAAGAGACATTAATGAAGAAGAGCGTCGGAGATGTTGCCAATGGTGGTGTTTGTCATCGACGTCAAAGTCGAGAGAGAGAGAGAGAGAGAGAGAAGAGGCTAGGGTTTTTTTTTTTTTTTCCCAGAATAATAAGTATTTTAACACACACGCACACACATGGGGAGATGGGAGAATGTCTTGAAGAAACCGAAGGCTGGGATTCGAGTTTGATGAGAAAGAGGCTAGGGTTTTAAAAGAATATTTATTAGGGTAATTTTGAAAATAAATTCATTAGTATGGAAAATTTTTTCCATTCAATAAATTATTATATCCTACCCATCATTAATGTAAAATTACCCTCGTTTAAGAAGGTAATGTGATGAAGGTGATGTGATACATACAGCTTTTTTAAAATGATTTTTTTTTTTTTTTTGTCTATTTTTAAATGTGTTTGGTACCAACTTATAAAGTCAGCTTTTTGCTTTTTAACTTTTATATACAACTTTTTTAAACCTCACTTTCTTTAAGTACAAGTATAAGCACACTTTTACCAAAAAATATTCAGCAAAAAAGTTAAATAAGTTGTTCTCAAACGAACACTAATTTCTCTATTATATTCTCTCTAAAAAAAAGCCTTAATATATATTTAGCTAACTATTATTTAATACTTCTTTTTAATAACAATTACTTTGTAGAGTTTATAAAAATAAAAATAAAAAAATAGTTTTTAGAAATAGCTCTACTTATAATCTATTTATATATATATATATATATATGTTGTTAGGAGACCACAATTTGACTCCCTATAACCACTCTAAATACAGGCCTGTGTGGTGTGATGTCGAAAGCCATAAAAGATTTGAGTATGTCTTCTTCATCACCAATTGGTTTTGAGGTAAAATGGTATAGCTTACAAATAAATGGTATCAGAGCCAAGGTCATGGGTTCAAGTCACAAGAGTGTCATTGTGAGAGAGGGATTGTTAGGGGAACCACAATTTGACTCCTTACAACCACTCTAAAAACAGAACCGCATGGTGTGATGTTGAAGGTCATAAAATATTTGAATGTAATTTTCTCATCACTAATTGGTTTTGAGGTGGAATGGTATAGCTCACGGTCTGACATATATATATATATATATATATAACCGAAGCCTTTGATTTTTTATTGATATCTCCAGAGCTTACCATATCAATATCATTTTTTTTTAAATTAAATTATTTTTGTTTAGTTCAAACTTAATAAGGAGTGAAATTCTATCTCTCTAACAACTTAAACTCAAACTCATGATTATCATTTTTTTAAAATAAAATTATTTTTGTTTAGTCCAAACTTAACAAGGAGTGAAATTTTATCTCTAACAAGTCCAACTTAAACTCAAATTCAAACGTTGATAATTTATCTCCAAATTTGCTAGGTAAATCATGAACACTATAAAAGCATTTTTCTTTTAAAGCCGAGTAAAGATATGAACTCTTCTTCTGTTATTTTCTTCTCCTCTACTTGATGAAAATATGCATGTTTGTATTGCATACAAAACATACGCAGGGGAAAGTTAACGGATCTACTTCATTCGCAATTGATAATGTGTACTGTGTAAGTTTAAGAATATAAGAAAGAGAGTGTACCTTAGTGTGTGAATTTCAAAACAAAGATTAGAAGTACTTGGGAACACTTTTAATCTTCACTCCAATTCCACTAATGCCTAAGAAGTGTGTGGTCTCTCAATCAGTTATATGAAGTTATTCAAGAGAGAATGAGAGAGTGTCCAATACTCACATACAAACCGTTTCATGTACTTACAAAATTCTATATGTTTCTTTCCTTATTAACTGATTATCTAATTGGGCTAAACTTTTAGGCCTTTTCAATTGAGTTTTAGTATGCGGCTTAGAGTGGGATCAAAAGGGAACAAATAAGACACTAGCTCCAATAGGCCTTGGGTTTTTCTATCAATTTTTGACAAGTCCAAAGTTATCATTAATTATATTTAATATCACTATATAAATATAATTGTACTCTAGGCTTTATTAATAAATTATATCCCAAAACTTTATTGTACATGCAACACCTTCATAAAATATTCGTAGTAATACGAAGTTATTAAAGTAGACTGCCACTTAGTAGTTTACTACATCTTAATCCTTGAGTACCCGGTTTAATCCTTTAAGTTATTCATCATATATTTATGAAATCCAATTTCGTAAATATACACTTTAGTAACTATTTACTAAAATAGTTAGGCCTAACATTCTGAATAACAAACCTATTAAACTTATCTTAAAGGAATATTTTGTATCTCTGTTAAGAGACTATGAATTCCATCTTGAGAATATATGTTCCATCAACACTAAATGTGGCTGCTCAACACACTGAGGTTTTGACTGTTACTTTAAATCTCACTCCTGATATATTAAAACAACCTACACTTCATGATCAGGTCTATTCTTCTTTCAGGATTATGAGTTCATGTAAATATAAGTCGTGAGATTTATTATTCATTTGACAGTTGTTAGGAGAATAATAAATCTCACAACAGTCCAGTTCAATATGTCTTAACTCTTAAGACATATCAACACATCAACTAGAAGTCTCAACTTTCATGATTAAGACAATCATCTTAGTTGATATGCTATAGTCTTCGTAGATAAAATGCCCAATTTCATCACCGAATACGAATTAAATTTCTGAATTTACAAAAAACTTGTGATTTATATTTTCTGTAACTTTTTACATAAATCACATACTATGCATTTCATGGACTATGTGATAATGTCTGAATATTCATGTTACCATTATTTTAGATAATAATAAAAGAACTTTATTAATTACAACATTAAGTCATACATCAAGTCATACATAATGTCATACGTAGCATCATATAATAGGATTTAAGAACACTAATCCTAACACTACTTTGTTTAAAAAAAAAAAATATTTTACGGTTTTTTATATATTTTTTAAAAAGTAATTATCGTATATGAACCACCAAACTCTCTTTAGTTGTTTTTTACAAGATAAAAAAGCTTGCAATAATTGAAATTTAAGGCTGCTATTACTTCATATGTCTTTGCTTCACGTCACGATATTAAAGTATGTTAATTTCTTGGGCAGAAAGCTTATATACAATATATTAAAAGGAGGTATGACTTTCATTATTTCAACGTGGGCTCTTGCTCCACATTTTTTAGTATGGGCCACATGTTGATAAGGTTCGTTTAAAGTTTAGACCCATTAAAATTTAAAATTTATTGCTTTATGGGTTTGTGTACTTTTTTTCTTTTTCTTATATTTTTCTTTTGAATAATTATATATTTTTTGAATTTTTTAATAACTTATTCTTTAATTATATATCTTTTTTGGTATTTTGAAAGTTTTAACATTTGAATCTTTTGATTCATTTCAATAGTTATAGTCATAAATTATTTTTTTGAATGTAACACATATCTTTCTTATATTTCTTCATTGTTTTGTCATATATATTTTGTTTTGTTTCAATAATTTCTACGCAGTGAATCATCCGATTCTTTAATATTTTTTTGTCTTTCAGAAGTTTTAATATCTGAATTTTTGAGTTATTTTTTTGCAATATTTGAAACTGTTTGACAAATTTCTTATAAGCCATTGTACGTTCATGCAATGACTTCTTCATCAAATTGTAACACAAATTGAAGTCATATAAAAGCAAATCATGTAATAATGCAGTTTCCTAATCAATTTAAGATTTTATAAAATTATTTTAATTTATCTCACAAATAGGTAAGTTTCCGTGCATAACACGGGTTAACAAATAGTATTTATAAATAAGAAAGCAAATGATTCTTTAATAAAATATTAAAATTCAAATTGTACGAGCAGGGGTAGAACCAAGGTGGGAGGGGGAGGTGGGTAGGGCGAGAGGTGGCATCTCCCCCCCCCCCCCCCCCCTCTTGACTCCTCCAAAAAATTCCCTTAGGTACTTCTGTTCTTAAGTAGTTTGCCTACCTAATATGGTGAAAAAAAAAAAAAAATACTCCCTTTAAAAAAACAGACCCTGACTGACAAAGGAAAAACAATCTCCCTCACAAATCAAAGGATTCAAAGCATTTGGCTTTTCACCTACTTCACTATTCTTTAAACTAGCTTATATCTTGTGACAAGATTCTTGTCTCATGTTTTTACCCATTTCACTAGTGTATTGTTTTGTTTTGCCTTTCTTTTTATTTATTTATTTTTTTAATTCACTATTCATATAAATTTTATTATTAAATAATGCTAGAGATATGACAAATTTTACTGCATTAATCTTATAAGATGATGTATTACCATCACAAAAAAATCAATTTTATTTATTTATTATTTTGTCTACTGGTACTAATCATGTTCTTACCACATCAATTTGTTAGCTTTTTGTAATAAAACTTGTAGCAACTTTAGTATTTTTTTTGTCTCAATTTTTTTAAATTTCTATTCTATATCTTGACTTTTTCAATGTTTTAAACTCTATTTTTATTATTGATGATGTCAAGAATCAAACCAGTGGGCTGCAGGGCTTGCTCGCGTTCCGGACGGTCCTGCAGAAGGAAGAATAACCTCAAAGGGAAGTACCGGTGTGGTACCGGCCGACGACCCTCCGACGGTTAAGTCAGTATATTACACAACTCTAGAGTGCCAGAGTCGGGTCTTAGTATGCGTACCTCGATTTTTGGAGGGCGTGGCGGTATTTATAGTAGTAGTAGTGGCCTTTGGATGAGGCGTACTGGAAAAGATATCGCTGTGCCGAAATTGCCCCTGAGTAGTGTAGGGCGCAAGATTTTTCTTGGGTGGTCAAGTGTGTTGGGCACGATTCCCTTCTTTGGAGGAGGGAATCGTGCTGTGTAAGATACTTGACCAGGTAGTAGTGTACGCGGCAAGGTTCACTTTTCCAAGGAAGCGCACGTGGCAAGGCGGGCTCCGGCGCTTAGCGACAGCATTGGGTGACCCTTTCACCGTCAACTACTGAAGGTCTGGCCGTCGACACGCCGAGTCCGTCATGTACATCCGTCGTCAGAGGCCAATCCATCAGGTGGGAGTTTTACCCCTATCAGTTGCCCCCTCAGCCCATCAGTCTGTGAAAGCTCAAACGACGGACTAATGGGGTGACGGTTCCAAACCATACCAAGGGTCGGACAGACAGACTGTCATCGGTAATAAATGCCTGGTAATAAATGCAGGACACGTGTCGTCAACCCGTGGACCGTGTGCTTGGACCGAGGCGTCCCCTCGTCTCCCGCTATTTCTCTCATATAAAAGCCTTCCTTCTTTTCTTTCATTCTTCACTTTCTACTGAAAACAAATCATCAGAGCGCATCCGTCCACCCAGCAGAAAAGCACTTGATCCGTCAACTTGCGTGTCCGTCATATTCAAGCGACCGTTGTCTTCATCATTCATCAGCACAAGTAGCCGGTAAGTAATTACTGCTTGTTCACTTCTTTTTTACCGTCAGTGTCTTTAGGGCAGTTGGACTTAGGGTTTTTCGTCACCTGTAGGTGACATGTCTAGCGTGTCGAGTAACCAGTCGTTTGTCCGTGACGGAGCGGGCTACGATGAAGTCAACCCGTCGGGTCCAAAGGATCCTGCAGCCACAACATCCTCGAGTGAAGAGAGTTCGTCTTCCACCTCTTCTCCGTCGACTAGTGATAGGGCAGAGAGCAACCTTAGTGACGGTATAGAGGGGGACGAGCCTCAAGTCCAATCCGTCGTAGGTAGTAACGGGATGAGGAAGTATATCACGCTTTCCCTATGGACGGTTAATGACTTCTTCTCCACAATCAAAGAGTCACACTTTAAAACACTTAGAGGCAAATATCAAATCCCTGAAAATATACCTCTCCGTCTACCCCGTCCAGGAGAGAAGTGTTATTACCGTGGTGTCAAGGGCGTCGGGGTCTACGAGCAAATGCTCAAGGCAGGGCTGAGGTTTCCCTTAAGCCGACTACACCGTCACCTACTTCACTACTTGGGGCTGTCCGTCAACCAGGTTTCCCCAAACGCCTGAAGGATTTTTATTGGGGTAGAGGTCCTGTACGGGTCATATTCAAAGGGGAAGAAGAGGTTAACGGTGGAGGAGTTTTTCCACTGCTACCGTCCGGTAGAGATTTTGAAATCAAGGGGGATGTACAGCTTCGTGGCGAGGAGCCCGTTGCTGAGGCTGGTGAGTGATACTCCAGATTCCAATAGGGACTAGAAGTCTAGGTATTTTTTCATAGACAGGGACGAATGGATGGGGAGTCCCGGCGAGACCGAATTTATGCCCGTCGACACCACTTGGGGTGTTTTACCCCCGTCTGGTATGCCTCCGTTCAGATTCTTTTCTATGTTGCCAACTTCATTGGTTTCTAACTGTCCTCTCTTGCAGTCCAGGACCGTCCACAAGTTTCCATCGAGGACTGGAGCTTCTTAAAGAAGATTTTCCAGAAAAGTGAGCCGACGGAGAGGTCTTGGGCCAGACTAGTGGCATTGAAGACCATTTGCTGGCATTGCGACGGGCCTGAACCGTCCGAGGAAGCCTTGAAGTACGAAACACAAGTCAGGAAACGTATGTCCGTTCACCTGAGTTTTATACTTAGCCATTTTTCTCTTGCCTTCATAACAACTCATGTGCCGTCTTGTTTTGTAGAGATGGACGAAGCGAAGAGGAGAGCCCTGATTAAGCAGCAAGCAGCTGCAAGGAAGAGAGAGAATTAAGCTGCAGGGACGGGCGTGTCAAAGGTGCCCGTCATGAAGAGAAAACAAGACCAGAAGGGGGACCGTCCCCCCAAAAAGCCCAAGGCCACCCCCGAGACCGTCATCGGGCTAGAGGCAGACGGGGGGAAGGCCCCTGTCAAACACGGCAAGGGGAAGGGTCTCATGACGAGTGGCCCTCCGCCCGCCGTCGAGAAGCCACCCGTCCTCCTCCGCGAGGATTCAAAGTACGCAATCGAGAAGCTGTCCTCCATACTGACGGTGGAGGATTATGAGGACATCGGGAACCATTCCACTGAGGCCATGGGGGAGACGGGCCTTTTCAGCTTGGCCCAGGTAAGTAATTTTCCATCGCCGTCAGTTTTATGAATGTATAGATTTGTCCTCACCGTCATATTGACTAGGTGTTTCTGATTTTCAGGCTGTCGTCATGATGAAGGGCCTGATGGACCGCTGTGTCCGTGAGGAGATGGCCATGAACCGTCTTCAAGCGAAGACAACGGAGGTGGAGGACGAGCTGATGCAGTATAAGGCCTGGAAGGTGAAGATGGAGAAGAAGTTCTCCATTCTCAAGGAGGATCGGCTAGAGTATAAGAAGCAGACGGAGACGCTGCAGACGGTCCTCGCGGACAAGGAGCAGGAGATCCAGTCTATGAAGGATCAGCTCCATCAGGCCAAGGACGACGCGATCAGGGAATATCGAGACTCTGAGGCGTACCTGACGGAGCTTGGTGGCATAATGGCGGACGGTTTTGATGAGGCCGTCCTTCAGGTGAAGGCCCTTTATCCGGAGACGGATCTCCAGCAGGTGTCCCTTGACGGAGGCTAGGCTCAAACGTCCGTCATCCAAGCCGCTTCCGACATCGCAGGTCGCCCCCTTGATAAAGGCCAGGATGATAAAGGTGACGGGGCCCTTGATGACGATGCTGAGACAACCGCCAAGGTCCAAATTGAAGAAGAAGTGAATGTAGTTGACTCCCCCGTTCAGTAGACTTGTAATTTTTGTGGAGAATTTTTGTAACAACATGTTGTTTTTTTTGTAAGACGGTCAATTTTTGAACCGTCGAGAACAATATTGTTTTTAGAAACATTTGTGTCAATTCATATGCTGTTTTAAATTTTGCTTGTGTGTTGCTTGCTTGCATGGTTCATTTCAAATGCTGTTTGTGCTTCGTGAAACTGTTGACATAATAAGCCCTCAATATGATGAGCCGTCAATATAGCAAGCCGTCACAATTAATAATGTAGATAGTTTTGAGCCGTCACCCCTGACAAGACCTTAGCTTCCAACCTGTTATAGTAACGTGGTTAGCTTTAAGCCGTCAATATTTATGTCGTCGTCCTTATACTTAGGCTCTGGCATTTAAACCTTTTAGGGTGATGTAGTTGGCTTTGAGCCGTCACCATTTATGTCGTCATCCTTAGACTTAGGCTTTTGGGGGTTCCTACTTAGGAAAATCTGGTGGCTTTTAAGCCGTCAGCTTGGGTGCGTGACGCTTTTATGCCGTCGTCAAATTTAGGCCGTCGTCTTCAAGACTTAGGCGTTGGGTGTTTCCGTTTAGGAAAACCTTGTGGCTTTTAAGCGGTCAGCATGGGCGCATGACGCTTTTATGCCGTCGTCGAATTTGGGCCGTCGTCTTTGAGACTTAGGCATTGGGTGTTTCCGTTTAGGAAAACCTCGTGGCTTTTAAGCCGTCAGCATGGGCGCATGACGCTTTTATGCCGTCATCGAATTTGGGCCGTCGTCTTTGAGACTTAGGCATTGGGTGTTTCCATTTAGGAAAACCTCGTGGCTTTTAAGCCGTCAGCATGGGCGCATGACGCTTTTATGCCGTCGTCGAATTTGGGCCGTCATCTTTGAGACTTAGGCATTGGGTGTTTCCGTTTAGGAAAACCTCGTGGCTTTTAAGCCGTCAGCATGGGCGCATGACACTTTTATGCCTGTAGAGTGGAGCCATCGGCCTTTGGTACCGTCAGCCTTGTATGCTTGAATTGATTTAACGCTAAGGCTTTTGCAAGTTTCTGACGTTCAGCACTAAATAATAAGCAGAAGAGACTTTGAATGAACCTCTGTATGACTTGCGTAATTTTTGTGAGGAAGAAAACATGTCCCAGGAATATACATTGGAATGGATCAATTACAGACTAGATACAAGTAGGGGGCTGCCGTTCTTTCTTACTGGTAGTACTTACGTAGGTGCTCAGCGTTCCACGGGTGGTGCAGCTTCTGCCCGTCGAGTGTTTCCAAGTGGTAGGTGCCCTTTCTTTGCCATGCCGTGATTCGGTAGGGCCCTTCCCAATTGGGGCCGAGCTTTCCTTGGGTTGGGTCTCTGGCAGCGCCCATGATCTTTCTTAGGACGAGGTCACCGACCTGGAATTCTCTGTGCCTAACTCGGGCGTTGTAGTGTTTAGCCATGCGATCCTGATACCGGGCTAGCCTTTGCTCTGCTGCTGTCCTGGCTTCGTCGATCAAGTCAAGCTGTAGGTGTAAGGCCTCATTGTTCCGGCCTTCATCATGGGTGTTCACCCTGTAGGTTGTGAGTCCCACTTCGGCTGGAATGACTGCCTCGCTTCCGTAGGCTAGCCTGAACGGTGTTTCTCCTGTGGGGGTCCTTGCTGTCGTCCTGTATGCCCACAATACACTTGGCAGCTCCTCGGGCCATATCCCCTTTGCCCCCTCGAGCCGAGTCTTGATAATTTTGAGCAAGGATCGGTTCGTTACCTCGACTTGACCGTTGGCTTGGGGGTGGGCTGGGGAAGAGTAGTGATTCTTTATTCTCAGCTGCGCACAGAATTCCCGGAAGGGACCATTGTCAAACTGTTTGCCGTTGTCGGAGACTAATACCCTGGGTATCCCGAACCTGCATATGATAGACTTCCAGACGAAGCTTCGTATGTTCTTCTCCGTGATGGTTGCCAATGCCTCAGCTTCCACCCACTTTGTGAAGTAGTCTATGCCTACCACAAGGAACTTGAGTTGTCTTATCGCTGTTGGGAATGGGCCCATGATATCTAGTCCCCTTTGAGCGAATGGCCACGGGGCCGTCATGGGGGTCAGCTCTTCGGGGGGTTGCCTGACGATGTTGCTGAACCTCTGGCACTTGTCGCAAGCTTTGACATAAGCCTTCGTGTCTTTTTTCATGGTCGGCCAGTAGTATCCTGCGCGGATCAGCTTATGCGCCAGTGACCGCGACCCTGAATGGTTTCCGCATATCCCTTCGTGCACTTCCCTCATGACATAATCAGCTTCTTCGGAACCCAGGCACCTTAGGTATGGGCGAGAGAAGCCCCTTTTGTATAGGACTCCTTCTATCAGGACAAACCTTGATGCTTGGACCTTCAATCTTCTGGCGGCTTCTCTTCCGTCGGGCAAGACGCCATCTTTCAGGTATGAGACCAACGGCGTGGTCCAGTCGCTTTCCGAGCCGACATCCTGCATTTCAATAGAGTCTACCAGTGGAGAAACCTGCACAAAGTGTAGCACACCGTCAGTGCTGCTCTCCTGCACCGACGAAGCAGCTTTGGCGAGGCGGTCGGCCTGCTCATTTTCCTCCCTAGGGACTTGGACTATGCTTGCTCCGAGCTCATCTACCCTTCTTTTTGCCTGATGGAGGTACCGCTTCATTCTGTCGCCTCTACACTCGTAGTTCCTGTTGACTTGGTTGACGACTACCTGGGAGTCGCAGGAGACGACCACTCGGGCTGCGCCTGCTGCTTTGGCAAGATCCAGTCCGGCTATCAAGGCTTCGTATTCTGCCTCATTGTTGGTGATGGGAAAGTCTAGCCGGATCATACAATCAATTTGGTCTCCTTCAGGGGAACGGAGCACGACCCCAATGCCACCGGCTCGTCTGGTTGACGACCCATCTGTATGTACACTCCATGCTGGACTTGCACCTGCCCCCTCGTCCTCTATATTGGTGAACTCGGCTATGAAGTCAGCTACTGCCTGCCCCTTGAGGGCGGTACGTGGGCTATAGCGAATGTCAAACTCAGTCAGCTCTATCGCCCATAGGGCCAGACGACCTGCGGCTTCTGGGTTGTGCATTGCTCGCCGCAGAGGCTTGTCGGTTAGGACAACGATTGTGTGAGCTTGGAAGTAGGGCTTGAGCTTTCGGGCTGCGGTGACTAGGGCGAAGGCGAGTTTCTCCATGGGCGGGTACCTTCCTTCCGCCCCTTGGAACGCCCGGCTGGCGTAGTATACGGGTTTCTGCACCCCGTCCTCTTCTCTGATCAAGGCCGCGCTGACGGCAGCTGTGGATACGGCCAGGTAGAGGAAGAGTTCTTCCCCGGGCTGGGAAGGACTCAGCAATGGTGGGGAAGAGAGATAGGCTTTTAACTCTTCGAATGCCCTTTGACACTCGTCCGTCCACTCGAACGTCTTCTTCAATGTGCGGAAGAAGGGAAGGCATTTGTCTGTGGCCCTCGACACAAATCTGTTCAGTGCGGCAACCTTCCCGTTCAGACTCTGAACCTCTTTTACATTCTTCGGAGGGGCCATCTCCATTATTGCCCTGATCTTATCCGGGTTGGCCTCGATGCCTCTCTGAGAGACCATGAAGCCAAGAAATTTCCCTGCGGTCACTCCGAAGGTGCATTTCGAGGGGTTGAGCTTCATATTGTAGGAACGGAGGGTTCCAAACGTTTCCTTGAGATCGCTCAGATGATCCTCCTCTTTCTGGCTTTTTACCAGCATATCGTCGACGTACACTTGAACATTCCTCCCTATCTGGTTGGCGAACATTTTGTTCATCAGCCTCTAATATGTGGCACCTGCATTCTTCAATCCGAATGGCATCACCTTGTAGCAGAACAGTCCTTGGCTGGTGACAAATGAGGTTTTCTCCTGATCTGCCTCATCCATCTGGATCTGGTTATATCCTGAGAAGGCATCCATGAAACTCAGCAACTGGTGCCGGGCCGTAGAGTCTACTAGAGCGTCGACTCGAGGGAGGGGGTAGCTGTCCTTCGGGCACGCTTTATTCAGGTCCGTGAAGTCCACACACATCCGCCACTTTCCGCTGGCCTTCTTGACCATTACAACATTAGCCAACCAGTCGGGGTAGTAGACTTCCCGGATGAACCCTGTCTCTCGTAGCTTACCAACCTCCTCTGCCACTGCACGATCCCTCTCTGGAGCAAATACTCGCTTTTTTTGTCTGACAGGCCGGAAGGAGGTTGCTACGTTCAACCTATGTACCATGACCGACGGATCGATCCCCGGCATGTCCTCATGGCTCCAGGCGAATACGTCCTGATTTTCCTTGAGGAAGGTCGTGAGTGCCTGGCGGGTCGCCGGACTGTTGAGGGCACCGATTCTGGTGGTTCTCTCAGGCTTGGACTCGTCGAGAATTATCTCTTCGAGTTCCTCCACAGGCTCTGCCCCCGTCCTCTGCTCTATGTTCATCGTCTGTAGCTGGCCATTCATCTCTACCATTGCCACATAGCATTCTCGTGCGGCCACTTGGTCTCCCCATAGTTCTCCTACCCCGTACTCTGTAGGGAACTTGACCTTTAAGGCGTAGGTCGAGGTGGCAGCCTTCCAGGCGTTGAGGGTTGGTCGCCCTATGATTGCGTTATATGCTGAGGAGCAGTCGACGACTAGGAAGGTTACGTCCCTTGTGAGCTGCCGAGGGTATTCCCCGACAGTGATGGGCAACGTGATCGAGCCGAGGAGATATACTCTGGTCCCCCCGAAACCTGTGAGTGGGGCCTTGGTAGGGACCAAGCGTTCTTTGTCAATCCGCATCTGCTGGAACGTGGGATAGTAAAGAATATCCGCGGAGCTTCCGTTGTCAATCAGGACCCGGTAGGTGTTGTAGTCCCCTATCCGGATATTGACGACAAGGGCGTCGTCGTGCGGGTGGTGGAGGTGTTGGGCATCCTCTTCTGTGAATTCCATAGTGGGGCTGCTAGTTCTCGGCCTCTTCTGGACGGAGCTCGCAGCCTGAACATTTTGGACCGCCCTGAGGTGGGACTTCAGAGCCTTCTTTGTAAAACCAGAAACCGGTGTGCCACCCACAATCACCCTTATATCCCCTATAGGTGGTCTGGGACGCTCATTGTCCCGGTGGGGGGTCTGTGCCTGCCGAGACGTTTCGGCCTTTTCCCTGTTGACGAACCTCTGCAGCTTCCCTTGTCTGATCAGGGCTTCGATCTGTTGCTTTAAATCATAGCAGTCGGCGGTATCATGCCCATGGTCTTGGTGGAAGCGGCAATACTTGTCTTTCGGTTGTTTGTCCGGGTTTGATTTCATCTTTCCCGGAAACGTCAAGGATCCGTCATCCATGATCTGCATCAGGACCTGGTCAACCGGAGCCGTCAAGGGTGTGTAGCTTGTGAATTTCCCGGCATTGGGCTTTGGGCGTCTACTGTCTTGGCTTTCCCCTGTCCGAGGCACCTTCCTCCCCTTATCTTGTCGGGTGTCTTCCTGCCTTTCCCTCTTCCCGGGGGCTTCTCTTCCCTTGCCAGTAACGCATCTTCCGCGTTCATGTACTTCGTTGCCCTGTAAAACACATCTGACATTGTCTTCGGGTTATTCTTGTACAAAGAGAACAGGAATTTACCCTTCCGCAGCCCGTTGGTGAACGCGGCCACTTGTATCTGGTCGTCCGCTTCGTCAATCGTCAGCGCTTCTCTATTAAAGCGGGCTATATAAGATCTCAGCGTCTCATCTTCCCGCTGCTTAATGTTCATCAGGCATGCGGTGGATCTCTTGTGCCGGTGTCCTCCGATGAACTGGGAGGCGAACAGAGCGCTCAGCTCCCTGAAGGTGCCGATAGAACCGGGCGCCAGTCTACCGAACCAGGTCCTTGCAGAGCCTTTTAGCGTCGCGGGGAAGGCCTTGCACATGATTTCGTCTGGCGCACCGTGCAGGTGCATCAACGTCTTGAAGGTTTCCAAGTGGTCTAGCGGATCCTTGGACCTGTCATAGCTTTCCACCTGTGGCATGCGGAACTTCGGTGGCGTTGGGAACATGATGACGGGTGTCGCGAATGGGGAGTCCGTGCGGTGGACGAGGTCGTCGAGGTCGCTGGACACTCGCCCTTTGAGGGCGTTCATCATGAAGTCCATGCGTTCCTTCATCATTTGCATTTCTACGGCCATACTAGACTGGGCATGGCCACCCACCGACGGATGGTTTGGCTGTTGTCCTTCAGGCCGGCTCAATGCATGGCTTCCCTCAGGACCCTCACGGTCCCTCTCCTCGGCAGTGCTCTCCTCCTGATTCTCTCCCTGATTGTCACCCGTCGCATTCCTTCGCAACAGCTGCTCTTCCAAGTCATTGTTGCGCTTCGTGAGACGTTCTACCGCGGCCGCCAGAGTCTGGACTTGCCTTTCAAGGGCCGTGGTGCGTTGTTCGTTGCCTTGGTCGTTCATGGTGGTCGTTCTTGAACGCATGAGTACCATGCAACCCTTAGTCCGGGAAACACGTAACAGGAACTTGTGCGTTTCCCACAGACGGCGCCAACTGATGATGTCAAGAATCAAACCAGTGGGCTGCAAGGCTTGCTCGCGTTCCGGACGGTCCTACAGAAGGAAGAATAACCTCAAAGGGAAGTACCGGTGTGGTACCGGCCGACGACCCTCCGACGGTTAAGTCAGTATATTACACAACTCTAGAGTGCCAGAGTCGGGTCTTAGTATGCGTACCTCGATTTTTGGAGGGCGTGGCGGTATTTATAGTAGTAGTAGTGGCCTTTGGATAAGGCGTACTGGAGAAGATATCGCTGTGCCGAAATTGCCCCTGAGTAGCGTAGGGCGCAAGATTCTTCTTGGGTGGTCAAGTGTGTTGGGCACGATTCCCTTCTTTGGGGGAGGGAATCGTGCTGTGTAAGATACCTGACCAGGTAGTAGCGTACGCGGCAAGGTTCACTTTTCCAAGGAAGCGCACGTGGCAAGGCGGGCTCCGGCGCTTGGCGACAGCATTGGGTGACCCTTTCACCGTCGACTACTGAAGGTCTGGCCGTCGACACGCCGAGTCCGTCATGTACATCCGTCGTCAGAGGCCAATCCGTCAGGTGGGAGTTTTACCCCTATCAATTATAAACCCAAATTTGTTCACAATTGTTTAATTATTTTTTATTAATATCAATATTAATATTTTTTAAATTAATTTCATTTTTAATGTCAACTTTTAATCTTGCCCCCTTTAAATTGAAATCCTAGCTCTACCACTACGTACGAGGGAAGGATCAACAGCTTGTATAACGTAAAATACAAGACCAAGGTTGCTCCATTAGCTCTTTTATTTCCTCCAACAAACAGCCCTAGGTTGCAAAGGAAGACCCATCCACAAAGATACCAACGCACCAATACCAAAACCCGATAGTTTCCAACGCACCAATACCAAAAGAATCCAGGCGTGAGGCAAGTAGTGACGACCCTGAACTTTTAGCACCTTTCACCCTACCCTGGGAATCTTCCAAAAACCTCTCATTTCTAGCTGGATGTGCCGCACATGTTTTTTATTTAATTTTTAAATACCACATATTTTAGGTCTAAATAAAAATGGGAGGGAATCGAATGATTCAATGGGAGGAATTGAATCGAATCTCATAAAAATAACAAGACCCATTAAATCCAAAGCCTTAAAATGGAAAGCCCAATTTGGTTTATATCTGCCCAAAGTTAGAGGTGTCCATGTGATCTGGTCTGCAATCAAATCAGCCATTACTGAGGGAGCCCAAGAAGATTGACTAGCAGCTAAGTCCTGCAACAGCTTCATACTATCTTGAACCATCATTGAAGGATCTCAAAATTGTTCACCAAGAAAAATAGCTACTGCTATTGAACCAAAATATGCCAAGCTGTAATTGCGAACAGGTCAAAATCTTCCTTGGTTAATCTTTGTATCAGATCATCAAATAATTCTCGCACATCACCATCACCATAATCACGCTCACATATCTGAAATTTTATTCTAGAGACAACAAACAGCATCTACCACTGCACAGAACCTGTGAATGAACTAGAGATTCATCCTCCTGATGACAAATAAGATCCAACATTCCACCATCGCACATCCCTATTAATGAGGTTCAAAACTTTAGCATTGTGATCCTTCCATATCCCTATTGAATTGCCATTACCAGCTCTCCAACACAATCCTCTCTCTAATAAAGGCCTCCTAGCTAACACGCTGCACCCAGCAAAAGGAGCACATCCAAGCTTTGATCAAAGACAAATTTTCTCCAAATCTCTATGGAATCAGTTGAAGAAATTTTTTATAGGCAATAAGCATATAAAAATTGACATCTTTCTTAGTAAAATATTAGTAGTCAATACTCTTATATCAAGTAACATAATAAGAGAGCAATGGAAAATTGGAAACATAAAAACAAAACCGAGGGCAGATATTAATAGGAAAAGGGTGAGCTTCACAAAGCACACAGCAGCCCTCTCCTCTTTTAATTGTACATATATTTTTATTTCTATTTCCCAAGATTACCCGTAAATCTATTAATTCATAATAATATAAAAGGTATCAATGTTAGTAAACGTTATACCAATTCATATTGGACACATAAGAAAACAAAGAGTACTGTACAAATAAACACAAAAATAAATACCACTAGACTTGTCTCTATCCCTTGCGAATATTCCAGCTCCATCATCTGATAAGTATTTTGTACCCCCCCAGACATTGCTAGTTTCATTCCCACTCCTATGTTGAATTTGGAAAGCGGCCTCTCTTATCACCCACAATGACAGTTTTCCTTGGCATGGCATAATTTGCAATACATGAGTTGCAATCAACTAAAGCACAAACTTGTTACTTATCACTCTACCCCAAGTCACTGGTAATAGTAAAAATCTTTCATCGACCAAAGGAAGCCATCCATTACCTAATACCAAACAAAGATTAATTTCCTTCTCTCAAAAAGAAAGTCTAATACAAGATAATATATGTATATATGAAAATTGTATAGGCAGATCAATACTCACCCAACAAATCAATAACAGGTTTCAAGTCCGCAGGTCCTTCCTATAACATCATTCACGTCACAGTTAGCAACGCAAGGACAAACTTTTCTAAAGAAATAAAATGATGATTTTTTTTTTTTTCAAAGTCAAAATGGAAGGATGAACTTACTCCAGACATTATGATCCCACCTGGGGATATACAACGCGAAACAGAAGCTTTGAAATCCTTAATATCCTTCACAAACTTGTCAAACATTGCCACTTGAGGTTCCTAATATACAAATACTTCTATATGTCAAAGCCCTCAAACTGCTCTAGAGCTCATAAAAAAATTAACACTTTCCTTAAGAATAACAAAAAGTTGTACAAGTCCACAAATCTTAATCTAATAATCTAAACTGACATAATTGCCCAATTTGCCAATTTTCTGTCAGAAATGAAAATGGTATCCTCATTATTTTGCACACCCTGCCGCATCATCTAAAATGGGCATTTTGAGATACATTCATTAATCTATGTATATAGATAAAACCAAAGCACAGAGAAAGTCCAATTAAATTTTAAATTGAAGTTGTACAAGTCCACAAATCTTAATCTAATAGTCTAAACTGACATAATTGCCCAATTTGCCAATTTCCTGTCAGAAATGAAAATGGTATCTCATTATTTTGCGCACCCTACCACATCAACTAAAATGGGCATTTTGAGATACATTCATTAATCTATGTATATAGTTAAAGCCAAAGCACAAAGAAAGTTCAATTAAATTTTAAATTGAAGTCCAATTTTGTACCACATGTCTCATCTAATTTTTAAATTTTTATGGTAAGTGAATTATTGGGTACAAAAGTTGAAGAATCCAAATTCAATAAGATTCTAAATTTTATATATATATATATATATAGTAACAAGATTCTCTATTTGGATTTCAACATTTTGCTTACTAAAATACCCTCACACAAATTTTTAAACTCTCTAAAATACCCCTATCTTTTAGTTAAATAAATTTAAATTAAAAAACACAAATCGGTTAAAAGAGTAATGTAATGTTCCTAAGTTTTAGGCTTTTTCCTTTATCTTCTCCATTCGGTCTAAAACTTAGGACACTATATTATCTCATTTTTAAACATTATTTGATGTTACCTTATCTTTTTCTTAATTAAAATAAAAAAAATAAAAAATATACACAATTTTTTTTTAGAAAGTTTCAACCTATGACGTCTGCTCTTGATGAAAGCTCTTTATCATCAGACCAAGACACCAATCAGTTTTTGGTGTAGACGGTGAACCTCAGATCTTTTATTCAACCATTAGAGATTTTACCAATTGATTATTTATATATCACTTTTAAATATTATAACACTAATCCAAAAAAACAAACAAATAAAAAAAGAGAATTATTGCACGCACAAAGCACTTGTGATGAGTCTAGTGTGTGTGTGTGCCTATATATATATATATATGAAAAACCATTACATATTTTAGAAATTCATGAATTAAAAAATGTGTAAACTGCAACTCTAACACCATGTATAATTTGAACTCATATACATATATAATTATGATTATTTTTAAATGTACACGTGCATTATAATTAGTTTAACATAATATTAATATTTCTGCAGTAAAACCCCAATTAGAGAAAATTGGCATTGCCAAATTTGTCACCTTTACTATTCGTAGAAGTGGGGTAGCCTTAGGCATAGCCTCAACTTTTAATCCTGGTACATAACCTACTGTCAAAACAATGCCATCATTTATATCTTCTATATACTCACCAACGTCATCATCTGAATCACTAGTAATATCTCCCCACATGACCTACATTAACATTTAAGTAATAAATTACTAAAAAGAAAAAAAAAACATTTAATTGATAAAAAAAAATTCAACAAAAGACTTATAATAACAAAAATCAACAAAAGTAAAACCATTATTTTTTGATTCCCTAAAAAAAGAAGAAGACAATTTATCAATAAAAAAGTAGCAAATAAAAAGAGATGTAAACCTCTTTAAATTCATTGGCAAGAGCATCCCTTCCAATTATTCCACCAGCAACAGAAATAATAAACGGAGTATTTGATCCCAATCTTTTTGTTATCTGCATTATAAGCATTAGCAAACAATTACCTCACAATTGAAAAAGACTAAAACACAATTTCCATCCCAAAAAGTTGTTTTAAGTTAGATTTTTGTCCCTCAATTTAAATAAATAAATAAATATATAATTACAATTCAGTCGATGAAAAATTCAAAAGGTATCAATTTCATCATTCTATCTATTTGCCCATTAAATAAATTTCATGTCCCTCAAAAATATATATATTTGTACGTGGCAAAAAGTTAAAAAGTTGAAGTGGCCTAAAATAAATTGGACAAAAATTAGATGGATTTGAAGGATAAAAGTGTAAATTTGTTAAAAATATAGAAACAGAAATAAAGAAGGAAGGTAAGAGTAGGAAGTAGGTAGAAACATACAAGCCAAAAGCCAAAGGCCTCAAAGAGTCTGAATCTGCTGCCAATATTTGCGATAGCGAAATGCGGTCGAATCGGCTTCGACAGCACCTTATCAAAAACCTCTTGTACAGCAATCTGTCATTTTTGATTTTTGAACACACACAAACACAACAGTCAGACACAATTGCCAAAACTAATAAAAATAATAATCCAATAATAATTCCAATTTGTGAGTGTGAGAGAGAGAGGGGTAGATTGGTAAAATTACATGAGGGGAAGGGTTGAGAGAGAGAGCAGAAGAGATCTTAGGGCGAGAGAGGATGCGATTGCAGAGTTGGTTCCAGGTTTTGCTAACGCACGCCGCCGATGCGAACGATAACGCCGGTAGCTTCTCTAGAATCTTCTGCAATACGTCATCGTTTATCAGCTCAAACCACACCGTACATGTAGATGTAGTAGTACGGTGCGTTTTACTGCTTTTGTTGGTCTCGTTCTTCGTCCTCGACGACGACGATGAAGATGCCGATGCCGATGCCTTACCCATCGCTGCGAATAATTTGAAAGAAATTAAAAAATAAATAAATAAATAAATAAAAAGCTTTTGATTTGAGTATGTAATAGCCGGAACGAAGACTTCTCTCTCTGCTTGTCAAAGTCCTCGTATTTGATGACTTTCACACCTAATCCATACAAGTAACAACACACACTAAAGCAAAATAAACTGCACATATTCCCGCCACTTGTTTTCTTTTATCAATTACCCTCCGTTTGTTTACCCAACTTTTTGATCGGCAGAAATGTTATTTTCCAAACATTTTCCAATAAAATTTAAGTAAATAAGTAAATCTGGAAAAAAAAATATTGGTAGGTTCTAATTCTTTTTTTTTTTTTATACAATTCTAATTCTTAATATCGTGAAAATATTGTAGATGTAATATATTTCTTTTATTAACTATTAAATTGACAAATTTTTATTAGTTCTCTTATGTATCTACTGTTAACTTCACTTTTTACCAACTATTAACCATCTACAACATCATAGATTTTTTTTTTTAACTTTAGCAATTTTTTTAATATAATGTATTTAAATATAAAACTAGCGTATAATCCTTGGGTATACAAGTGTGGATGGCAAAGGGGTAGGTTACTTTTCTATTCTCTGCCCCCCTTTCCAACTTGATTTTTGGGCGAGTCATTTTGACATGATTGGTTTAGAGAGTTTTCATCACTCATTACTCAATTTTCATAACTCATTACTCACTTTTCTTGGGTCCCGCATCAGATTGTGTTGTTTAATTAAGTTTTCATTCTCAATTTACATCGCTCATAACTGAAAAAACTGAGTTAGAGTGATGGACAATAAACCAATTTTTTTATGTTTTTGGATTACGAATTATGAGTTAGGTGGCATTTTTGTAAATTTAATCACGTGTAGGACTCAGCTAGAGTCTTGTGTCATCAACTCAAACCACTCTAACTCGTGCTCTCTCTCTCTCTCTCTCTCTCTCTCATATTTTTCTCTTCTCTTCAAACCCACAGCCTTCTCTCCTCACTAATGCTCCACAGCTTCTCCACAAACCACCACTCGCCACTACCCAAGCTACTACAAGCCACCAATCCCCCCTTTTTCTCTTTTATTTTATTTTTATTTATTTATTAGATTTCCCCCCCTTTTTTGGGCTGAAAGTTCCTCCTTTGTAATTGTTCATGGGTTTAGCTTTGAGGGTTTGAAAAATGGAATTTGATTTTGGGTTTGGTGTTTCAAAAGAAAAGATTTTTTTTTTTTTTTTTTTTTGTGTAATTGTTTTGGGTTTGGAGATTTGGTTGATTTTGATTGGAGGATTTGAAAAAGGAATTTGATTTAGGTTTGATGTTTCAAAAGAAAAGATTTTTATTTTGTGTAATTGTTGTGGGGTAATGAAAATGCACTTAAGGACCTCGTTCTTGATTATAATCATGTTCCTATAATTACCATATCAATTAGATTTCAAAATAATTACCATGGTCTTAAAAACTGAACCAATTCTTGACTGATTTTTTTTTCAAATTTTGCCAATTTTTTCAATTTTGACCTGGCCAGTTCTAGGTCCAATTTTCGGTTCAATTGGTTGAACATGCCGATCAGATTCGATTTTTAAAACAGTGATAATTACCATATCAACAATAATTCAATAGAATTTTCACACATAACACACCATGAAGGATCGATCAATATAAACCTAATATGATGTCACAATCATGGTTTTAAAAACCAAACCGAACCAGCCAATGCGACTGGTTCAATTAGGAACTGGATACCAGTTCGATCTGGTAAAACCACCTAAAATTGGTAAAAAACCAGTAAAAATCGGGAATTAGGTGCAAAACCGGTTCATTGACCGGTTCAGGTTTTAAAACCATGGCCATAATCAATATAAAACAATAATTTCCAAAAAAAATATATTAATGTTTTCTCAAAGAAAGAGAAAACAATCATTTAAGTATCTATGATCAAAACCATATCATTATCTTTCTATCTTTTTTTTCCTTTTTTCTTTTTTCTTTTTTCTTTTTTGTATCATTTGTCCTCAATATTCAATCAACTAATTCATCAAGCTATAGGTGAATCACTCTTTCAAAAACAAAAAAGCAATTTTGCAAAAATTACTTGATTTTTAAAAGAAAGTTTCAAAAGAGTAATATTAAATGATTCTTAAAATTTTATGAATTAATTGTAAAAAAACAGTAGTTTATAGACAAAATTGAACTATCACCCCTAGTTTAGGATGAATTTTAAATTTTTAGATTTAAACTTAAAGTACTCAAGTCCAGCTCCCCTCCCATTAAAAACTCTCACAATCTCTCTCTCATTATTTGTTCTCTTTCTTTCTTGCTCCAACATTTGCTCCTCCTGTTTGCCCTCTCTCTCCAACATCACTATTGTAGCATTAGAGATTTGACGATTAGAGCTTGCCCCTTGATGTTCTTCAAAGGAAAAGATTTGACTTCAATCACCAATAGAAACATAACATGTGCAATGACAAAGAATACTATTATCTTCTTATGGATGGATAAGTTCGAATTTGGTAAGGGTGGGGGTGTAAAACTCGTGTTTTACACCATACAATAAGAGATTGTCACATCAAATTTTTTCTTAAAACTTAATTCATTCTACCACACATAATAACATCTCAATAAACTTACAGTTAAATTGGATTTTCAAATGGGTATTAGAATTGATTGAGTGTGGCTATATTTATTTTTTAATATGTGATATAATGATGTGACATGCTGGGATTGGAGGGGTAAAACTAATCTCTTGATGGTTAATGTCCAAGACTCTAAATATGCTTGGAGCAGGAATGTACATCCTGGGGATATACAACGCGAAACAGAAGCTTTGAAATCCTTAATATCCTTCACAAACTTGTCAAACATTGCAACATGAGGTTCCTCATATACAAATACTTCTGTTGTCAAAGCCCTTAAATTGCTGTACAGCTCATAAAAAATTAACACTTTCCTTAAGAATGACAAAAAGTTGAACAAGTCCACAAATCTTAATCTAATAATCTAAAATGACATAATTGCCCAATTTGCCAATTTTCTGTTAGATATTAATATGGTATCCTCATTATTTTGGGCACCCTGCCACATCATCTAAAATGGGCATTTTGAGATACATTCATTAATATATATATATATATATATATATATATATATAGTAATAGTTATAGTTAAAGCCAAAACATAGAGAAAGTCCAATTAAATTCCAAATTAGAGTCCAATGAAAAATAGTATAGATACGTGTTGAGTGTGTGAGTAACAAGCTAAGTGGATAAATCTAGCAGCGTCAAAATATTTTTTTACAGAAGGATTGACATGTAGTTAGTGACTCTGTGAAAGAGAGACTATTGAATGGGCTTTTGGTTTTGGTTGATAATGGTAATGCCCAGGGATGTCCATGGGTCAAGTTGAGTTGACAAAATCAACCCAAACTAATTTTCCCACCCAAACCCACCAACTTAAATACGACCTAAACTCACCCAATTATTAATTGGGTTTATTGGGTAGTAAACAAAACTTAACCCAATTAAAACTAATGTTAATTGGGTTTTAACTAGGTACCCAGTTAGGCCCAAATATCATTTCTACAAATCACCAAACTCTAAAATAGCCCAAAACCACTATAAAGACCAAAATACCCATAAAACCTCCAAAATTACCAAAATACCTCCTAAACTGAAAATGACATAAATACCCCCCCCCCTTAAAACCTTAAAATTATCTAAATATCCCACAAACCTAAAAAATGACCGAAATACCCCCCATAAAATTAAAAATGATCAAAATGCCTTTGAAACCTTAAAATGACCAAAATATCCCCTAAACCTAAAAAATGACTGAAATACCTCTAAAATTTAAAAATGACCAAAATACCTCCGGAACCTAAAAAATGATTGAAATACCACCGAAACCAAAAGTTTTCCTCATTTTTTTTGTTTACTTACCCGATTGTGTACTAAATTGGATTGGTAGTAGATGCATAACAATATCGGTGCGCAATATTACTTAAGAATAAAAAGCAATTAGTATGAGTTGAATAAAATTTTTGATTTTTATTAAAAATGATCTCAATTGCAATAACAAAACAAATACTATCTATAACAACATTACAGATCATAGCAGATTTCAGCAAAAGGTTGAACTTAAACAACTAAGAAAAATTCCTCAATTTTATTTAAATAAAGAAAAAGGGAACTAGATGGGATTTTGTTTAGAATAGAACCCCGATAACCTATCTGTAAACTGTATTTGTTCATTCTGCATTAGTTTTAACAACTTGGGAAGCATTTCATTAATGTTTGTTAATACAAGTAGGAGGGTTCTGCTTGCCTGAAACTGTGGGTTGGACGTTAGTACAAGTGGAAGTAGTAGATCCTTCACCTCCCTTGTATGCGAGATCAATGTCAGAAAGCACAACTTGTTGGCATGGTGTACTCTTACTGCAAATAAGATTCACAGCTTCCTTGTCGAAGAAGTGCCTCTAATTTTCTTGAAGCTATCATTTGATCTTAACTTTAGAGGGAGACTGAAAACAAAACAAAAAAGCACACCCAAGAATTTGATATAAGTATTTGTAATTATTTTTACTTTTTTTAACCTTTAAAATCAAAATTTGTGTATATATTTGTGATGTTTATAATAACCTGGTTTGAGCATTGATTGTTTGGGCAATAGTTTTGATCAATGATGATAGGATTGGCAGCATTTTTCATGACAACATCCTCGAAATGTATATCGGAAGCAACTCCAGAAGAGGAAGAAGGCCATGTTTTAATTTTAACACCATTATCTGTATTGCTAAGTGTTGCATTAGTAACTTTGAGTCCTAAAACAGGTTGTTCATTCTTGTACTTTCCAAGACTTCCAATACTAATACCATGACCAGGTCCACAAGTTACTTGGTTAGCAGTAAAATCCTCGATTCCATCACCAATGGAGATGCAATCATCACCTATTCCAATATTGGCATTGGTAATGGTGATCTATGATGAACGTCCCACGTGGATTCCATCGGCGTTAAGGCTATCTGCTGGTGCAGTTATGGTAACATGTTGGAATTGCAACTTCTTGCATTCCAAAAGGTTGATGTGGAAAAATTTGCTATCCTTCGATGTAATGTCTTGGACTTTTGAATTTGTGACGTTGTTGAACCATATATTTTGTTCATGTTTACAAGTTAGATATATTAAAACACTAAATATGAGCACTCGAGTTTCATTTAAAAACATTTTAATTAGTAAAATGCTAATGATTCTTTGAATTATACAAAAATAAATAAAAATTTGTTTGGAAATAAACATAATCATTAAATCAATATATAAAAAAATGGTAAAATTATAGTAAATATTATTACATAAAAACTTACAAACTAATGTGCCTATGAACGTGGTTGGTACTACTTCAATAATATTATGTTATATAAACAATTCTTCATAGACCACAAGTTTTGTCAAAAGATTACATGTGCGATTGTGATTAGGAAATTATCACTTTTAGATTTAACCATTGTTTTTTCTTTATCGCTTGTAGTCGCACATGTTAGTGTTGTGGCACAGAAAGTTGTGTCCATACTCCATAAACTTTCTCATATATAAATTTTAAAATTAATTCTTTTTTTGAGTTGTGACACATCACTTCACTATACAAAACTTGTCAAATTATTGGTAAAACATCATTTAACATATAAATATTTGATTTTTTTTTAATGGGTAAAGTTTGTAAAGTTGTGGTGTCTATGTATATCTACGTAGAAAATGATGGAAATATAAATTCTAATTAATTAATATTGAAATCTTACAATAGGAAGTACGTTGCAGTTTTTGTCTTTGTTACACTCATTTTTTTTGCCATGCTTTTTGTCCTTTGCCATCAAAAACTCCACCACCTGACATAATGAGACTGTCGATATGTTCAACAACAACCCAACCATCTTTACCGTTGAAGGAGGCAACATCTGATGGGGCTTGTAGGGTTCCCTAAAGGTTAAACGCAATAGCACCTTTGCATGGACCCAACAAAGACACTAAACGTAGTTTGTATACCCACACTGAAATCATAACTTTACTTCCTGCTACTGCACATGCAGCTTTCCAAGATTTTGTCAAAGCCTAAACACATTACAAAAAAATCAAGATCAGTATATAATAATCATTTTGCATGTTAATGTTTTATCATCTGGTCATGACATCGATCAGTTTCTAGTGTAAATGGAGTTTGAACCTGAGTCCTCTTATTCAAAGTTAAAAGGCTTTACTTGTTATGTTAACTAGAACACACTCTTCATGTCAATTAAGTATAGTTGATTGCACTCACATATTTATACCTGGGTTATATGAGCATTAGGTTGTGCTCTATATGATTTAACATCAAAGACCTACTGGGCTTTGGTGGATGCCAACACCAATAGCAAGGAAATTGTTGCAATGCTTAAATTCTTTCCCATCTTATTGTTCTTTATTTCCTTTCTATTGCCAATTTGTTGTACGAAATGATGGTAACCCCATTTGGTTTGAAGCTATTTATACTTCAATACCTGAGCTCTACACCATTGAAACAACCCAACCAATATTAACTAATTTAATGCAAGGTTGCTAAGAACTCTCCTATATATACTTCAACTTCAATACTTTATTAGTTTTTGTGCTTTCTCAACCACTAATTAATTATCGTTTGTTATTGTATAAGATAAGCTTATTTTACTTTCATATATCATCTTAACTTCTTTGCTTTAAATGGCGTGCTCTTAGCCACCTAAAATTTGTTCATTTTATCATGTAACCAAAGTGAATACTTCCATTAGTAAGGGGGAAAAAGTCTAGTAAATGTTATTAATCTAAGATTAATTAGGTAAGTTAATGTTATTAAGAAATAGGGAAGAGAGAAATCAATGTTCTCCAAAATTAATTAGGTAAGTTAATGTTATTAACAATAATGATTACTTGAATTGTTGAGCGTTTATGCCATTAGATCTCTTTATAATCTAAGATTTTAAAAAGATTGGGTTGTAAATCAATCAAACAGTTCGAGCTCAATTAGGAAAATAACTTGTTTTATATTCATTAGTTTAGTAAATAAGTCAAGCTCAAATAGAATATTGTATTCATAAACATGATGATTCAATTTTGATCTGAACCCCTATATAGATAATAATTGTTGTAATGTTGCATTTAGTTAGTTAGTTGGTTAGTTAGTTATAATTCCAAGCATGTTAATCACATTTAATACATATTGGAATTATGAATGCACATAGGGAATAATAAGAACATTAGGATAAGGCCATGAGGGCCAATAGAATAGTTTTATGGTTCTATAGATACCTACTTGTAATCACATTTTCATTATTGAAGAATAAAACCAACTCATTGCTTATTGCATTAGTGCATCTTTCTCACTTTTTTTCTTTCTTTTTGGAGGGTGACTACCTCGAATTAAGTCAATTTCCCTACAATTCCTATCCATCCCCATTAGGAACCCACTAGGTTCCTAACAAGTAGTATCAAAACCGTCGATCTTGAGACGAGCAATTGTGACTGAAGAAAACTTAAGAAAGAAATACAACAAATGGTGAACAAAGCTTCAGAGGATGTCAAGGATATTTTAGAAAAAAGGTCACGGCCTTAGCAAAATCTAATGAAAGAAGAGCTCTCAAGATTGCAAAAGGATCTTGAGAACATGGCGAAAGAGGAGTTGTAGCTTCTTGAAGGTACAAGCAACAAGTTTCAAGTTGTTGAATCAACAAAAACTATCTCTGATATTGAAGGTGCAAGTGAAATTGAAATTGGTTGAGAACATGACGGAAGAGGAGTCATAGCTTTTTGAAGATATAACCGACAAGTTTTAAGTTGTTGAATCAACAAAAATTGCCTCTGATATTGAAGGTGCAAGCAAAATTGAAATTGGTCACTCGTTAAGCCAAGAGCATGAGGTGGGGCTTTTGAACTAAAAGGCTTCTCCATCTCTTGATTTAGAGCAAACATATCTCGAAGCTGTGTCAGATATATGCAATGGGCAATTTTTATCTCTTCCAAAGAAGTGCTCTTAAGATTGCAAAAGGATCTTGAGAACATGACGGAAGAGGAGTCACAGCTTCTTAAAGGTACAATTGACAAGTTTCAAGTTGTTGAATCAACAAAAACTGTCTCTGATATTGAAGGTGTAGGTGAAATTGAAATTGGTTAAGAACATGATGAAAGAGGCGTCGCAGCTTCTTGAAGGTATAAGCAACAAGTTTCAAGTTGTTGAATCAACAAAATTGCCTCTGATATTGAAGGTGCAAGCGAAATTGAAATTGGTCACTCGTTAAGCCAAGAGCATGAGGTGGGGCTTTTGAACCAAAAGGCTTCTCCATCTCTTGATTTAGAGCAAACAAACCTCGAAGCCATGTCAGATGTATGCAATGGGTAATTCTTTATCTCTTCTAAAGTATCCATTGAATCAGATTCTTTCTTTTCAGCAAATAAAATTGATATGAGATCATCAAATAATGTGATGCCAAAACATGAAGCGTGGGTTCCAACAATTCTTGGAAGTACTATGAGATCATCAAATTTCTTTATCGTTCCAAAGCCAAACCTATAAAGCCTATCAAGTTCTATAGCCTATCAAGTTTATCAAGATTTGTATATGATTCCATTCAACTATGATTTGGAGTGTAACGGAAATGAGGCTATCTAACACAAATCAAGGAAGGAACACTCCTTTGATCAAATTGTTTTAGGACCAATTTGGAGTGCAACAAGATTCACTATGATTGATGCAATTGCCTCTTGTGATTCTTGGGCTAATGATCGAAGAGCAAAGGTTGAACGAAGTTTTGCCGGCAATATGATCAAATGCTTGGAAGTGTTTGATATGTTCAATGGTCGAGATACTTTGGCGTATTGGGTTAGTGGTCGATTTCCCCTCATGAAGGTGTCATTTCAAGGAACACCTTATGGACAAGGTGTTTTGAAGGGGAGGGAAATGATAGTAACCCGTATCTATATTTATATATTACTAAAAGTTAAAGCATAGCGTTTAATGCTGCTGCTCTCAAGTTGCACCACATCAACTGCCACGTCATTTAAAAAAATAATAATAATTTGTCCTACAATTTTAAAATGGTTTTTACAATTTTAAGCCCTATAAATATAGCCCACTACTTATTTATTTACTTCCCCTATCACCCTATAATAAATCTAGCCCACTACTTATTTATTTATTTCCACTATCACCCTATAATAAATCTGTACCAACCCATTTTTTATTTTATTTAGTTCCACAATCAAGCCCAACCTAAAGTATTTTTAGTTCAACTTTAGGGTTTTGTGTGAGCCTTTTCAGCTTAAAGGGGGAAAAAAAAAAACCTTGAAACTTTCAAGCTTTACGGTTTTTTTTTTTTTTTTTTACTTTTCCTATAATTTTTTTAACATTTATTTTTTTAATATTTACACTTCTCCAACCTTTCTCTCACCTTTACCATTTCATCTCCCCACTATTTCTTTAATCTTTCTACCTTTCTTATGCTTTCATCTTCCTACTACCCTCTACATTGATATCATTCTTATTTTTTCCCTTCATCCTCCTTTATTTTTGTCTCTTTTTATTCACACCATCTTACTATAAATTTGTCATTATCTCTTCTAATCTGTGTATAGTTTTCCCTCACAAAAAATGGTTTTCTCTCTCTCTCTCTCTCTCTAAATTTTTTGGTGGATTTTTTTTTTCTTATATCTCTACTTTAGGTTCATAATTTTTTATATGCTTTAAAACTCTATTTTGGGTTAATGCAATTTAGTTTTGTTTTTAAATTGTTGTTGTTGTTGTTTTTTTTTTTTCCTCTTTAACTGTTAAATGTTATCCTATTGTTTTCTAAAGAATTAAATATAGCATAAAAAATATAATATTATTCTATTATATAGCATGATTTGGATAATTTGGAATTTGTTCCGTTATATATCATGATTTTTTATAGTGCTCAATATAAATATTAAACTATGAGACTTTACTAATTTTTGTTTATTTTCTAATCCTTTATGGTGGACAAAGTACAATTAATAGTTGTATAAGAAGTACTCTATAATGCCATTCATTTAAAGAAAAGCAAAAGTTAGCCAAACAAAAATAATCGGATATGTGACAAATTTTAACTTTTGCAATTTTATTTTAATTATTATTATTTTATAACAATGCATGTATAGAAATTTAATTCTTAAATTTTGCTAATAATTGTTTATTTGATAATATGTTTTGGGTACTTCTTCAATCTTTCTCCCTCCCTTATCTTTTCATCTCTTCATTACCCTCTACATTAATATCATTCTTCCTCTTTCCCTTCATCTTCATTTATTTTTGTCTCTTCTTATTCACTCCCTCTTACTATAAATTTGTCACTATCTCTTCTATTATATACATAGTTTTCCCTCACAAAAAAAAAAAAAAAAAGGCTCTCTCTCTCTCTCTCTAAATTTTTTGATGGATTTTTATTTTTATTTTTCTTGTATCTCTACTTTAGGTTGATAATTTTTTTATATTTTTTAAAACTCTATTTTGGGTTAATGCAATTTAGTTTTGTTTTTTAAATTGTTGTTGTTGTTGTTGTTGTTTTTTTTTTTTTTTTTTTTAATTCTCTTTGATTGTTAAATGTTATCCTATTGTTTTCTAAAGAATTAAATATAGCATATAAAAATATAATATTATTCTATTACATAGCATGATTTGGATAATTTGGTATTTATTCTGTTACATATCATGATTATTTATAGTGCTCAATTTATATGTTAAATTATGAAATTTTACTAATTTTTGTTTATTTTCTAATCCTTTGTGGTGGCCAAAGTACTCTTAATAGTTGTATTAGAAGTATTCTATAATGCCATTCATTTAAAGAAAAGTAAAGGTTAGCCAAACAAAATTAATTGGATAGGTGAAAAATTTTAACTTTTACAATTTTATTTTAATTATTATTATTTTATAACAATGCATGTATAGAAATTTAATTCTTAGAATTTGCTAGTAATTTTTTATTTGATAATATGTTTTGGGTACTTTTTCAATCTTTCTCTCTCCCTTATCTTTTCATCTCCTCACTATTCTCTACATTAATATCATTCTTCCTTTTTCCCTTCATCTTCCTTTATTTTTGTCTCTTCTTATTCACGTCCTCTTACTATAAATTTGTCACTATCTCTTCTATTCTATGTATAGTTTTTCCTCTAAAAAAAAAAAAATTGATTCTTTCTCTCCCTCTCTCTCACTCTAAATTTTTTTGTGGATTTTTTTTTTATTTTTCTTTTATCTCTACTTTAGGTTGATAATTTTTTATATTCTTTAAAACTCTATTTTGGATTAATGCGATTTAGTTTTGTTTTTTAAATTGTTGTTGTTGTTGTTGTTGTTGTTGTTGTTGTTGTTTTTATTATTATTTATAATTATTATCTTTGATTGTTAAATGTTATTCTATTGTTTTCTAAAGAATTAAATATAGCATATAAAAATATAATATAATTCTATTACATAGCATGATTTGGATAATTTAGTATTTGTTCTGTTACATATCATGTTTTTTTATAGTGCTCAATTTAGACGTTAAACTATGAGACTTTACTAAATTTTTATTTATTTTTTAATCATTTATGGTAGACAAAGTACTTTTAATAATTGTATTAGAAGTACTCTATAATGTCATTCATTTAAAGAAAAGTAAAGGTTAGCCAAACAAAAATAATCGGATATGTGAAAATTTTAACTTTTGCAATTTTATTTTAATTATTATTATTTTATAACAATATATGTATAGAAATTTAATTATTAGATTTTGATAATAATTGTTTATTTGATAATATGTTTTAGGTGGCTGAAATTATAATTTCTACAAAGAAAATAACCTTAATAGATTATCCAAAAAGAAAAATTTTATCCTAATATTGGTTCAATTAATCATTGTTAAGTTTTCTTAATTTTTTTTTAGTTTACATTTTTTTTTGTGTTTTGGATTGTTCTTGTATTACATTTATGATTGTTCCTATAATAAATAAAAAAATAATTACGAAAAACATTACTCATTATTAGATTAGTTTAAATTGTAAAAAAAAAAATTAATAAAACCACCATAAAAATAATTATCACGCGCAACGAACTGGTTCGTGACTAGTATAAATAATAATTGTTGTAATGTCGCATTTAGTTAGTTTGTTGGTTAGTGAGTTACAATTCCCAGCATGTTAATCACATTTAATACATTTTGGAATTATTAATGCACATGGGGAATAATAGGACTATTAGGATAAGGTCATATGGGCCAACTTAATAGTTTTATGGTTTTATAAATACGTACTTATAATCTCATTTCCATTATTGAAGAATAAAACCAACTCATTGCTTAATGCATTAGTGCATATTTCTCTCTTAATCTCTTTCTTTCTTTCTTTCTTTCTTTCTTTATGGAGGATGACTACCTCGAATTAAGTCAATTTTCCTACGATTTTCATCAATTCTTCTACAATTTCTATCAATCCCCATTAGGAACCACTAGGTTCCTAAAAAATTTAAATATATATAATAATTATATTTTTAAATTAGTTTTATGATATCCCCCATTTGGTTTCAAAATGGGGGATACCATATAGGCATATACCGAGAACCAAGCTTATGGGAAAAACCAAGTAAGATTTTTATTTTTATAAATTGAGTAAGACAATTATGAACTCCCACCTTTGGGTGGAAAAGAGTAGAAGTGTTTTGACTCGCAAGAATAATAGTAAGATAGAATTGTTTTGAACATCAGTTTGAAAGGAAGTCCTTTGCACTTCAATTTTATGTGAATTATTAATTGAAGGCCTGTGTTGTGCCTTGCAGGGTGTTAGGGTCATAATTATTATTTGTTGGTATATTCTTAGACAAAATGCATTTTAGTTGTAATTTGATAGATCTAAGATGTGCAGTGTGTTGAGAAATCAGAACATGTGATATCATTGAAGTCATGAAGATTGAACCAAAAAACAGGAAAGGAAAAGTTAAAATAATGAATCTTGACATTAGTCACGACACAAGCTTGACACTAGCATCTATCGAGATTAAATGATGGAACTCGACACAAGCTCAACACCTCTCGATATATTGAGCTATGGAGATCTGGAATTCTCATATCAAAAATTTTTCCATGATAACATGGATTACTATGGTTTGGTTAAACTCCTAGAGGGTATAGAAACTTTATTTTAAAAAGTCATTAAAGAACTCATATACTTTTGGAGAAGCTACTGCGTTCTTGTGTTCCTTGGGCTTTTGTAACCGAGTGCTTCTAGATCTTCAACGTGCTTTGAAGTGAAGAACATTGCATTCAACAACAAACATCAATTGCTGGGAAGTTAGTCACGTACTATGATCCGTGCAAAAAGAAATAAGTCTCTACAAGATTAAGTCTAATTCCATATTAAAGTAAAGGTTAACTGTAAGTTGGTATTTTGGGATAGGCCATGGTAGTGATAAGATTCTTTATACTTGTAACCGATTGATTATTGATTAGTAGATTCTTGAGAGTGGCAACCTGAAAATCACCCGATGGGGTTTTAGTCTTGCAAGAGGTTTTTTCCATTAGTCAACAAATTACCGTGTTTATTTAATTTCCGCTGCATTTTAGTTTGTTTGATGATTTGTGTGTGCTTCCACGATTTGTATGTAATTTGACCTAATTAATTAACTTGGGTAATTGAATTAATTAATTGGGTTCAATTTATGACCCAAAATAAATTTAAATGTTACCTAAATTGAAAATGAGCGTATTAAAAAAATGAAGCATTGGCAAAAAAAAAAAAAAAAAAAAAACCATTGACAAAATCTATTTTATTTCCTATAGGTATAGGAATCATATTCCTATTTCATTGGTAAACACAAAAGAAAATATTGTATTCTTTGTTAATACATACAAAGGAAGCTTTCCACGTTATGGATCACAAGAGACAACATAGCTGTGGACATGGTGTTTAAACTACTAGATTATCTTCAACAACATATTCTGTCTTACCTTTCCATCAATGAAGTTTTTCAATCCTCTATACTATTTAAGAGATGGAAACTTGTGTGGACTGCAATTCCAATTCTGAAAGTTCACACAACCTTGTTTGGTTCTTTCGAGGTGATGAAAAATATTAATACCGGGAGAAAGTTACGGGACTTTTATATTTTTGGGGAAAAACTTTAGGAAGGCATTGTAAGCAGAGGTAAGTATAAAGGAATTTTCACTTATTCACTGCTTGGATAATCGCAAATCATTTTCTTTTGTTGATCGTTGGATTAACTATGTGGTTAAGAGTGATGTCAAAAAGTTTTCTCTAATCTTTGTTCCAGGATACTGTATCTTTGATCAAGATTGCTATTATGAAAGGTACCAATTACCTCAAAGTGTTTTGGTTGCAGAATCCATAACTGTGTTGACTCTATGTTGGTGTAAGTTGGACACCAACTGTGGTAATATAAACTTATCATCTTTGAAAAAATTGTCTTTAGCTTGCATTTATGCAGATGATAATACTATTCAAAAACTGGTTGCTGGGAGTCATGTGATAGAAGACATGAAATTTATGTAGTGCCATGGATTGAAAAGTATAAAGTTCTCCGGTCTTATTAAAGCCAAGTCGAGTAATTACATGTTAGCCTGAACTAAGTGAGATCAATATGCTATCTTGTAATAATTTGAGAATCTTAAAATTTAGCGCACCTAACATAACAAAGAAGTGATTCCATAATCATTTTTCTCAACTTCCACTAATTGAGTACTTGAGCATAGATCATTGTCGTATATTGGAAAGACTGAAGATTTAAAGTCCTCGTCTTTAGACATTGTACTTAATGCACTAGGGCAGTCTGATTGAAGTCTTCATTGACACTCCTAACTTATGTAAATTCACATATTGTGTACGTAGTGTACTACCATTCTTGTCAAATGCTTTGGCTCTGTCGAAAGTTACCTACCAGATGCATGACATTGCTCCATAGAATATTGAAGAGATTGAATTTCTCGCAAACCTGAGTAATTCCAAACTATTGACTTTGAGACTACAACAAAAGTGGACTATGGTAACTGATGAGGATAATTCTGATAGGATGATGAAATCGTCTACATAAGGTGGGGCCAACGGCTTCAACAAACTTGTCAGCATTTCATTTGTACTCAAAGGCATAGTCGTCGCTACCTCGAAGCCAACACCTTCAAGACCCCGATACCTTTATGAGATGACTTGGGAAGCCGATGGAATGAAGATGATGGAGATAATGAGGCCCTTGATAGGTCTAGTAGGGTCTCGCATGGCCTCCACACATGAGTACATAAGGGAAAAACCTTGCACACCACGATTAACCCTAATAGAGAGGGTTCCTACAAGGAAAGGACCTTGCGAGATGCGTGCATTAAGGAAAATCTTCCTCACAGGGAAAGATCCTCTCCGCCAAGGAATGAATGTCAACTCCACACCACTATAAAAGCCCTAAAGCCCTCACAAACCAAGGTACACATAATTCACCCAACTTTGGCATTCTAGAGTTGTGAAAATTCTCTAACTTAACCTTCGGAGTGTTTTTGGCTGATACCACATTGGCACTCTCCTAAGGTCTTGTTTTGTGTTGTGCAGTTGTTGTCTTGAGGGCGTGAAGACCGTGTGGCTCACTAACAATTTTTTAGCATCATCAGTGACGAAACCTTTTGTCACAATATGTCCTTATTTCATCATCGAATACATATGGTGACAAAATGGTGATGAAATAGCATTCGTCACCTAAGCTCCGTCACAAAATTTATTGGTGACGAAAATGTTTTGTCACCAATAAAAAATGATAGGTGACGAAATTTTTTCTTCACCAATAAAAAATGATAGGTGACAAAAGTTTTTCATCACCTAATATTTTCGTCACTAAACCTTATTTTCAGTGATGGAATATTTTGTCACCAAATGTATTTTTTTTTTCAATTTCAATAGATTAGGTGACGAAGTTTTGCGTCACCAATTTTTTTTTTAATTCAATAGATCAGGTGACGAGTTATTTCGTTTCCAATTTTTGCTTATAGTCAGATATGACGACAAAAATTATCGTCACCAATTTTATTTTTTTATCAATATTCTTTACATTTACTTGCCATTACATTAACCTATTCATTTCTAATCAAATTCAAAAAAAAAAAAAAAAATCCATTCATTTCTAACCAATTCCATAAAAAAAAAATATCCAAACAATCTAAAAATGCAATAAAGATGTTCACAAAGTAATTACAACCATTTATATACAAATGATGTCGTAGCTTCCAAACTTTACAGAAAATTATTTGAGTTCAAGTAGTCCCACAAAAGCTATCTTTTTTCCACCAATCCCATATTTGCACAAGTATAAAGGAAGATACATCAATAACAAACTTGACTGTGAACCTATATCCATGATAAGATGTACTACAACAACAAAAAAAAAAAATATTATTATTAGTAAGACAATGTAAAAAATGTCCACAGAATACCCAATAACAAACTAGACAAAATAATCATAATACAACATCATATGAAGCCAAACTATCAAAGAAAGAAGACCCACGACATTCTCATCAAATAAAAATCAAACCTACACTACAAACCATGGAGAAATCATAAAGGATGCAGAAAAATCTCAATTAAAAAAAAAAAAAACAAATAAAATGAAATCCAAAACAAAAACCTAGCCACCATCATAAACCCAAACCCAACCACCACAACAAATAAAAAATCCAGCCAACACTATTAAAAAAAAAAAAAAAATAGCCACCACCATTAAACAAAAACCACAACCACCACCATAAACAAAAAACCCACCACCACCATTAAACAAGAAACACAGCCACCACCATTAACGCAAAAACCCAGCCACTACCATAAACAAAAAACTCAGCCACTACCATAAACAAAAAACCCACCACTACTATTAAACAAAAAGCACAGTCACCACCATTAACACAAAAACCCATCCACTGCCATAGACAAAAGATCCAACCACCACTATTTAAAAAAAAAAAAAAAAAAGCACAGCCACCACCATTAATACAAAAACCCAGCCACTACCATAAACAAAAAACCCAGTCATCATAATAAACAAAAAACTCAGCCACCATCATAAACAAAAAACCCACCACTATTATTAAACAAAAAAACACAGCCACCACCATTAACACAAAAACCTAGCCACTACCATAAACAAAAACCCCAACCACCACCATTAAAAAAAAAAAAAAAGCATAGCCACCACCATTAACACAAAAACCTAGCCACTACCATAAACAAAAAACCCACCACCCACCATTAAACAAAAAACACAGCCACAACCATTAACACAAAAACTTAGCCACTGCCATAAACAAAAAACCCAACCATCACAATAAACAAAAAACCCACCACCACCATTAAATAAAAAACACAGCCACCACCATTAACACAAAAACTCAGCCACTGTCATAAACAAAAAACCCAACCATCACGATAAACAAAAACCCACCACCAACATTAAACAAAAAACTCAACCACCACCATAAACAAAAAACTCACCACCACCATTAAACAAAAAACATAGTCACCACCATTAACACAAAAACACAATCACTACCATAAACAAAAAAACCGAGCCATCACAATAAACAAATAACCCACCACCAACATTAAACAAAAAACCCAACCACCACCATAAACACAAAAACCCAACCACACAATAAACAAAAAATCCAGCCACCATCATTAACACAAAACCCACTACCACCATTAAACAAAAAACATAATTGTTGCACAATTGTGCTATGTTACCCTCATACACATAAGAGGTTACAATAGCACAATTGTAAAAAATTTTACAATTGAGAGACCGGGTAATGTTTGTTTTTGTGTTTTATGCTAAAATGTAGCAACATATACCATATACAAGCCCTAATACTAATGCTCTTAAGCAGGAAAATAAAACACTAACCAAGATGTGTTCTAGTTAGTAAATGAGCTCCAACTACTACCATAAATGTCATTGTCAACCTTACTCCTCAAATATTGTACGATGCAATCCATCTTCTCCTCCAACCTGAAGTTTGCATCCTAGAGCTCTTCTACTTGACCCTTGAGTTGTTGAATTTACTGAGTTGAGGAAGATGAGGTAGGAGTCCTAAGAGATGAGGAAGGCCTCATGCCAAGTCCCTTTACAGAGCCAGATCTTGGCTTAAGAACCATCAGGACTGCTACAATGCTCATCTTGTACTCTCAACATCTTTTGCTGTCATTTCAAATAATAGAAACCATCAGAACTACATATGTTCTAGTTTTGTAAACATATATAGAATAAAAATACATATATTCTAATTTTGCAAACTCAAGGCATGTACTAATATACATACATATGTATGTTTACAATCAGGGTGTACCCACTGTTTTGTCATTGAATTGAAGCGGGTATCATAGTAGAGTTGTGCCAGCTTAGGAATATGACCTCCATTTTTCCGTCTCTGATTAGTTTGATTTCCAATGTTAGAAGACAAGTTAATTAATTACAACAAGTAATATACTAAGCTTTTGAAAAATTGAAATAACACACCGCCTCATCCACCCTAACTACAAGCGACTTGTTTCCACATCTGTGAATGTGTTTGTCAACTGTTCCCTCTTTATTTCTGTTTCTATCATTTCTTTCTGAGACTTTCTATAGAGAACAAAGACCAAGAAAATATTAGAGTTTTGACTTAAGTTATACATATAGATTACAGCATAAATCTTCTCCACCTTCCAAATAAGTATTAATCCAACAAATTTGATAGAACGAATAATCTAGCAGACATGACACCATAATAAGATCTACATAAAACATTAATCCAACGCATATATAGGTAGGTATTATCTAGGTGAAAGGTGAGAACACACTACTTGTAATTAAAATTTTCAAAGTATTAATTATCAAGCAATCTTCGTCACTGCACTTTTCATCAATTAGTTCAATCCATTTTTCTTGTGTGACATTTTTTGGTGGGTGGTTTCTTGCATACGTGCTTCCTTCATCCTTTACAAGTTTTTAATATTTTGCAAACAACCTGTTGTAGTGGCTGCTCAATAATCCACCACACTTTGTATTTAGAGATTTGTTCACAAGTACAGATTCTCCTTATATATCAAATTGATTCTGCAAACTGAGGTATGTATAAATTGACAACGAACTCAGCCAAGGTATTTTTTGATTTCTTTGATTTGATATCTTGCTCCTCCTCTTTGTTATTTCCGTACATCATTTATTCACATATCTTTTAAAACTGTTTCTGGAATTTTTCATTGTAAAGGATATGGTTATACCAAAAAGATTGAGAAAGGGTCTACCATCTTCATCATATAAGGTCTAACAGTTGAAGGTGAGAATGTCACTACCACGCACTGGAGATGAAAAAAGAACAAAGAAGAAACCTATTGAATGTTATGACTCGTGTGGATGCTGGATAATGCTTCAATTCTTAAAACAAATTTATAAATTTGTTTAAATTTTTTGCTTCTCTTGCTAAGCAAGGTTATTTTGGTGTGATGGACCTCTAGATGTTAAAAATCTCTTAGTATAGATGATGTTGTAATCAATTGTGATGTTCATGTGGTTTATATGAAATTTTTTGCTCTGTGTATAGAACCTTTAAATTTGTTAATATAGAAAGAGAAATGGAAAAGTTTGGTTCAAGTTTTTGAGTATACAGTATAAGCAGAGATTCAAACATATGCATGTATATAGATTACCAATAAATAAATAAAAAGTCAAAACTCAAAGAGAGTGAAGAAAATGACGACAATACAAACACCGTCACAATCTAGATATAGTTAAGTTGATAAAAAAATTTCAGCGCTTCTTTCAAGTTTTCATTGAAATAACATGTTAAATTGTTCTTAAATCAATCATTTAGTTTTAGTTTCACTTTAGTTGCAACCAAATATCTGTGGGCAGACTTTCATGGCTTCATGCACATAATTTTTTTCTATTATGCTAAAGATTTTGAAAGCCAATTTATCAAACTACAAAAGCACTCCGTGTCAACATATTGATTCATATTTGTTTGTACATTTAGCGTAAAAGCCACAAGTAGTGTCAAGATAAATAAGCAATCATTTTTGGTAGGACATAATAGAAAAATGTAGTAGTAGTAGTAGTAGTAGTAGTAGTAGTAGTACTACTACTACTACTAGTACTAAAAAAAGCTTGTAAGGCCAGCAAAACTTGATGCTAAGAAAGGTTTAAAATAATATGTAAATCTATCAACTCACAAGTGTTTCTTCTTCCTTCCCAACCCCCTCCCCTTTTCTGGGGATAGGAAATTATGGCTTGTTCAAGCATAGGTGGGTAAATTAAAAGACATGTAAATGGCAGTTTGAGTAAAGAATGACGGAATTAAAAAAATTTTAAGTGTAAAGCAGATAATAGCATGTCATTAGGGAATGGTTCCTCCACTCAACTATACTATCTGCTATTGGTCTTAAATTATGTCATATACTGAACAACCAACGGCTTGGCTTGGTAAGAGCTATAGCCCCTTCTATTGCCATGACTCTCTTAGAGGAATAGTTCTTCCGTGCAGATAGTCTACTTCTGAACCACCTTTAAGTTGGGTTTTGGCTTAGTATCACCACCTCTTCTGAACCACGTTATTTGTTAGGCTTAGAATGCACTGCTACTCCAAATCATATCATTGAAACTACCATATATCTAGAGCGAAAGAAGGTTATGAGGATGTGACTTCTATTATTTTCCTTACTATCTTGGAAGTTTGTATATGTCCTGTATATCTCCTATTATACCTAATTTGCTAGTTTCTTGGAGTAGATGCTAAAAGTTATAATCATGGTATTCTAAACGAGTGTATTTATAAAAATAAATATTTCCCAATAACTATCACTGATTCATAATTTGATGAATAAGATCCATTTTGTCATAAAAGAAGCCTAATTTAACTACATCCAATCTCTTAAACCTTTTTGTTTTAGCATTTTGATAGTGTTACTAACTCTTTACTTGATATCAGTTCTCATATGAAAAGCCTATTCTTAGAGGGGAAAAGCCTAGCTATTGCAAACTCCTTGCAGTTCCGTGTTGGAGGCATTGCCTTGAGTCTATGATAATTGAAAACTCTAGGATTGATGCGGATAAAGAAACTCTAAGGCAGAGGAAACAAGGCTAGATAAATATTTTAACGAGAAAACAGAAATCTTGGAGAGCTTCCAATTCCTTTCTGGGCTTAAATATTGTCAAGATCAGGTGGTTTAAAGGTGTAGGGAAATTAACCCGAAATTCCCAACCTGTGAGAAACAAAAATAGAGAAAACACACGCAAAAAAAAAAAAAAAAAAAAAAAAAAAACAATCACATGCACAAGATAATATTTACGTGGTTCGGCAATTTGTCTAAGTCCATGGAGTTGTAGAAATTTCACTATTATCAGGGAAAAAAACAAAGTGTAACTACAGTGTTTTTTTGCTCTCTCAAAATAACAACCAGACAAAACCCAAATCACAAAAAAAAAAAAAAAAAAAAAAAAAACTACGCAACAATATTCTGGTCTGGTCGGGTCGGGTCAGGTCGTCAACCGGATCAAACATAACTGGGCTCCACAAAGCCCAACAAAAGGATCTTCATACAAAAATATTTTTTAAGAAATATTGTTCTTACAATGTAGGGAATTGTAAATTCTCTTGTAATCTATGACTTCTGGCTTGTCTAGTAGAACCTTGCTGCAAACTTGTGTTATTTTTTCAGTTTATATGAATATTCTAATTGTCTGAATATTTTGCAAGACTACTGTTGACACTTAGGAACCTGTTATAGATGTTCTTAGGTTAGAAATTCTAGCACTATGCCTTTTAAGCATGGTGTCTTTGTGGCAGCAGTGCTAGTGATGCTGTTTCTATTCGAGTTATATCACCTGATGTTCTTATTACTTATGGCATATGAGAACACTAGCTTGCGATTTAATGAAACGGTAGGGTGCTTAGCATGGCTTTTAGTCTTTACTCTTTCAGTTAGAAATGATTCACATAAGCTTGATTAAAAGTGACTAGCCTCATCACATGTGCTTCGCACGTGCGATGATGCATTTTATTTTTTATTTTTTGGGTTAACATGTTTTACTCATGGGAATTTTATTTTATTTTTTATTTTAAGAAGAAGTTGCATTAGTACTTGACTACTAATGCGAGAGAGAAATGTGGAGGTGGGATAAAAATAGTTCAGTGATAAAAAAAAAATGGTACGTTTGTGGAAAAGGAAAAAGCTGTTTTATTTTTTAATATTTTTTCTAAAAGAAGTTGTATTAGTACTTGACAACTAACGTGAGAGAGAAATGTGGAGTTGGGAGAAAAAATCGTTTTTATTTTTATTTTTATAATTTAGCTAAAAATTAGGAGTTTTTGAAATACTAATTTTGCATGTCTAACCCTTTGATTTAAGCCTCAGAAACAGATTAATTTAGGGGTATTTTGGGCATCTAAATAGGCGATCCCAAACAGGGTAATACCCTTAAATAGTACTATAGATATGTGTTGGGTGTGTGAGTACCAAGCTAAATGGATAAATCTAGCAGCCTCAAAATATTTTTTTATAGAAGGATTTGCATGTAATTAGTGACTTTGTGAAAGGGATACAATTGAATGGGCTTTTGGTTTTGGTTGATGATGGTAATGCCCAGGGCTGTCCATGGGTTGAGTCGAGTTGGGAAAATCAACCCAAACCCATTTTCCCACCTAAACCCACCAACTTAAGTACGACCTAAACCCACCCAATTATTGATTGGGTTAAAGGGGCAGTAACCCAATTAGACCTAATTATAACTAATGTTAATTGGGTTTTAACTAGGTACCCAATTAGGCCCAAATGTCATTTCTACAAGTCACCAAACTCTAAAATACCCCAAAGCCACTAAAAAGACCAAAATACCTCCAAAATTACCAACATTCCTCCTAAACCTAAAAATGACATAAATACCCCCTAAAATCTTAAAAGGACCAAAATACCCCCTAATCTAAAACAAACCAAAATACCCCTATAACATAATAAATGACCAAAATACCTTTGAAACATTAAAATGACCAAAATATTCCATAAACCCATAAAATGATCAAAATACCCTCGAAACCTAAAAAAACACCAAAGTACCCGCCTAAACCTAAAAAATGAACGAAATACCTCTAAAACCCAAAAATGGCCAAAATACCCCTAGGACCTAAAAAATGATCAAAATTCCTTCAAAACCTAAAATTTTGTCATTTTGTTTTTGTTTACTTACCCGATTGTGTACTAAATTGGATTGGTAGTAGATGCTTAACAATATTGGTGGACAATATTACTTAAGAATAAAAAGCATTTGGTAAGAGTTGAATAAAATTTTTGATTTTTATTAAGAATGATCTCAATTGCAATAATAGAACAATTACTATCTACAAAAACACTATAGATCATAGCATATTTCAACAAAAGGTTGACTTAAATAACTCAAAAAATAACTAAAAATATTCCCCAATTTCATTTATATAAAGAAAAAGGGAACATGTTAGATGGGATTTTATTTAGAATAGAACCCCGATAGCCTATTTGCAAATTGTATTTGTTCATTCTACATTAGTTTTAACAGCTTGGGAAGCATTTTACTAATGTTTATTAGTACAAGCATGTGGGTTCTGCTTGCCCGAAACTGCAGGCTGGACGTTAGCACAAGTGGAAGTAGCAGATCCTCCACCTCCCTTATACGCGAGATCAATGTCAGAAAGCACCACTTGTTGGCATGGCACACTCTTACTGCAAATAAGATTCACTGCTTCCTTTGTCGAAGAAGTGCCTCTAATTTTCTTGAAGCTAACATTGCTGATCTTAACTTTAGAGGGAGACTAAAAACAAAACAAAAAAGCACACCCAAGAATTCGGTATTAGTATTTGTAATTTTTTTTTACTTTTCTAACCTTTAACATCAAAATTTGTGTATATATATGTGATGTTTATAGTAACCTGGTTTGAGCATTGATTGTTTAGGCAGTAGTTTTGATCAATGATGATAGGATTGGCAACATTGTTCATGACAACATCCTCGAAATGTATATTAGAAGCAACTCCAGAAGGGGAAGCAGGCCATGTTTTGATTCTAACACCATTATCTGTATTGCTAAGTGTGGCACCAGTAACTCTGATTCCTGAAACAGGTTCTTCGTTCTGGTACTTTCCAAGACTTCCAATGCTGATACCATGGCTAGGTCCACAAGTTACTTGGTTAACAGTAATATCTTGGGTTCCATCACCGATGGAGATGCAATCATCACCTGTTCCAATATCGGCATTGGTAATGGTGATCTGAGATGAATGTCCCATGTGGATTCCATCGGTGTTGGGGCTATCTGCAGGTGCAGTTATGGTAACATGTTAGAATTGCAACTTCTTGCATTCGAAAAGGTTGATGTGGAAAAATTTGCTGTCCTTTGATGTAATGTCTTGGACTTTTGAATTTGTGACGTAGTTGAACCTTATATTCTGTTCATGTTTACAAGTTAGAAAAATTAAAATGCTAAATATGAGCACTCGAGTTTCATTTAAAAACATTTTAATTAGTAAAATGGCAAAAATTCTTTGAATTATACAAAAATAAATAAAAATTTGTTTGGAAACAAACGTGATCATTAAATCAATAAATAAAAAATGGTAAAGTTGTAGCAAATGTTATTACATAAAAACTTACAAACTAATGTTTCTATGAACGTGGTTGGTACTACTTCAATAGTATTATATAAACAATTCTTCATAGACCACAAGCTTTGTCAAAAGATTACATGTGCGATTGTAATTGGTGAATTATCACTTTTATATTTAACCATTGTTTTTTCTCTATCGCTTATAGTCGCACATGTTAGTGTTGTGGCATAAAAAGTACTCCATAAACTTTCTCATATATAAATTTTAAAGTTAATTCTTTTTTGAGTTGTGACACATCACTATACAAAACTTGTCAAATTATTAGTAAAACATCATTTAACATATAAATATTTGAAAATTTTTTTTATCGGGTAAATTTTGTAAACTTGTAGTGTCTATGTATATCTACGTAGAAAATGATGGAAATATAAATGCTAATTAATTAAGATTGAAATCTTACAATAGGAAGTACGTTGCAGTTTTTGTCTTTGTTACACTCATTTTTTTGCCATGCTTGTTGTCCTTTGCCAACAAAAACTCCACCACCTGACACAGTGAGACCGTCGATACTTTCAAAAACAACCCAACTATCTTTACCATTTAAGGAGGCAACATCTGATGGGGCCTGTAGGGTTCCTTGAAGGTTAAACTCAATAGCACCTTTGCATGGACCCAACAAAGTCACTAAACCTAGTTTGTATACCCCTGCTGAAATCACAACTTTACTTCCTGCTACTGCACACGCAGCTTTCCAAGCTTTTGTCATAGCCTAAACACATTATATATATATATATATATATATATATATATATATAAATCAAGGTCAGTATATAATAATCATTTTGCATGTCAATGTTTTATCACTTAGTCATGACATCGATCTGTTTCTAGTGTAAACGGAGTTTGAACTTAAGTTCTCATGTTCAAAGTTAAAACGCTTTACTTGTTATGTTAACTGGAACACACTCTTCTTGTCAATTATGTATTTATACCTGGGTTATATCAGCATTAGGTTGTGCTCCATATGATTTAACATCAAAAACCTGCTGGGCTTTGGTGGATGCCAACACCAATAGCAAGGAAATTGTTGCAATGCTTAAATTCTTTCCCATCTTATTGTTCTTTATTTTCTTTCTATTGCCAATTTGTTGTACGAAATGATGGTAAGCCCATTTGGTTTGAAGCTATTTATACTTCAATAACTGAGCTCTACACCATTGAAACTACTTAACTAATATTAACTAATTTAATGCAGGGTTGCTAAGAAATCTCCTGTATATACTTCAAATTTTGTACTATTATTAGTTTTTGTGCTTTCTCCTCCACTAATTAATTATCATTTGTTATTGTATAAGATAAGATTATTTTACTTTTGTATATCATCTTAACTTCATTGCTTTAAATGGCATGTTGTTAGCCACCTAAAATATGTTCATTTTATCATGTAACCGAAGTGAATACTTCTATTAGTAAGGGGGCAAAAATCTAGTAAAATCTACCAAAATTGACCAAAATTAGCACAGGCAGCATGCTTGTCTACGCTTTACAATAGCAAATAATGAAACCCACCAATATTTTGCTCATTTTTTAGGTTTCGGGAGTATTTTGGTAAATTTATTTTGTTTTGGGGGGGAGGGGTATAAAAACTTTTTTTTAAAAAGTCATCAAAGAACTCATATACTTTTGGAGAAGCTATTGCATTCTTGTGCGCCTTAGGCTTTTGGAACCGAGTACTTCTAGATCTTCAACGTGCTTTGAAGTGAGGAATATTGCATTCAACAACAAACATCAATTGCTAGGAAGTTAGTCACGAACTGTGATCCGTGCAAAAAGAAATAAGTCTCTATAAGATTAGGCCCAATTGCGTATTAGAGTAAAGGTCAACTGTAAGATGGTATTTTAGAATAGGCTACGGTAGTGATAAAATTCCTTATACTTGTAACCGCTTGATTATTGATTAGTGGATTCTTGAGAGTGGCGACTTGAAAATCACTCGGTTGAGTTTTTGCTTTGCGAAAGATTTTTTCCATTAGTCAACAAATCACTGTGATAATTTAATTTCCACAGCACTTTAGTATATTTGATGATTTATGTGTGCTTCTACGATTTGCACGTAATTTGAGCCAGTTAATCAACTTGAGTAATTGAATTAATTAATTGGGTTCAATCTATGACCCAACACATGACTTTGGAAATATACACTAATTGTATTGAAAAAAAAAACTAAATGTTACAAAAGTTGAAAATGAGCATATTAAAAAAATGAAGGATTGAAAAAAAAAAAAAAACCATTGACAAAATCTATTTTATTTCCTATAGCTATATGAATACTATTCCTATTTCATTGGTAAACACAAAAGAAAATCTTGTATTATTTGTTAACACATACGAAGGAAGCTTTCCACGTTGTGGATCACAAAAACAACATAGTTGTGGACAAGGTGTCTGAACTACTAGACAATCTTCAACAACATATTATGTCATATATACCTTTCCATCAATGAAGTTTTTCAATCCTCTATACTGTCTAAGAGATGGAAACATGTGTGGACTGCAGTCCCAATTTTGAAAGTACACACAACCCTGTTTGGTTTTTCCGATACGAAGAAAAATCTAGATATATAGAGAAAGTTATAGGACTTTTATATTTCTGGAGAAAAAACTTTAGGAAGGCATTGTAAGCAGAGGCTAAGTATAAAGGAACTTTCACTTATTCATTGCTTGGGTAATCGCAAATCATTTTCTCTTGTTGATCGTCGGATTAACTATGTGGTTAAGACTGATGTCAAAAAGCTAACCCTGAACATCGTTTCAGGATACTGTATCTGTGATAAATATTACTATTATGAAAGGTATCAATTACCTCAAAGTGTTTTGGTTGCAGAATCCCTAACTGTGTTGAATCTATATTGGTGGAAGTTGGACACAAACTGTGGTAATATAAACTTATCCTCTTTGAAAATATTGTCATTAGCTTTCATTGATGCAGATGATAAACTATTGAAAAACTAGTTGCTGGGAGTCGTGTGATAGAAGACATGAAATTTATGAAGTGCCATGAATTCGAAAGTATAAAGTTCTCCGGTCATATTAAAGCCAAGTCGATTGAGGTGGAACTCAACGATGATCTTGAGAGAGTTGAGTTGAAAGCATCAAATCTTTGTCCAGTAATTACACGTTAGCCTGAACAATGTGAGATCAATCTGCTCTCTTGTAATAATATGAGAATGTTAAAATTTAGTGCACCAAACATAACAGAGAAGTAATTCCATAATCATTTTTCTCAACTTCCACTAATCGAGTACTTGAGCGTAGATCATTGTCGTACACTAGGACAGAAGATTTCAAGTCCTCGTCTATAGACATTGTACTTAATGCACTGGGGCAATCTGATTGAAGTCTTCATTAACACTCCCAACTTATGTAAATTCACATAATGTGGGCATAGTGTACTACCATTCTCGTCAAATGCTTTGGCTCTGTTGGAAGTTACCTACCAGATGCAGGACATTGCTCCTTAGAATGTTGAAGAGATTAAATTTCTCGCAAAGCTGAGAAATTCCGAACTATTGACTTTGACAATGAACTCAGCCAAGGTATTTTTTGCTTTCTTTGATTTGATATCTTGCTCCTTATCTTTGTTATTTCTGTACATCATTTATTCACATATCTTTTAAAATCGTTTCTGGAATTTTTCATTGTAAAGGATATGGTTATACCAAAAAGATTAAGAGAGGGTCTACCATCTTCATCATATAAGGTCTAGCAGTTGAAGGTGAGAATGTCACTGCCACGTACTGGAGATGAAATCACTGAACTTATGGATAGCTTGCTCTAGATTTCTCCTCTTCCAGATATCCTACAAATAGCATATTCGGTTCACAAGGAACCCGGGAAGGAAACAATATCTTTCAAGGTATAACAAAAATTCATCCTAAATTTTTAAACCTTTTGCAGTTATGAATATATGAAAAAAGAAAAAACGAAGAAACCTATTGAATGTTATGACTCGTGTGGATGCTAGATAGTGCTCAATTCTTAAAACAAATTTATTAATTTGTTTAAATTTTTTGCTTCTCTTGCTAAGCAAGGTTGTTTTGGTGTGATGGACCTCTAGATTTTAAAAATCTCTCAGTAAAGATGACGTTGTATTCAATTGTGTTGTTCATGTGGTTTATATGAAAACTTTTGCTCTATGTACAGAACCTTTAAATTTATTTATATTGAAAGAGAAATGGAAAAGTTTGGTTCAAGTTTTTGAGTATTCAGTATTGGCAGAGATTCAAACATATGCATGTATATAGATTACCAATAAATACATAAAAAAAGTCAAAACTCAAAGAGAGTCAAGAATATGACAACAATACAAACACCATCACAATCTAGATATAGTTAAGTTGATAACATGTTGAATTGTTCTTAAATCAATCATTTAGTTTGAGTTTCACTTTTGCAACAAAATATCTGTGGGCAGACTTTCATGGCTTCATGCATATAATTTTTTTCTATTATGCAATAGATTTTGAAAGCCAATTTATCAAACTACAAAAGCACTCTGTGACAACATATTGATTCATATTTGTTTGTACATTTAGGGTAAAAGCCACATGTAGTGACGAGATAAATTAGCAATTATTTTTGGTAGGACATATTAGAAAAATGTAGTTGTAGTACTAAAAAAAGCTTGTAAGGCCAGCAAAACTTAATGCTAAGAAAGGTTTCAAATAATATGTAAATCTATCATCCCACAAGTGTTTCTTCTTCCCTTCACGGCCACACACCCCCCCCCCCCCCTCCCCCCGCGCTCCCCCCTTTTCTGGGGATAGCAAATTATGGCTTGAGTAAAGAACGATGGAATTAAAAAATTTTAAAGGTAAAGCTGATAATAGCATGTCATTAGGGAATGGTTCCTCCACTCAACTATACTATCTACTATTGGTCTTAAATTCTGCTATATCCTCAACAACCAACGGCTTGGCTTGGTAAGAGCTATAACCCCTTCTATTGCCATGACTCTCTTAGAGGCATGGCATAGTTCTTCCGTGCAGATAGTCTACTTCTGAACCACCTTTAAGTTGGGTTTTGGCTTAGTATCACCACCTTTTCTGAACCACGTTATTTGTTAGGCTTAGAATGCACTGCTACTCCAAATCATATCATTGAAACTACCATATATCTAGAGCGAAAGAAGGTTATGTGGATGTGACTTCTATTATTTTCCTTACTATCTTGGAAGTTTGTATATGTCCTGTATATCTCCTATTATACCTAATTTGCTAGTTTCTTGGAGTAGATGCTAAAAGTTATAATCATGGTATTCTAAACGAGTGTATTTATAAAAATAAATATTTCCCAATATCTATCACTGATTCATAATTTGATGAATAAGATCCATTTTGTCATAAAAGAAGCCTAATTTAACTACATCCAATCTCTTAAACCTTTTTGTTTTAGCATTTTGATAGTGTTACTAACTCTTTACTTGATATCAGTTCTCCTATGAAAAGCCTATTCTTAGAGGGGAAAAGCCTAGCTATTGCAAACTCCTTCCAGTTCCGTGTTGGAGGCATTGCCTTGAGTCTCTGATAATTGAAAACTCTAGGATTGTTGCAGATAAAGAAACTCTAAAGGCAGAGGAAACAAGGCTGGAGAAATATTTTAATGAGAACACGGAAATTTTGGAAAGCTTCCAAATCCTTTCTGGCGTCGTTTCTTAAATATTGTCAAGATCAAGAGGTTTAAAGGATCTTCATACAAAAAGATTTTTTAAGAAATATTTTCCTTACAATGTAGGGAACTGTAAATCCTCTCATAATCTGTGACTTCTGGCTTGTCTAGTAGAACCTTGCTGCAAACTCGTGTTATTTTTTAGTTTATATGAATATTCTAATTGTCTGAATATTTTGTAAGACTACTGTTGACACTTAGGAACCTGTTAAAGATGTTCTTAGGTTAGAAATTCTAGCACTATGCCTCTTAAGCATGGTGTCTTTGTGGCAGCAGTGCTGGTGATGCCGTTTCTATTCGAGTTATATCACCGGATGTTCTTATTACTTATGGCATATGAGAACACTAGAATGCGATTTACTGAAATGGTAGGGTGCTTGGCCTGGCTTTTTGTATTTACTCTTTAAGATAGAAATGATTCTCATAAGCCTGATTAAAAGTAACTAACCTAATCACACGTACTTCGCACGTGCGATGAAATTTTTTATTTTTTGGATTTACACGTTTTACTCATGGGAATTTTATTTTGTTTTTTTATTTTAAAAAGAAGTTGTATTAGTACTTGACTACTAATGCGAGAGAGAAATGTGGAGGTGGGATAAAAACAGTTCAGTGATAAAAAAAAATGGTACGTTTATGGAAAAAGGAAAAAGCTGTTATATATATATATATATATATATATATATATATATATTCTAAAAGAAGAAGTTGTATTAATACTTGACAACTAACGTGCGAGAGAAACGTGGAGTAGGGAGAAAAAACTGTTTTTTTTCTTATATTTAAATTTGGCTAAAAATTAGGAGTTTTTGATATTCTAATTATACATGTCCAACCCTATGATTTCAGCCTTAGAAACAGATGAATTTGGGGATATTTTGGGCATCTAAATAGGCGATCCCAAATGGGGTAAGCCCATTTGGTTTGAAGCTATTTATATTTCAATACCTGAGCTCCACACCATTGAAACTACTTAACTAATATTAACTAATTTAATGCAAGGTTTCTAAGAAATCTCTTGTATATACTTCAACTTCTGTACTATTATTAGATTTTGTGCTTTCTCCTCCACTAGTTAATTATTATTTGTTATTGTATAAGATAAGATTATTTTAATTTTGTATATTATCTTAACTTCTTTGCTTTAAATGGCACGCTGTTAGCCACTTCAAATATGTTCATTTTATCATGTATCCAAAGCAAATACTTCCGTTAATAAGGGGGCAAAAATCTAGTAAAATCTACCAAAATTGTCCAAAATTAGCATAGGCAGCATGCTTGTCTACGCTTTACAATAGCAAATAATGAAACCCACCAATATTTTGTTCATTTTTTAGGTTTCGGGGGTATTTTGGTAAATTTTTTTTGTGGGGGAGTATTTTCTATCATTTTTTAGGTTTTGAGATGTATTTATGTCATTTTTTTTGGTTTAGGGGGGTATCTTGTTCAATTTTTATGTTTTAGGGGTATTTCGGTCATTTTTTAAGTTTTGAGGGTATTTTGGTAATTTTAAGTGGTTTTTTTTAGCATTTTTGGTCTTTCTTTATGCTTGGAGGGTATTTTGGAAATTTTAAAGGATTTTAGGAGTACTTTAGTCATTTTCAAGTTTAAGTGGCATTTTGGTAATTATGATTATTAGGTTATTGGGTGGGTTGGGGTTTACCCATAATAATTGGGTTAGGTTGGGATTGGGTTAGAAGTAATTAGTTATATGGGTACTAAAAGAGTAAATGAGTTTTAACCAAACCAACAGCCCTCCCTAAACCCACCCATTTGACACCCTTAGTATTGGGGATGAACCATCCCTTAACTTGATTTGATTGGGTGAATGGGATAGGGATCTGCAGCCAATTGAATGGTCAGTCAAATCCAGGTCTCTCAGGTTGTTGGTTAGGTGGGGCGGAATGTCAACTGACATGGTCTGGGCTACAATTGATAATGATAGCAAAAAAAAAAAAAAAAAAAAAAAAATCCAACCATTCTTTAACCACATGTAGCCTAGATCAAGTGAGGCAATAACACAATAATGAGTATTTTTGGGTTTATTTGATTTGAACCTATACAATTGACTTAACAAGAAAATGAGAAAACAAGAGATAACAAAGAAAATATACATTGATCAAAAATGATATTTTTGCCAACATATCTATTATGTGACAAAAGATGAAACATATTATATTAGTTATGTGAGAATATTTGAAACTCGAGTTTCACTGGAAACTTCAATAAATAAATAAATAAATAAATAATCAACAAAGTTTTTCTTGCTGTGAATCTAATCTAACACAGATATACAAGAATGACTTCATATTACCAGTTCGTATGCTTTAAACACACATTTGGGTTGGCTTTGTCGACGTCCTTAAAAGAGCTAGGGAATGTTTGTTTGAGTAGAAAAGAATGGCTAATGTAACAAAAAATGCAGGGAATGGACTTTCTCTTTTCTTTTCTTTCCCTTTGCACAGCAAGCAAGAAATGGGGAAGAATGAAATCAGTATTCTCCAAAATTAATTAGGTAAGTTGATGTTATTAACAATAATGTTTAATTGGATAGTTGTGTTTATGCCATTAGATCTCATAATAATCTACGATTTAAAATATATTGTGCTGTACTGTATTCATAAACATGATGATTCAATTTTGATAGGACCCCTATATAGATAATAATTGTCATAATGTTGTATTTAGTTTGTTAGTTAGTTACAATTCCAAGCATGTCAATCACATTTAACACACGTTAAAATTATTAATACACATGAGGAATAATAGAACCATTAGGGTAAGGCCATGTGGGCCAATAGAATAGTTTTATGGTTCTATAAATACCTAGTTATAATCATATTAACATTATTGAAGAATAAAATAAACTCATTGCTTATTGCATTAGTGTGTCTTTCTCTCTTAATCTCTTTCTTTCTCTATGGAGGGTGACTACCTCGAATTAAGTTAATTTCGCTACAATTCCTATCCATCTCCATTAGGAACCACAAGGTTCCTAACAAGTAGTATCAGAACCGTCAATCTTGAGACAAGCAATTGTGACCAAAGAAAACTTAAGAAAGAAATACAACAAATTGTGAGCAAAGCTTCAGAGGATGTCAAAGATATTTCAGAAAAAGGTCAAGGCCTTGGCTGAATCTAAAAAGGCCATGAAAGAAGAACTCTCAATATTGCAAATGGATCTTAAGAACAAGATAGAAGAGGAGTCGCAGCTTCTTGAAGGTACAAGCAACAAATTTCAAGTTGTTGAATCAACAAAACCTGTCTCAAATATTGAAAGTGCAAGTAAAATTGAAATTGGTTGAGAACGTGACAAAAGAGGAGTTGCAGCTTCTTGAAGGTACAAGCGACAAGTTTCAAGTTGTTGAATTAACAAAAACTGCCTCTGATATTGAAGGTGCAAGTGAAATTGAAATTGATCACTCATTAAGCCAAGAGCATGAGGTGGGCTTTTGAACCAAAAGGCTTCGCCATCTCTTGATTTAGAGCAAACGAAGCTCGAAGCCATGTCAGATGTATGCAATGGGCAATTCTTTATCTCTTCCAAAGTTTCCATCGTATCAGATTCTTGCTTTTCAGCAAATAAAATTGATATGAGATCAACAAATAATTGATGCCAAAACACAAAGCGTGGGTTCCATCATCAATTCTTGGAAGTAATATGAGATCATCAAATTTCATTATTGTTCCAAACCCAAACCTATGAAGCCTATCAAGTTCTGTGGCCTATGAAGTTTATCAAGATTTGTATATAATTCCATTCAACTATGATTTGGAGTGTAATGAAAATGAGGCTGTCCAACACAATTCAAGGAAGGAACACTCAAATTGTTTCAGGACTAATCTAGAGTGCAACAAGATTTGCTATGATTGATGCAATTTCCTCACGTGATTCTTGAGCTAATGATCAACGAGCAAAGATTGAAAGAAGATTTGCCAACAATATGATCAAATGCTAGGAAGTATTTGACATTTTCAACGGTCGAGATACTTTGGCATATTGGGTTAGTGGTCAATTTCCCCTCGTGAAGGTGTCATTTCAAGGAACACCTTTTGGACATGGTGTTTTGAAGTGGAGGAAATGATAGTAACCCCTTTATAAATAACAATTGTTGTAATGTTGCATTTAGTTAGTTTGTTGGTTAGTTAGTTACAGTTCCCAGCATGTTAATCACATTTAACACATGTTGGAATTATTAATGCACATGGGGAATAATAGAACCATTAGGATAAGGCCATATGGGTCAATAGAATAGTTTTATGGTTCTACAAGTACGTACTTGTAATCACATTTCCATTATTGAAGAATAAAACCAACTCATTGCTTAATGCATTACTGCATCTTTCTCTCTTAATCTCTTTCTTTCTTTATAGAGGGTGACTACCTCGAATTAAGTTAATTCTCCAACGATTTCCATCAATTCTCCTACAATTCCTATCCATCCCCATTAGGAATCACTAGGTTCCAAACAAATTTAAATACATATAATAATTATATTTTTAAATTAGTTTTACAATATCCCCTGTTTGGTTTCGAAATATGGGATACCATATAGGCATATACCAGGAACCAAGCTTATGGGAAAAACCAAGTAAGATTTTTATTTTTATAAATTGAGGAAGACAATTATGAGCTCCCACCTTTGGGCACAAAAGAGTAGAAGTGTTTTGACTCACAAGAATAATAGTAAGATACAATTGTTTTGAACTTCAATTTGATAGAAAGTCCTTTGCACTTCAACTTTATATGAACTAGTCGCGAACCTGCGCGTTGCGTATGATAATTATTTTTATGGTGGTTTTATTAAATTTTTTTATACAATTTAAAATAATTTAATAAAGAGTAATGTGTTTTGTAATTATATTTTTATTTATTATAAGAATAATCATAAATATAATATAGGAACAATTATAAATAATAAATTTAATAATTTTTGGTCTACTAAAATGAAAAAAAAAATACAATTTTTCTCAGAAATTCAAAAGGAAAGTTAACGAAAATATTTATTTTTTTATAAAATTTATTTATAACATTTTGTGAATCATTAAAAAGAATATAAAATTTGAAAATTATTCTTTTAGTTTTAAACAAACTTTCTCAAGCTTATTTTTTCTACCTACAATCCAAAACACTGAAAAAAGTAACTAAAAAGATTAATAAAACTTAACTATGATTAATTGGACCAATTAAGAAAATAATTTGTTGTTTATCATCTACTAAGGTTATTTTCTTTGCAGAAATTGTAATTTCGTCCACCCAAAACATATTATCAAATAAACAATTATTAGCAAAATCTAAAAATTGAATTTCTATATATGCATTGTTATAATAATAATAAGAATAATAATAATAATTGCAAAAGATAAAATTTGTCTCTCATCCAATAATTTTTGTTTAGCCAACCTTTGCTTTTCTCTAAATAAATGACATTATATAGTACTTTAATACAATTATTAAGAGTACTTTGTCCACTACAAAGGATTAAAAAATAAACAAAAATGATTAAAGTCTCATAGTTTAACATCTAAATTAAGCACTATAAAAATCATGCTATCAAATTACAATAACTACCAAATTAAATTATCCAAATCATGCTATGTAGTAGAATAATGTTATATTTTTATATGCTATATTTAATCCTTTATAACACAATATGATAACATTTAACAATTAAAGAGAGAAAAAAAAAAACACAACAATTAAAAAAAAAAACTGAATTGCATTAACCCAAAGTAGATTAAAGAATATAAAAAATTATCAACCTAAAGTGAAGATGCAAGAAAAATAAAAAATAAAAATCCACCCAAAAATTGTGTGTGTGAGAGAGATAGAGAGAGACAGAGAGAGAGACAGTGAGAACTTTTTCTCTGTAAGGGAAAACTATGCATAGAATGAAAGAAATAGTGACAAATTTATAGTAAGCATGTGTGAATAAGAAGAGACAAAAATAGAAGAAGATGAAGGAAAAGATGAAGAATGATATTAATGTATAAGGTAGTGGAGAGATGAGAAGGTGAGGGAAGGAGAAAAGTTGGAGAAGTAATAGGGAGATGAAAAGATAAGTGATGGAGAAAGGTTGGAGAAGTGTAAATGTGAAATAAAAAAATATTAAAAATAATTATAAGAAAGTGGAAAGAAAAAAGAGAATGATGTGGATGCTGATGTGGCTCAACATGAGCACAACAGTATTAAACGCTATGTTTCAGCTTTTAGTAATATATAGATTATTAATTGAAGAACTGTGATGTGCCTTGCATGGTGTTAGGGTCATAATTATTTTTTGTTGGTATATTCTTAGACAAAATACATTTTACTTGTAATTTGGTAGATCTAAGATATGCAGTGTGTTGAGAAATCAAAACAAGTGACATCATTAAAGACAAGTTAATTAATTACAACAAGTAATATACTAAGCTTTTGAAAAATTGAAATAACACACCACCTCATCCACCCTAACTACAAGCGACTTGTTTCCACATTTGTGAATGTGTTTGTCAACTGTTCCCTCTTTATTTTTGTTTCTAGCATTTCTTTTGAGACTTTCTATAGAGAACAAAGACCAAGAAAATAATAGAGTTTTGACTTAAGTTATATATATATATATATATATATATATATATATATATAGATTACAATATAAATCTTCTCCATCTTCCAAATAAGTATTAATCCAACAAATTTGATAAAACGAATAATCTAGCACACAAGACACCATAATAAGATCTACATAAAACATTAATCCAATGCATATATAGGTAAGTATTATCTAGGTGAAAGGTGAGAACATACTTCACTTGTAATTAAAATTTTCAAAGTATTAATTACCGCCACATTTTGAATGATCACCTCTTTCTCACCACTACCAACATTCTTCCAACTATAAGCATTCATAGTAGACAAGTTTGTATGCACTTGTACACCAATTTGGCTAGCAAACTTCGCTGCATGTTCACCAACAAAAGCACAAAACTCTGGGGCAATGCAGACCGGTAGCTTTCCATGTCTCTCAACAAGTCCTCGTACCCCTAATCCATGTGTCATGCCACAGGAATGTTTACTAGTCGATGCTGTCAAGACATAATATAAATTAAATCAACAAGTGAACCAAATTAGTGTGATTATGAAATCAAGTAATGGAATTTAAATATCTCACCCTCCGTGGGAGACGATGTGCCCACAAGTTGTGCCTCTACTTTAGTAGAAATTTGGATAAGTGAATCTCCACCAAGATGTGTGCTTGATGATAGGCCGGTATGCTGGACTACTGGGGTAGATTCCTCATGCCCATAACGAGTCATTTGATCTTTAAACTCATCTTTTATGCGTTATTTTAAACTACTAAAACTTGAATCTGGACAATTGATTAATGACATGGCTATTAATCTTTGATCACCTCGAAATTTTGTAAGTATGAAAAATATATGAAGGTAATATAATCTAACAGTAGATTTATCAAAATTCACATTGGATTAAGAAATATAGGGTTAGTTTCAAGTTATACCTGATGTAACTCTAAAAAATATTACATCACCCAATAACTTATTATTGAATTCATACTTTGAAAATACAACCGTTGGATTACATGTTCTATATGTTCTTAACATGTATGCCAATTTTCATGCCAATCGTATGTAGTTTACCATTTGATCTATAAACTTATCTTTTATTCATTTTAATGGGAAGAAATTTTTATTCACTTTTGAGAGAGAGTACAAAAGGCTGAAATTCTTGAAATTTAGGCTACTATTTTGAAGTTGAAAGTGCTATCATTTTTTTATGGGTACAATTGTTTAAAAAATAAGGACGTGCCTTTCTTATATAGGATGTATATAAAATGTTTTTTTTTAAGATTGTAAAAAAAAAAGGTTCATCTAAAGAATACAAAGTGCTATATGTTTATACGTTTTTTTATATTTATTTTTCTTTGAATTTTAGAATAACATTTATCTCCAAAAAAAAAAATTTAATATTTTAATGATTTTTTGCGAAGGTCAATCATGGCCCTCACAAATAATTTAGTATAAGTAAGGGCATATTTTTAACCCTCACAAAAAATAAACTTTTTGCAAGGGAAACATTTCCCTCCAAAAATTTTGACATTTTAATGATTATTTGTGAAGGTCGATCCTAGCCCTCACAAATAATTTATTATTAGTGACCGCATTTTTTTTAACCGTCACAAATAATACACTTTTTCTGAGAGATTTTTAATTGTCTCTTGCAAATAATATGGAGAGAAAATTTCCCTCCAAAATATTAGTATTTGTGATAGCTATAACACATAATTGTGACAGCTTTTCTTGTTGGTTACAAATATTTCACATTTTACCAAGTAATTGCGAGGGCTTTATTTTACCATCACAAATAAGCTTTTTTGAAAGGGCATTTTGGGTTCGTCAAAAATTCTTAACCATTTACCCATTATTAGGTGCAAACGGTTTATATATGGTTTGGATATTACCCATTTACCCAATATTACCTATTTAACTAATTAAATCTAACCTAAACCTAACTTAACCAAATTATTATGGGTAAACCCTAACCCACCCAATTATCCAATAATCAAAATTACCAAATTGCCCCTAAAACTTAAAAATAACCAAAGTACTTCCAAAATCCTCTAAAATTACCGAAATGCACCCGAAACCTAAAAAATGACCGAAATACTACTAAAATTATAAAATTACCAAATTACCCCTAAAACTTAAAACATTACCAAAATATCCCCGGAAACTAAAAAAAAAAAAAAAAAACCAAAATACCCGTTAAGCCTAAAAAATAACCGAAATACCCTTGAAACCTTTAAAATGGCCAAAATACCCCCTGAAACTTAAAAATGACAAAAATACGTCCTAAACCTAAGAAATTACTGAAATACTCCCCAAAACCCAAAAATTACCAAAATACCCATGAAACCTAAAAATTACCAAAATACCCTCGAAATATGAAAATTACCAAAATACTCCCCTAAACCTAAAAAATAACCTAAAATACCCTCGAACTCTTAAAAAAATGACCAAAATACTCCTGAAACTTATAAAATAACGAAAATATCCCCTAAACCAAAAAAATGACCAAAATAACACGAAATTATAAAAATGAGTATTTTGGTCATTTAGGGGTATTTTGGTCATTTTTAGGTTTGAGGGTATTTTGATCATCTTTTAGGTTTAGGGTGTATTTTTATCATCATATAGGCTTTAGGGCCATTTTTTTTCATTTTATAGGTTTCAGGGGTTTTTTTAGTCATTTTTTAGGTTTTGAGGGAGTGTATTTTGGTCATTTTTTTTAGGATTACGAGTATTTTGTTAATTTTCAAGCATCAAGGCTATTTCAATAAGTTTTTAGATTTCAGAGGTATTTCGGTTAGTTTTTAGGTTTAGAGGTTATTTTGATAATTTTTTGTTTCGGGGGTATTTTGTCCAAAATTTAGGTTTAAGGGGTATTTTGGTCATTTTTTGGGTTTCTTGTGTACTTTGGTCATTTTTTAGGATTTTTAGTGGCTTTTAAGCATATTTGGCTATTTCAGGAGTATTTTGGTCATTTTTGAGGTTATTTCATGGGTATTTTACTCATTTTTGAGATTTTGGGATATTTTTGTCATTTTAGTGGTTGTTTTTAAGCATAATTGGTGATTTCAGAGATTAGAGGAGTATTTTGGTAATTTAAAAGGTTTCATGGGTATTTTGTTTATTTTAGAGATTTTGAGAATATATTAGTCATTTTAGTGATTTTTGAGCATATTTGGTGATTTTATAAAAATCGGCTTTAGGTCGGGTATGGATATCTAAGGATAAATAGACCGGCTAACAATTGAGTATGGATATTAATTGGGTAAGGTAATCGGATATCCAAGGATAAATTAATTGGGTCGGGTATATATGGGTATACCCTGCTCATGGCCATCCTTAATTATTTACAAACAATAGGTGACAAACACTTATTTCGTCACCAAAAACACCTCCATCTTAATATTGGATGATGAATTTGGAATTTCGTAACCTCCGGTTAGTCTTTGGTTAAAAAATAGGTGACGAAAATTTATTTCGTCACCAAAAACACCTACATCCTAATATTGGGTGACGAATTAGAATTCCTTCACCTTTGGTAAGTGTTTGGTGACACGGATATTTCGTCACCCTAGGTTTGCCTTTTTTTTTTATGACCTATAGTGATGAAATAAATATTTCGTCACCAATTTGTACATCTTTGGTGAAGAAATATTGATTTTGTCACCAATTTTAAAATTTTTATAATAATTGGTGATGAATTCTTCTTTTCCTCACTAAATGTTATCATTTGGTGACGAATTCTTCTTTTCCTCACTCAATGTTATTATTTGGTGACGAAATTGTTTATCCTCTCTAGATTTCGTCTCCATAGCCCACTTTTGTTGTAGTGTTGACAACGAACTCAGCCAAGGTATTTTTTGCTTTCTTTGATTTGATATCTTGCTCCTTATCTTTGTTATTTCCGTACATCATTTATTCACATATCTTTTAAAACTTTTTTTGGAATTTTTCATTGTAAAGGATATGGTTATACCAAAAAGATTGAGAGAGGGTCTACCATCTTCATCATATAAGGTCTAACAGTTGAAGGTGAGAATGTCACTGCCACGCACTAGAGATGAAATCACTGAACTTATGGATAGCTTGCTCTGGAGTTCTCCTCTTCCAGATATCCTACTAATAACATATTTGGTTCACAAGGAACCCGGGAAGGAAACCATGAAAGTTCAATTAGTGTGTAAAACACTAATGAATGTTTAGACCCCCAATTTCAAATTAAACCAACATAAGCTTATACCCAAACAATATTTGTGCGGAATAATAGGTACAAGTAGAAACCCAAATAAATAAACAACTCTACACCATAATTAACCGCAACATAGCAACAATTAAAAAGTAAGAGTAAGGGTTAGAGAGATGCAAACACAAAGATAACACCGACACTTGTTATCGAAGAGGAAACCGAAAAACTCGGCGAAAAACCTCTCCTCCGCCCTCCAAGCGGTAAAATGATCCGCTAAAGAATAAAGTTGGGATACACAAATAGCAATAGATCCTCCAAGCCTAATCTACCCAATGCACCTAAGCCCTCCAAACTTCTTACTCCAACAGGGTTAAACCTAACCGTGTCTTTTTTAGCTTCCTAGATCCCATAATAAGCCCATTGCTTCAACCAAATGAATTGGTCATCTCCGAATTGCTTCCCAAACACCAAAATACCTCTTCACTGTTATGGGTATGGTGAGATAAGGATTTGACAAATGTACCACTCAAGGATATGTCAAAGGAGAGGGTGAGAGTAGAGGAATTTGAAGAATCAAATGTCTAAGATTATGGATTAGCCCATCTTAGTTTTCTCTAGAGTTTCTTTCTCAAAATTCTCTCTGGAAGCTCTCTACATTTCATGGGTATAAGGGTATTTATAGCAATGTAGGAGGAATGTGAAATGCCATTTTTTTGCATAACAGGGCATTCTGGTGACTCAGTCTTGCGAGTGGGGTGCGTCGCGCATTTGAGTTGTGAGACAACTGCTTGGCCAAATAGTACTTTTTGCTTTGTAGTACTCTAGTTGTCGTGACCCTCCAGCTTCCTGCATGCTTCACAGGTGTGGCATTTTGCCGAGTTGCCAGCCATGAATCACTCGTGAGAAACCTCCAAATGCACACATTCTTGAATTTATTCACACTATCACACGTACAACCCTTACATAAATCCTACCTAAATACAGGGTATCTAGTTGCTAAATTACAAGCAAATTTGGCACGGAATAAAGCCAACACATGATTGAATGAATTCAACCTTACAAACCATATGTTTCAAGGTATAACAAAAATTCATCCTAAATTTTGAAACCTTTTGTGCTTATGAAAAAATGAAAAAAGAAAAAAGAAGAAACCTATTGAATGTTATGACTCGTGTGGATGCTGGATAATGCTTCAATTCTTAAAAGAAATTTATAAATTTGTTTAAATTTTTTGCTTCTCTTGCTAAGCAAGGTTATTTTGGTGTGATGGACCTCTAGATGTTAAAAATCTCTCAGTATACATGATGTTGTAATCAATTTTGATGTTCATGTGGTTTATATGAAATTTTTTGCTGTGTGTATAGAACCTTTAAATTTGTTAATATAGAAAGAGAAATGGAAAAGTTTGGTTCAAGTTTTTCAGTATACAGTATAAGCCTAGAGATTCAAACATATGCATGTATATAGATTACCTATAAATAAATAAAAAGTCAAAACTCAAAGAGAGTGAAGAAAATGACAACAATACAGACACCGTCACAATCTAGATATAGTTAAGTTGATAAAAAAATTTCAGCACTTCTTTCAAGTTTTCATTGAAAAAACATGTTAAATTGTTCTGAAATCAATCATTTAGTTTGAGTTTCACTTAGTTGCAATTAAATATCTGTGGGCAGACTTTCATGGCTTCATGCACATAATTTTTTTCTATTATGCTAAAGAATTTGAAAGCCAATTTATCAAATTACAAAAGCACTCCGTGACAACATATTGATTCATATTTGTTTGTACATTTCGCGTAAAAGCCACAAGTAATGTCAAGATAAATAAGCAATCATTTTTGGTAGGACATAATGGAAAAATGTTGTAGTAGTAGTGGTAGTAGTACTAAAAAAAGCTTGTAAGGCCAGCAAAACTTGATGCTAAGAAAGGTTTCAAATAATATGTAAATCTATCAACCCACAAGTGTTTCTTCTTCCTTCCCACCCCCCTCCCCTTTTCTGGGGATAGGAAATTATGGCTTGTTCAAGCATATGTGGGTAAATTAAAAGAGATATAAATGGCAGTTTGAGCAAAGAATGACGGAATTAAAAAATTTTAGGTGTAAAGCAGATAATAGCATGCCATTAGGGAATGGTTCCTCCACTCAACTATACTATCTGCTATTGGTCTTAAATTCTGTCATATACTGAACAACCAACGGCTTGGCTTGGTAAGAGCTATAACCCCTTCTATTGCCATGACTCTCTTGTGGGCATAGTTCTTCCCTGCAGATAGTCTACTTCTGAACCACCTTTAAGTTGGGTTCTGGCTTAGTATCACCACCTCTTCTGAACCAAGTAATTTGTTAGGCTTAGAATGCATTGCTACTCCAAATCATATCATTGAAACTACCAAATATCTAGAGTGAAAGAAGGTTATAATGATGAGACTTCTGTTATTTCCTTACTATCTTGGAAGTTTGTATATGTCCTGCATATCTCCTATTATACCTAATTTGCTAGTTTCTTGGAGTAGATGCTAAAAGTTATAATCATGGTATTCTAAACGAGTGTATTTATAAAAATAAATATTTCCCAATAACTATCACTGCCTCATAATTTGATAAATATTATTCATTTGTCACAGAAGTAGACTAATTTAATTACATCCAATCTCTTAAACCTTATTTTTTTAGCATTTTGATAGTGTTACTAACTCTTTACTTGATTTTAGTTCTCCTATGAAAAGCCTATTCTTAGAGGGGAAAGGCCTAACTGTTTTAAACGCCTTCCAGTTCCGTGTTGGTGGGATTGCCTAAAGTCTGTGATAATTGAAAACTCTAGGGTTGCTGCGGATAAAGAAACTCTAAAGGCAGAGAAAACAAGGCTAGATAAATATTCTAACGAGAAAACAGAAATCTTGGAGAGCTTCCAATTCCTTTCTGGCGTCTCTGCTTAAATATTGTCAAGATCAGGTGGTTTAAAGGTGTAGGGAAATTAATCCGAAATTCCCAACCTGTGAGAAAAAAAATAGAGAAAACACAAAAAAAAAAAAAAAACAATTACACGCACAAGACAATATTTACGTGGTTCAGTAATTTGCCTAAGTCCACAGAGTTACAGAGATTTCACTATTATCAGGGAAAAATACAAAGTGCGATTACACTGTTTTTTTGCTCTCTCAAAATAACAACCAGACGAAACCCTAATCACAAAAAAAAAAAAAAAAAAAAAAAAAAAAACGGTTTCTATACATCCTAAGCCTTAAAAAATCTCTCATTAAAAACCACGCAACATTATTCGGGTCAGGTCGAGTCGTCAACCAGATCAAACATAACTAGGCTCCACAAAGCCCAACAAAAGGATCTTCATACAAAAATATTTTTTAAGAAATATTGTTCTTACAATGTAGGGAATTGTAAATTCTCTCGTAATCTGTGACTTCTGGCTTGTTTAGTAGAACCTTGCTACAAACTTGTGTTATTTTTCAGTTTATATGAATATTCTATTTGTCTGAATATTTTGCAAGACTACTGTTGACACTTAGGAACCTGTTATAGATGTTCTTAGGTTAGAAATTCTAGCACTATGCCTTTTAAGCGTGGTGTCTTTGTGGCAGCAGTGCTACTGATGTTGTATCTATTCGAGTTATATCACTTGATGTTCTTATTACTTATGGCATATGAGAACACTAGCATGCGATTTAATGAAACGGTAGGGTGCTTAGCATGGCTTTTAGTCTTTACTCTTTAAGTTAGAAATGATTCGCATAAGCTTGATTAAAAGTGACTAGCCTCATCACATGTGCTTCACACGTGCGATGATGCTTTTTATTTTTTATTTTTTGGGTTAACATGTTTTACTCATGGGAATTTTATTTTATTTTTTATTTTAAGAAGAAGTTGCATTAGTACTTGACTACTAATGCAAGAGAGAAATGTGAAGGTGGGATAAAAATAGTTCAGTGATAAAAAAAAATGGTACGTTTATGGAAAAAGGAGAAAGCTGTTTTATTTTTTAATATTTTTTCTAAAAGAAGTTGTATTAGTACTTGACAACTAAAGTGAGAGAGAAATGTGGAGCTGGGAGAAAAAATTGTTTTTTTTTTTAATTTTTATAATTTAGCTAAAAATTAGGAGTTTTTGAAATACTAATTTTACATATCTAACCCTCTGATTTAAGCCTCATAAACAGATTAATTGAGAGGTATTTTGGGCATCTAAATATGCGATCCCAAACAGGGTAATACCCTTAAATAGTACTATAGATATGTGTTGGGTGTGTGAGTACAAAGCTAAATGGATAAATCTAGCAGCCTCGAAATATTTTTTTATAGAAGAATTGGCATGTAATTAGTGACTCTGTGAAAGAGATACAATTGAATGGGCTTTTGGTTTTGGTTGATGATGGTAATGCCCAAGGCTGTCTATGGGTCGGGTCGAGTCGAGTTGGGAAAATCAACCCAAACCCATTTTCCCACCTAAACCCACCAACTTAAGTACGAACTAAACCCACCCAATTATTGATTGGGTTAAATGGGCAGTAACCCAATTAGACCTAATTATAACTAATGTTAATTGGGTTTTAACTAGGTACCCAATTAGGCCCAAATATCATTTCTACAAGTCACTAAACTCTAAAATACCCCAAAACCACTAAAAAGACCAAAATATCTCCAAAATTGCCAAAATTCCTCCTAAACATAAAAATGACATAAATACCCCCTGAAATCTTAAAAGGACCAAAATACCCCCTAATCTAAAACAAACCAAAATACCCCTATAACATTAAAAATGACCAAACTACCTTTGAAATATTAAAATGACCAAAATACTCCATAAACCCATAAAATGACCAAAATACCCTCAAAACCTAAAAAAACACCAAAGTACCCACCTAAACCTAAAAAATGAACAAAATACCTCTAAAACCCAAAAATGGCCAAAATACCCCTAGGACCTAAAAAATGATCAAAATTCCTTCGAAACCTAAAATTTTGTCATTTTGTTTTTGTTTACTTACCCGATTGTGTACAAAATTGGATTGGTAGTAGATGCTTAACAATATTGGTGGACAATATTACTAAGAATAAAAAGCATTTAGTAAGAGTTGAATAAAATTTATGATTTTTATTAAGAATGATCTCAATTGCAATAATACAACAATTACTATCTACAAAAACACTATAGATCATAGCATATTTCAACAAAAGTTTGACTTAAACAACTCAAAAAATAACTAAAAAATTCCCTAATTTCATTTATATAAAGAAAAAGGGAACATGTTAGATGGGATTTTATTTAGAATAGAACCCCGATAGCCTATCTACAAATTGTATTTGTTCATTCTACATTAGTTTTAACAGCTTGGGAAGCATTTCACTAATGTTTATTAGTACAAGCAGGTGGGTTCTGCTTGCCCGAAACTGCAGGCTGGACGTTAGCACAAGTGGAAGTAGCAGATCCTCCACCTCCCTTATACGCGAGATCAATGTCAGAAAGCACCACTTGTTGGCATGGCACACTCTTACTGCAAATAAGATTCACTGCTTCCTTTGTCGAAGAAGTGCCTCTAATTTTCTTGAAGCTAACATTGCTGATCTTAACTTTAGAGGGAGACTGAAAACAAAACAAAAAAGCACACCCAAGAATTTGGTATTAGTATTTGTAATTTTTTTTTTTTTTTTTTACTTTTCTAACCTTTAACATCAAAATTTGTGTATATATATGTGATGTTTATAGTAACCTGGTTTGAGCATTGATTATTTGGGCAGTAGTTTTGATCAATGATGATAGGATTGGCAACATTGTTCATGACAACATCCTCGAAATGTATATCAGAAGCAACTCCAGAAGGCGAAGCAGGCCATGTTTTGATTCTAACACCATTATCTGTATTGCTAAGTGTGGCACCAGTAACTCTGATTCCTGAAACAGGTTCTTCGTTCTGGTACTTTCCAAGACTTCCAATGCTGATACCATGGCCAGGTCCACAAGTTACTTGGTTAATAGTAATATCTTGGGTTCCATCACCAATGGAGATGCAATCATCACCTGTTCCAATATCGGCATTGGTAATGGTGATCTGAGATGAATGTCCCATGTGGATTCCATCGGTGTTAGGGCTATCTGCGGGTGCAGTTATGGTAACATGTTGGAATTGCAACTTCTTGCATTCCAAAAGGTTGATATGGAAAAATTTGCTATCCTTCGATGTAATGTCTTGGACTTTTGAATTTGTGATGTAGTTGAACCTTATATTCTGTTCATGTTTACAAGTTAGAAAAATTAAAATGCTAAATATGAGCACTCGATTTCATTTAAAAACATTTTAATTAGTAAAATGGTAACAATTCTTTGAATTATACAAAAATAAATAAAATTTTGTTTGGAAACAAACGTGATCATTAAATCAATATAAAAAAATTGGTAAAGTTGTAGCAAAATGTTATTACATAAAAACTTACAAACTAATGTTTCTATGAACGTGGTTGGTACTACTTCAATAGTATTATATAAACAATTCTTCATAGACCACAAGCTTTGTCAAAAGATTACATGTGCGATTGTAATTGGTGAATTATCACTATACAAAACTTGTCAAATTATTAGTAAAACATCATTTAACATATAAATATTTGAAATTTTTTTTATCGTGTAAATTTTGTAAAATTGTAGTGTCTATGTATATCTACATAGAAAATGATGGAAATATAAATCCGAATAAATTAAGATTGAAATCTTACAATAGGAAGTACGTTGCAGTTTTTGTCTTTGTTACACTCATTTTTTTGCCATGCTTGTTGTCCTTTGCCATCAAAAACTCCACCACCTGACACAGTGAGACCGTCGATACTTTCAAAAACAACCCAACTATCTTTACCATTGAAGGAGGCAACATCTGATGGGGCTTGTAGGGTTCCCTGAAGGTTAAACTCAATAGCACCTTTGCATGGACCCAACAAAGTCACTAAACCTAGTTTGTATACCCCTGCTGAAATCACAACTTTACTTCCTGCTACTGCACACGCAGCTTTCCAAGCTTTTGTCATAGCCTAAACACATTACAAAAAAAAAAAAAAAAAAAAAAAAAAAAAAAAAAAAAAAAAAAAACAAAACAAAAAAATCAAGATCAATATATAATAATCATTTTGCATGTCAATGTTTTATCACTTAGTCATGACATCGATCAGTTTCTAGTGTAAACGGAGTTTGAACTTAAGTTCTCATGTTCAAAGTTAAAATGCTTTACTTGTTATGTTAACTGGAACACACTCTTCTTATCAATTATGTATTTATACCTGGGTTATATCAGCATTAGGTTGTGCTCCATATGATTTAACATCAAAAACCTGCTGGGCTTTGGTGGATGCCAACACAAATAGCAAGGAAATTGTTGCAATGCTTAAATTCTTTCTCATCTTATTGTTCTTTTTTTTCTTTCTTTTGCCAATTTGTTGTTCGAAATGATGGTAAGCTCATTTGGTTTGAAGCTATTTATACTTCAATAACTGAGCTCCACACCATTGAAACTACTTAACTAATATTAACTAATTTAATGCAGGGTTGCTGAGAAATCTCTTGTATATACTTCAAATTCTGTACTATTATTAGTTTTTGTGTTTTCTCCTCCACTAATTAATTATCGTTTGTTATTGTATAAGATAAGATTATTTTACTTTTGTATATCTCTTAACTTCTTTGCTTTAAATGGCACGTTGTTAGCCACTTGAAATATGTTCATTTTATCATGTAACCAAAGTGAATACTTCTACCAAAATTGACCAAAATTAGCATAGGCAGCATGCTTGTCTACGCTTTACAATAGCAAATAATGAAACCCACCAATATTTTGCTCATTTTTTATGTTTCGGGAGTATTTTGGTAAATTTATTTTGTTTTTTTGGGGGGGGGGGGGGAGGGGTAAATTTATTTTGGTAAATAAAGTTTTAAAATAAAAACTTTATTTTAAAAAGTCATCAAAGAACTCATATACTTTTGGAGAAGCTACTGCATTCTTGTGCGCCTTAGGCTTTTGAAACCGAGTACTTCTAGATCTTCAACGTGCTTTGAAGTGAAGAACATTGCATTCAACAACAAACATCAATTGCGTATTAGAGTAAAGGTCAACTGTAAGTTGGTATTTTGGAATAGGCTACGGTAGTGATAAAATTCCTTATATTTGTAACCGCTTGATTATTGATTAGTGGATTCTTGAGAGTAGTGACTTGAAAATCACCCGGTTGGATTTTTACCTTGCGAAAGATTTTTCTCATTAGTCAACAAATTACCGTGATAATTTAATTTCCACAGCACTTTAGTGTATTTGATGATTTATGTGTGCTTCCACGATTTGCACGTAATTTGAACCAGTTAATCAACTTGGGTAATTGAATTAATTTATTGGGTTCAATCTATGACCCAACACATGAATTTGGAAATATACACTAATTGTATTGAAAAAAAAAACTAAATGTTACGTAAATTGAAAATGAGCATACTAAAAAATGAAGGATTGAAAAAAAAAAAACCATTGACAAAATCTAATTTATTTCCTATAGCTATATGAATACTACTATTTCATTGGTAAACAGAAAAGAAAATCTTGTATTATTTGTTAACACATACGAAGGAAGCTTTCCACGTTGTGGATCACAAAAACAACATAGTTGTGGACAGGGTGTCTGAACAACTGGACTATCTTCAACAACATATTATGTCATACCTTTCCATCAATGAAGTTTTTCAATCCTCTATACTGTCTAAGAGATGGAAACATGTGTGGACTGCAGTCCCGATTTTGAAAGTTCACACAACCTTGTTTGGTTTTTCCGACACGAAGAAAAATCTAGATATATAGAGAAAGTTATAGGACTTTTATATTTCTGGGGAAAAAACTTTAGGAAGGCATTGTAAGCAGAAGCTAATTATAAAGGAACTTTCACTTATTCATTGCTTGGGTAATCGCAAATCATTTTCTCTTGTGGATCGCTAGATTAACTATGTGGTTAAGACTGATGTCAAAAAGCTAACCCTGAACATTGTTCCAGGATACTGTATCTGTGATAAATATTACTATAATGAAAGGTATCAATTACCTCAAAGTGTTTTGGTTGCAGAATCCCTAACTGTGTTGAATCTATATTGGTGGAAGTTGGACATAAACTGTGGTAATATAAACTTATCCTCTTTGAAAATATTGTCATTAGCTTGCATTGATGCAGGTGATAAACTATTGAAAAACTAGTTGCTGGGAGTCCTGTGATAGAAGACATGAAATTTATGAAGTGCCATGAATTCGAAAGTATAAAGTTCTCCGGTCTTATTAAAGCCAAGTCGATTGAGGTGGAACTCAACAATGATCTAGAGAGAGTTGAGTTGAAAGCATCAAATCTTTGTCCAGTAATTACATCTGCTCTCTTCTAATAATCTGAGAATGTTAAAATTTAGTGCACCAAACATAACAGAGAAGTAATTCCATAATCATTTTTCTCAACTTCCACTAATCGAGTACTTGAGCGTAGATCATTGTCGTACACTAGAAGGACTAAAGATTTCAAGTCCTCGTCTATAGACATTGTACTTAATGCACTGGGGCAGTCTGATTGAAGTCTTCGTTAACACTCCCAACTTATGTAAATTCACATAATGTGGGCATAGTGTACTACCATTCTCGTCAAATGCTTTGGCTCTGTTGGAAGTTACCTACCAGATGCAGGACATTGCTCCTTAGAATGTTGAAGAGATTAAATTTCTCGCAAAGCTGAGAAATTCCGAACTATTGACTTTGACAATGAACTCAGCCAAGGTATTTTTTGCTTTCTTTGATTTGATATCTTGCTCCTTATCTTTGTTATTTCTGTACATCATTTATTCACATATCTTTTAAAATCGTTTCTGGAATTTTTCATTGTAAAGGATATGGTTATACCAAAAAGATTAAGAGAGGGTCTACCATCTTCATCATATAAGGTCTAGCAGTTGAAGGTGAGAATGTCACTGCCACGTACTGGAGATGAAATCACTGAACTTATGGATAGCTTGCTCTAGATTTCTCCTCTTCCAGATATCCTACAAATAGCATATTCGGTTCACAAGGAACCCGGGAAGGAAACAATATCTTTCAAGGTATAACAAAAATTCATCCTAAATTTTTAAACCTTTTGCAGTTATGAATAAATGAAAAAAGAAAAAAGAAGAAACCTATTGAATGTTATGACTCGTGTGGATGCTAGATAGTGCTCAATTCTTAAACAAATTAATTAATTCGTTTAAATTTTTTGCTTCTCTTGCTAAGCAAGGTTGTTTTGGTGTGATGGACCTCTAGATTTTAAAAATCTCTCAGTAAAGATGACGTTGTAATCAATTGTGTTGTTCATGTGGTATATATGAAAACTTTTGCTCTATGTACAGAACCTTCAAATTTATTTATATTGAAAGAGAAATGGAAAAGTTTGGTTCAAGTTTTTGAGTATTCAGTATAAGCAGGGATTCAAACATATGCATGTATATAGACTACCAATAAATAAATAAAAAAAGTCAAAACTCAAAGAGAGTCAAGAATATGACAACAATGCAAACACCATCACAATCTAGATATAGTTTAGTTGATAAAAAAAATTTCAGCACTTCTTTCAAGATTTCATTGAAATAACATGTTGAATTGTTCTTAAATCAATCATTTAGTTTGAGTTTCACTTTTGCAACAAAATATCTGTGGGCAGACTTTCATGGCTTCATGCATATAATTTTTTTCTATTATGCAATAGATTTTGAAAGCCAATTTATCAAACTACAAAAGCACTCTGTGACAACATATTGATTCATATTTGTTTGTACATTTAGGGTAAAAGCCACATGTAGTGACGAGATAAATTAGCAATTATTTTTGGTAGGACATATTAGAAAAATGTAGTCGTAGTACTAAAAAAAGCTTGTATGGCCAGCAAAACTTGATGCTAAGAAAGGTTTCAAATAATATGTAAATCTATCATCCCACAAGTGTTTCTTCTTCCTTCCGCTGCCACCGCAACCCCCCCCCCCCCCCCCCCCCCCCCCCCTTTTTTGGGGATAGGAAATTATGGCTTGTTCGAGCATGGGTGGGTAAATAAAAAGACATGTAAATGGAAGTTTGAGTAAAGAACGACGGAATTAAAAAATTTTGAAGGTAAAGCTGATAATAGCATGTCATTAGGGAATGGTTCCTCCACTCAACTATACTATCTACTATTGGTCTTAAATTCTGTTATATCCTCAACAACCAACGGCTTGGCTTGGTAAGAGCTATAACCCCTTCTATTGCCATGACTCTCTTAGAGGCATAGTTCTTCCGTGCAGATAGTCTACTTCTGAACCACCTTTAAGTTGGGTTTTGGCTTAGTATCACCACCTCTTCTGAACCACGTTATTTGTTAGGCTTAGAATGCACTGCTACTCCAAATCATATCATTGAAACTACCATATATCTAGAGCGAAAGAAGGTTATGTGGATGTGACTTCTATTATTTTCCTTACTATCTTGGAAGTTTGTATATGTCCTGTATATCTCCTATTATACCTAATTTGCTAGTTTCTTGGAGTAGATGCTAAAAGTTATAACCATGGTATTCTAAATGAGTGTATTTATAAAAATAAATAATTCCGAATAACTACCACTGATTCATAATTTGATGAATAAGATCCATTTTGTCATAAAAGAAGACTAATTTAACTACATCCAATCTCTTAAACCTTTTTGTAGCATTTTGATAGTGTTACTAACTCTTTACTTGATATCAGTTCTCCTATGAAAAGCCTATTCTTAGAGGGGAAAAGCCTAGCTATTGCAAACTCCTTCCAGTTCCATGTTGGAGGCATTGCCTTGAGTCTATGATAATTGAAAACTCTAGGATTGTTGCAGATAAAGAAACTCTAAAGGCAGAAACAGGGCTGGAGAATTATTTTAATGAGAACACAGAAATTTTGGAGAGCTTCCAATTCCTTTCTGGCGTCGTTTCTTAAATATTGTCAAGATCAAGAGGTTTAAAGGATCTTCATTCAAAAAGATTTTTTAAGAAATATTTTTCTTACAATGTAGGGAACTGTAAATCCTCTCATAATCTATGACTTCTGGCTTGTCTAGTAGAACCTTGCTGCAAACTCGTGTTATTTTTTAGTTTATATGAATATTCTAATTGTCTGAATATTTTGTAAGACTATTGTTGACACTTAGGAACCTGTTAAAGATGTTCTTAGGTTAGAAATTCTAGTACTATGCCTTTTAAGCGTGGTGTCTTTGTGGCAGCCGTGCTGATGATCCCGTTTCTATTCAAGTTATATCACCTGATGTTCTTATTACTTATGGCATATGAGAACACTAGAATGCGATTTACTGAAATGGTAGGGTGCTTGGCCTGGCTTTTAGTATTTACTCTTTAAGTTAGAAATGATTCTCATAAGCTTGATTAAAAGTAACTAGCCTAATCACACGTACTTCGCACGTGTGATGAAACTTTTTATTTTTTGGATTTACATGTTTTACTCATGGGAATTTTATTTTGTTTTTTTATTTTAAGAAGAAGTTGTATTAGTACTTAACTACTAATGCAAGAGAGAAATATGGAGCAGTTCAGTGATTAAAAAAAAATGGTACGTTTATGGAAAAAGGAGAAAGCTGTTTTTTTTTAATATATATATATATATTTTCTAAAAGAAGAAGTTGTATTAATACTTGACAACTAACGTGAGAGAGAAACGTGGAGTTGGGAGAAAAAACCGTTTTTTTTTTTATATTTAAATTTGGCTAAAAATTAGGAGTTTTTGAAATTCTAATTATACATGTCTAACCCTATGATTTCAGCCTTAGAAACAGATGAATTTGGGGGTATTTTGGGCATCTAAATAGGCAATCCCAAATGGGGTAAGCCCATTTGGTTTGAAGCTATTTATACTTCAATACCTGAGCTCCACACCATTGAAACTACTTAACTAATATTAACTAATTTAATGCAAGGTTTCTAAGAAATCTTTTGTATATACTTCAACTTCTGTACTATTATTAGATTTTGTGCTTACTCCTCCACTAATTAATTATTATTTGTTATGGTATAAGATAAGATTATTTTACTGTTGTATATCATCTTAACTTCTTTGCTAAAAATGGCACGCTGTTAGCCACTTAAAATATGTTCATTTTATCATGTAACCAAAGCGAATACTTCCGTTAGTAAGGGGGCAAAAATCTAGTAAAATCTACCAAAATTGTCCAAAATTAGCATAGGCAGCATGCTTGTCTACGCTTTACAATATCAAATAATGAAATCCACCAATATTTTGCTCATTTTTTAGGTTTCGGGGGTATTTTGGTAATTTTGGGGGGGGTGTATTTTCTATCATTTTTTAGGTTTTGAGATGTATTTATGTCATTTTTTTGGTTTAGGGGGTTATCTTGTTCAATTTTTATGTTTTAGGGGTATTTCTGTCATTTTTTAAGTTTTGAGGGTATTTTGGTAATTTTAAGTTGTTTTTTTTTTTAGTATATTTGGTCTTTCTTTTGGTTTGGAGGGTATTTTGGAAATTTTAGAGGATTTTAGGAGTAATTTAGTTATTTTCAAGTTTAAGGAGCATTTTGGTAATTATGATTATTAGGTTATTGGGTGGGTTGGGGTTTACCCATAATAATTGGGTTAGGTTGAGATTGAGTTAGAAGTAATTAGTTATATGGGTACTAAATGAGTAAATGAGTTTTAACCAAACCAACAGCCCTCCCCAAACCCACCCATTTGACACCCCTAGTATTGGGGATGAACCACCCCTTGATTTGATTGGGTGAATGAAATAGGGATCTGTAGCCAATTGAATGGTAAGTCAAATCCAGGTCTCTCAGGTTGTTGGTTAGGTGGGGCGGAATGTCAGTTGACATGGTCTGGGCTACAATTGATAATGATAGCAAAAAAAAATTCAACCATTCTTTAACCACTTGTAGCCTAGATCAAGTGTGGCAATAACACAATAATGAGTATTTTTGGGTTTATTTGATTTGAACCTATACAATTGACTCAACAAGAAAATGAGAAAACGAGAGATGAGAAACAAAGAAAATATACATTGATCAAAAATGATATTTTTGCCAACATATCTATTATGTGACAAAAGATGAAACATATTATATTAGTTATGTGAGAATATTTGAAACTCGAGTTTCACTGGAAACTTAAATAAATAAATAAATAATCAACAAAATTTTTCTTGTTGTGAATCTAATCTAACACAGATATACAACAATGACTTCATATTACCAGTTCGTATGCTTTAAACACACGTTTGGGTTGGCTTTGTCGACGTCCTTAAAAGAGCTAGGGAATGTTTGTTTGAGCAGAAAAGAATGGCTAATGTAACAAAAAATGCAGGGAATGGACTTTTTCTTTTCTTTTCTTTCCCTTTGCACAGCAAGCAAGAAATGGGAAAGAGTGAAATCAGTATTCTCCAAAATTAATTAGGTAAGTTGATGTTATTAACAATAATGTTTAATTGGATAGTTGTGTGTTTATGCCATTAGATCTCATAATAATCTACGATTTAAAAAATATTGTGCTGTAAATCAATCAAACAATTCGAGCTTAATTAGGAAAATAATTTGTTTTATATTCGTTGGTGTTGTAAATAAGTCAAGCTCAGGCTTAAGTTTAAGCTTAACTACTAAACAAGTCAAACTCAAACATAATACTGTATTCATAAACATGATGATTCAATTTTGATAGGAACCCCTATATAGATAATAATTGTCATAATGTTGTATTTAGTTTGTTAGTTAGTTAGTTACAATTCCAAGCATGTCAATCACATTTAACACACGTTGAAATTATTAATGCACATGAGGAATAATAGAACCATTAGGGTAAGGCCATGTGGGCCAATAAAATAGTTTTATGGTTCTATAAATACCTAGTTATAATCATATTACCATTATTGAAGAATAAAATAAACTCATTGCTTATTGCATTAGTGTGTCTTTCTCTCTTAATCTCTTTCTTTCTCTATGGAGAGTGACTACCTCAAATTAAGTTAATTTCGCTACAATTCCTATCCATCCCCATTAGGAACCACAAGGTTCCTAACAAGTAGTATCAGAACCGTCAATCTTGAGACGAGCAATTGTGACTGAAGAAAACTTAAGAAAGAAATACAACAAATTGTGAGCAAAGCTTCAGAGGATGTCAAAGATATTTCAGAAAAAGGTCAAGGCCTTGGTTGAATCTAAAAAGGCTCAACTCTCAAGATTGCAAATGGATCTTAAGAACATGATAGAAGAGGAGTCGCAGCTTCTTGAAGGTACAAGCAACAAGTTTCAAGTTGTTGAATCAACAAAACCTGCCTCTAATATTGAAGGTGCAAGCAAAATTGAAATTGGTTGAGAATATGACGAAAGAGGAGTCGCAGCTTCTTGAAGGTACAAGCGACAAGTTTCAAGTTGTTGAATTAACAAAAACTGCCTCTGATATTGAAGGTGCAAGTGAAATTGAAATTGATCACTAATTAAGCCAAGAGCATGAGGTGGGGCTTTTGAACCAAAAGGCTTCGCCATCTCTTGATTTAGAGCAAACAAAGCTCGAAGCCATGTCAGATGTATGCAATGGGCAATTCTTTATCTCTTCCAAAGTTTCCATCGTATTAGATTCTTGCTTTTCAGCAAATAAAATTGATATGAGATCAACAGATAATTGATGCCAAAACACAAAGCGTGGGTTCCATCATCAATTCTTGGAAGTAATATGAGATCATCAAATTTCATTATTGTTCCAAACCCAAACCTATGAAGCCTATCAAGTTCTGTAGCCTATCAAGTCTATCAAGATTTGTATATAATTCCATTCAACTATGATTTGGAGTGTAATGGAAATGAGGCTGTCCAACACAATTCAAGGAGGGAACACCCCTTTGATCAAATTGTTTCAAGACCAATCTGGAGTGCAACAAGATTCGCTATGATTGATGCAATTACCTCATGTGATTCTTGAGCTAATGATCAAAAAGCAAAGATTGAAAGAAGATTTGCCAACAATATGATCAAATGCTAGGAAGTATTTGACATTTTCAACGGTCGAGATACTTTGGCATATTGGGTTAGTGGTCAATTTCCCCTCATAAAGGTGTCATTTCAAGGAACACCTTTTGGACAAGGTGTTTTGAAGTGGAGGGAAATGACAGTAACCCCTTTATAGATAACAATTGTTGTAATATTGCATTTAGTTAGTTTGTTGGTTAGTTAGTTACAGTTCCCAGCATGTTAATCACATTTAAAACATGTTGGAATTATTAATGCACATGGGGAATAATAGAACCATTAGGATAAGGCCATATGGTTCAATAGAATAGTTTTATAATTCTATAAGTACGTACTTGTAATCACATTTCCATTATTGAAGAATAAAACCAACTCATTGCTTAATGCATTACTGCATCTTGCTCTCTTAATCTCTTTCTTTCTTTATAGAGGGTGACTACCTCAAATTAAGTTAATTCCCCAACGATTTCCATCAATTCTCCTACAATTCCTATCCATTCCCATTAGGAACCATTAGGTTCCAAATAAAATTTAAATACATATAATAATTATATTTTTTTAAATTAGTTTACAGTATCCCTTGTTTGGTTTCAAAATATGGGATACCATATAGGCATATACCAGGAACCAAGCTTATGGGAAAAACCAAGTAAGATTTTTATTTTTATAAATTGAGGAAGACAATTATGAACTCCCACCTTTGGGCACAAAAGAGTAGAAGTGTTTTGACTCACAAGAATAATAGTAAGATAGAATTGTTTTGAACTTCAATTTGAAAGAAAGTCCTTTGCACATCAACTTTATATGAACTAACCGTGAACCTGCGCGTTGCGCATGATAATTATTTTTATGGTAGTTTTATTAAATTTTTTTATACAATTTAAAATAATTTAATAAAGAGTAATGTGTTTTGTAATTATATTTTTATTTATTCTAAGAATAATCATAAATTTAATATAGGAACAATCATAAATCACAAATTTAATCATTTTTGGTCTACTAAAATGAAAAAAAATACAATTTTTCTCTAAAATTCAAAAGGAAAGTTAACGAAAATATTTATTTTTGTATAAAAGTTATTTATAATATTTTGTGAATCATTAAAAAGAATATAAAATTTGAAAATTATTCTTTTAGTTTTAAACAAATTTTCTCAAGCTTATTTTTTCTACCTACAATCCAAAACACTGAAAAAAAGTAACTAAAAAAATTAATAAAACTTAACTATGATTAATTGGACCAATTAAGAAAATAATTTGTTGTTTATAATTTATTAAGGTTATTTTCTTTGTAGAAATTGTAATTTCGTCCACCCAAAACATATTATCAAATAAACAATTATTAGCAAAATTTAAAAATTGAATTTCTATATATGCATTGTTATAATAATAATAATAATAATAATAATAATAATTGCAAAAGATAAAATTTGTCTCTCATCCAATAATTTTTGTTTAGCCAACCTTTGCTTTTCTCTAAATAAATGACATTGTAGAGTACTTCTAATATAATTATTAAGAGTACTTTGTCCACCACAAAAAATTAAAAAATAAACAAAAATGATTAAAGTCTCATAGTTTAACATCTAAATTGAGCACTATAAAAATCATGCTATCAAATTACAATAACTACCAAATTAGATTATCCAAATCATGCTATGTAGTAGAATAATATTATATTTTTATATGCTATATTTAATCCTTTATAACACAATAGGATAACATTTAACAATTAAAGAGAGAAAAATAAACACAACAATTAAAAAAAAAAAAAAACAAAACTAAATTGTATTAACCCAAAGTAGATTAAAGAATATAAAAAATTATCAACCTACGGTGAAGATGCAAAGAAAATAAAAAATAAAAATCCACCCAAAAATTGTGTGTGTGTGTGTGTGAGAGAGACAGAGAGAACTTTTTCTCTGTAAGGGAAAACTATGCATAGAATGAAAGAGATAGTGACAAATTTATAGTAAGCGCGTGTGAATAAGAAGAGACAAAAATAGAAGAAGATGAAGGGAAAGATGAAGAATGATATTAATATACAAGATAATGGAGAGATGAGAAGGTGAGAGAAGGAGAAAGGTTGAAGAAGTAGCAGGGAGATGAAAAGATAAGGGAGGGAGAAATTTTGGAGAAGTGTAAATATGAAATAAAAAAATATTAAAAATGATTATAAGAAAATGGAAAGAAAAAAGAGAATGACGTGGATGCTGATGTGGCTCAACATGAGCGCAACAGCATTAAACGCTATGTTTCAGCTTTTAATAATACAAGTGGCGAACCTGCGCGTTGCGCATGATAATTATTTTTATGGTGGTTTTATTAAATTTTTTTATACAATTTAAAATAATTTAATAAAGAGTAATGTGTTTTGTAATTATAATTTTATTTATCATAAGAATAATCATAAATATAATATAGGAACAATCATAAATCATAAATTTAATAATTTTTGGTCTACTAAAATGAATAAAAAAAATACAATTTTTCTCAGAAATTCAAAAGGAAAGTTAACGAAAATATTTATTTTTTTATAAAAGTTATTTATAACATTTTGTGAATCATTAAAAAGAATATAAAATTTGAAAATTATTCTTTTAGTTTTAAACAAACTTTCTCAAGCTTATTTTTTCTACCTACAATCCAAAACACTGAAAAATGTAACTAAAAAAATTTAAAACTTAACTATGATTAATTGGACCAATTAAGAAAACAATTTGTTGTTTATAATCTACTAAGATTATTTTCTTTGCAGAAATTGTAATTTTGTCCACCCAAAACATATTATCAAATAAACAATTATTACCAAAATCTAAGAATTGAATTTCTATATAATAATAATAATAATAATAATAATAATAATAATAAAATTGCGAAAGATAAAATTTGTCTCTCATCCAATAATTTTTGTTTAGCAAACCTTTGCTTTTCTCTAAATAAATGACATTATAGAGTACTTCTAATACAATTATTAAGAGTATTTTGTCCACCACAAAGGATTAAAAAATAATCAGAAATGATTAAAGTCTCATAGTTTAACATCTAAATTGACCACTATAAAAATCATGCTATCAAATTACAATAACTACCAAATTAAATTATCCAAATCATGCTATGTAGTAGAATAATGTTATATTTTTATATGCTATATTTAATCTTTTATAACGCAATAGGATAACATTTAACAATTAAAGAGAGAAAAAAAAAAAAAAAAACAAAACTGAATCGCATTAACCCAAAGTAGATTACAGAATATAAAAAATTATCAACCTAAAGCGAAGATGCAAGAAAAATAAAAAATAATAATCCACCCAAAAATTGAGAGAGAGAGAGAGAGAGAGAACCTTTTCTCTGTAAGGGAAAACTATGCATAGAATGAAAGAGATATTGACAAATTTATAGTAAGCATGTGTGAATAAGAAGCGACATAAATAGAAGAAGATGAATGGAAATATGAAGAATGATATTAATGTAGAAGGTAGTGGAGAGATGAGAAGGTGAGGGAAGGAGAAAGGTTGGAGAAGTAGTAGGGAGGTGAAAAGATAAGGGAGGGAGAAAGGTTGGAGAAGTGTAAATATGAAATAAAAAAATATTGAAAATATTTATAAGAAAATGGAAAGAAAAAAGAGAATGATGTGGATGTTGATGTGGCTCAACATGAGCGCAACAGCACTAAACGCTACGTTTTAGCTTTTAGTAATATATAGATATAGATTATTAATTGAAGGACTGTGATGTGCCTTGCATGGTGTTAGGGTCATAATTATTATTTCTTGGTATATTCTTAGACAAAATGCATTTTACTTGTAATTTGGTAGATCTAAGATATACGTGTGTTGAGAAATATAAAAAAGTGACATCATTAAAAACAAGTTAATTAATTACAACAAGTAATATACTAAGCTTTTGAAAAATTGAAATAACACACTGCCTTATCCACCCTAACTACAAGCGACTTGTTTCCACATTTGTGAATGTGTTTGTCAACTGTTCCCTCTTTATTTCTGTTTCTAGCATTTCTTTCTGAGACTTTCTATAGAGAACAAAGACCAAGAAAATATTAGAGTTTTGACTTAAGTTATATATATAGATTACAATATAAATCTTCTCCACCTTCCAAATAAGTATTAATCCAACAAATTTGATAGAACGAATAATCTAGCAGACATGACACCATAATAAGATCTACATAAAACATTAATCCAATGCATATATAGGTAGGTATTATCTAGGTGAAAAGTGAGAACATACTTCACTTGTAATTAAAATTTTCAAAGTATTAATTACCAACCAATCTTCGTCAATCCACTTTTCATCAATTAGTTCTGATGATGCGTTTGGGTGCCGCGGGGGGCCGCAGTCATCAGCAAGTTTATAGTGAAGGGGGAGCCAGGCCCCAAGCATATTTATCCTCTATGGGCAATGGAGGGGACTTTGGGAGTTACCACGAGGGGAGTTACCACGAGTCCCACATCGCTTGGGAGGCGCCCCCACCAAGGGTTTATAAGCCTCTGGGGCGACCCTTGGTGTACCATCACCTGCACATGTGCAGGTGATGGTACACCAAGGGTCGCCCCAGAGGCTTATAAACCCTTGGTGGGAGCGCTCCCTAGCCGATGTGGGACTCCTCAGTGGTAACTCCCAGTGGTAACTACCCTCGCGGTAACTCCCAGCGGTAACTCCCAAGGGTCCCTAAACAAAAGGCTAAGGGGGATAAACCTCCTGTGGCCTGGCTCCCCCAGGAGGATATATACCTTGAGAGTGATGGTTCGCCCTCCCACCTAAAAGGTGCTTTTCTGATGATGCGTTTGGGTGCCGCGGGGGGCCGCAGTCATCAGCAAGTTTATAGTGAAGGGGGAGCCAGGCCCCAAGCACATTTATCCTCTATGGGCAATGGAGGGGACTTTGGGAGTTACCACGAGGGGAGTTACCACGAGTCCCACATCGCTTGGGAGGCGCCCCCACCAAGGGTTTATAAGCCTCTGGGGCGACCCTTGGTGTACCATCACTTGCACATGTGCAGGTGATGGTACACCAAGGGTCGCCCCAGAGGCTTATAAACCCTTGGTGGGGGCGCCTCCCAAGCGATGTGGGACTCGTGGTAACTCTCCTCGTGGTAACTCCCAAAGTCCCCTCCATTGCCCATAGAGGATAAATGTGCTTGGGGCCTGGCTCCCCCTTCACTATAAACTTGCTGATGACTGCGGCCCCCCGCGGCACCCAAACGCATCATCACAAAGTGCTATATGTTTATACGTTTCTTTTTTTTTTTTTTTGAATTTTAGAATAACATTTATCTCCAAAAAAAATTAATATTTTAATGATTTTTTGCGAAGGTCAATCATGGCCCTCACAAATAATTTAGTATATGTAAGGGCATATTTTTAACCCTCACAAAAAATAAACTTTTTGCAAGGGAAACATTTCCCTCCAAAAATTTTGACATTTTAATGATTATTTGTGAAGGTCGATCTTAGCCCTCACAAATAATTTCTTATTAGTGACGGCATTTTTTTTAACCGTCACAAATAATACATTTTTTCTGAGAGATTTTTAATTGTCCCTTGCAAATAATATGGAGGGAAAATTTCCCTCCAAAATATTAGTATTTGTGATGGCTATAACACATAATTGTGACAGCTTTTCTTGTTGGTTACAAATATTTCACATTTTACCAAGTATTTGAGGGCTTTATTTTGCAATCACAAATAAGATTTTTTGAAAGGACAATTTGGGTTCGTCAAAAATTCTTAACCATTTACCCATTATTAGGTGCAAACGATTTACATATGATTTGGATATTACCTATTTACCTATTTAACTAATTAAATCTAACCCAGACCTAACTTAACCAAATTATTTTGGATAAACCCCAACCCACCCAATTATCCAATAATCAAAACTACCAAATTGCCCCTAAAACTTAAAAATAACCAAAGTCCTTCCAAAATCCTCTAAAATTGCCGAAATGCACCCTAAACCTAAAAAATGACCGAAATACTACTAAAATCATAAAATTACCAAAATACCCCAAAAACTTAAAACATTACCAAAATATCCCCGGAAACTAAAAAAAAAAAACCAAAATACCCCTTAATCCTAAAAAATAACCGAAATACCCCTGAAACCTTTAAAATGACCAAAATACCTCCTGAAACTTAAAAATGACAAAAATATGTCCTAAACCTGAGAAATTAATGAAATACTCCCCAAAACCTAAAAATTACCAAAATATCCATGAAACCTAAAAATGACCAAAATACCCTCGAAATATGAAAATTACCAAAATACCCCCCTAAACCAAAAAAAAACCAAAAATACCCTCGAATCCTTAAAAGATGACCAAAATACTCCTGAAACTTATAAAATTACGAAAATACCCCCTAAACCAAAAAAATGACCAAAATAACCCGAAATTATAAAAATGAGTATTTTGGTCATTTAGGAGTATTTTGGTCATTTTTAGGTTTGAGGGTATTCGATCATCTTTTAGGTTTAGGGTTTATTTTTTTCATCATATAGGCTTTAGGGCCATTTTTGTCATTTTATAGGTTTCAGGGGTTTTTTTAGTCATTTTTTAGCTTTTGAGGGATTGTATTTTGGTCATTTTTTATTATGAGTATTTTGTTAATTTTCAAGCATCAAGGCTATTTTAGTAAGTTTTTAGATTTCAGAGGTATTTTGGTTATTTTTTAGGTTTAGAGGTTATTTTGATAATTTTTTGTTTTGGGGGTATTTTGTACAAATTTTAGGTTTAGGGAGTATTTTGGTCATTTTTTAGGTTTCGTGTGTACTTTGGTCATTTTTTAGGATTTTTAGTGGTTTTTAAGCATATTTGGCTATTTCAGGGGTATTTTGGTCATTGTTGAGGTTATTTCATGGGTATTTTTCTCATTTTAGAAATTTTGGAATATTTTAGTCATTTTAGTGGTTTTTTTTAGCATAATTGGTGATTTTAGAGATTATAGGAGTATTTTGGTAATTTTAAAGGTTTCATGGGTATTTTGCTTATTTTACAGATTTTGAGAATATATTGGTCATTTTAGTGGCTTTTGAGCATATTTGGTGATTTTATAAAAATCGGCTTTGGGTAGGGTATCGATATCTATGGATAAATAGACCGGGTAACAATTGAGTATGGATATTAATTGGGTAAGCTAATCGGATATCCATAGATAAATTAATTGGGCCGGGTATATATGGGTATACCCTGCCCATGGCCATCCTTAATTATTTACAAACAATAGGTGACGAACACTTATTTCATCACCAAAAACACCTCCATCTTAATATTGGATGATGAATTTGGAATTTCGTAACCTCCGGTTAGTCTTTGGTTAAACAATAGGTGACGAAAATTTATTTCGTCACCAAAAACACCTACATCCTAATATTGGGTGATGAATTTAGAATTCCATCACCTCTGGTAAGTCTTTGGTGACATGAATATTTCGTCACCAATAGGTGACGAACACTTATTTCATCACCAAAAACACCTCCATCTTAATATTGGATGATGAATTTGGAATTTCGTAACCTCCGGTTAGTCTTTGGTTAAACAATAGGTGACGAAAATTTATTTCGTCACCAAAAACACCTACATCCTAATATTGGGTGATGAATTTAGAATTCCGTCACCTCTGGTAAGTCTTTGGTGACACGAATATTTCGTTACCCTAGGTTTGCCTTTTTTTCATGACGTATAGTGACGAAATAAATATTTCGTCACCAATTTGTACATCTTCGGTGACGAAATATTGATGTTGTCACCAATTTTAAAATTTTTATAATATTTGGTGACGAATTCTTCTTTTCCTCACTAAATGTTATCATTTGGTGACGAAATTGTTTATCCTCTCTAGATTTCGTCTCTATAGCCCACTTTTGTTGTAGTGTTGACAACGAACTCAGCCAAGGTTTTTTTTTGCTTTCTTTGATTTGATATCTTGCTCCTTATCTTTGTTATTTCCATACATCATATATTCACATATCTTTTAAAACCGTTTTTGGAATTTTTCATTGTAAAGGATATGGTTATACCAAAAAGATTGAGAGAGGGTCTACCATCTTCATCATATAAGGTCTAACAGTTGAAGGTGAGAATGTCACTGCCACGCACTGGAGATGAAATCACTGAACTTGTGGATAGCTTGCTCTGGAGCTCTCCTCTTCCAGATATCCTACTAATAGCATATTCGGTTCACAAGGAACCCAGGAAGGAAACCATGAAAGTTCAATTAGTGTGTAAAACACTAATGAATGTTTAGACCCCCAATTTCAAATTAAACCAACACAAGCTTATACCCAAACAATATATGTGCAGAATAATAGATACAAGTAGAAACCCAAACAAATAAACAACTCTACACCATAATTAACCGCAACATAGCAACAATTAAAAAGTAAGAGTAAGGGTTAGAGAGATGCAAACACAAAGAGAATACCAATAAGTGTTCTCGAAGAGGAAACCGAAGAACTCGGCTAAAAACCTCTCCGCTGCCCTCCAAGTGGTAAAATGATCAGCTAAATAATAAAGTTGAGATACACGAATAGCAATAGACCCTCCAAGCCTAATCTACCCAATGCACCTAAGCCTTCCAAGCTTCTTGCTCCAATAGGGCTAAACCTAACTGTGTCTTTTTTAGCTTCCAGGATCCCGCAATAAGCCCATTGCTTCAACCAAATGAATTGGTCATCTTCGAACTTCTTTCCAAACACCAAAATACCTCCTCACTGATATGGGTATGGTGAGATAAGGATTTGACAAATGTACCTCTCAAGGATATGTCAATGAAGAGGGTGAGAGAAGAGGAATTTGGAGAATTAAATGTCTAAGATTATGGATTAGTCAATCTTAGTTTTCTCTAGAGTTTCTTTCCCAAAATTCTCTCTGGAAGCTCTCTACATTTCATGGGTATAAGAGTATTTATAGCAGTGTACGTGAGGAATGTGAAATGTCATTTTTCAGCATAACAGGGCATTCTGGTGACTCAGTCTTGCGAGTGGGGTATGTCGCGAGTTTGAGTTGTGAGACAACTGCTTGGCCAAACAGAACTTTTTGTTCTGTAGTGTTCCAGTTGTCGTGACCCTTCAGCTTCCTGCATGCTTCACAGGTGTGGCATTTTGCCGAGTTGCCAGTCGTGAATCACTCGCAAGAAACCTCAAAATGCACACATTCTTGAATTTCTTCGCACTATCACACACACAACCCTTACATAAATCCTACCTAAATACAGGGTATCTAATTGTTAAATTACAAGCAAATTTGGCACGGAATAAAGCCAACACATGATTTAATGAATTCAACCTTACAAACCATATGTTTCAAGGTATAACAAAAATTCATCCTAAATTTTGAAACCTTTTGCGCTTATGAAAAAATGAAAAAAGAAAAAAGAAGAAACCTATTGAATGTTATGACTCCTGTGGATGCTGGATAATGCTTCAATTCTTAAATGAAATTTATAAATTTGTTTAAATTTTTTGCTTCTCTTGCTAAGCAAGGTTATTTTGGTGTGATGGACCTCTAGATGTTAAAAATCTCTCAGTATAGATGATGTTGTAATCAATTTTGATGTTCATGTGGTTTATATGAAATTTTTTGCTCTGTGTATGGAACCTTTAAATTTGTTAATATAGAAAGAGAAATGGAAAAGTTTGGTTCAAGTTTTTGAGTGTACATATAAGCAGAGATTCAAACATATGCATGTATATAGATTACCAATAAATAAATAAAAAGTCAAAACTCAAAGAGAGTGAAGAATATGACAACAATACAGACACCGTCACAATCTAGATATAGTTAAGCTGATAAAATAATTTCAGCACTTCTTTCAAGTTTTCATTGAAATAACATGTTAAATTGTTCTTAAATCAATCATTTAGTTTGAGTTTCACTTTAGTTGCAACCAAATATCTGTGGGCAGACTTTCATGGCTTCATGCACATAATTTTTTCTATTATGCTAAAGATTTTGAAAGCCAATTTATCAAACTACAAAAGTACTCCGTGACAACATATCGATTCATATTTGTTTGTACATTTAGCGTAAAAGCCACAAGTAATGTCAAGATAAATATGCAATCATTTTTGGTAGGACATAATAGAAAAATGTAGTAGTAGTAGTAGTACTAAAAAAAGCTTGTAAGGCCAGCAAAACTTGATGCTAAGAAAGGTTTCAAATAATATGTAAATCTATCAACCCAAAAGTGTTTCTTCTTCCTTCCCACCCCCCTCCCCTTTTTTGGGGACAGGAAATTATGGCTTGTTCAAGCATAGGTGGGTAAATTAAAAGAGATGTAAATGGCAGTTTGAGTAAAGAATGACGGAATTAAAAAATTTCAAGTGTAAAGCAGATAATAGCATGTCATTAGGGAATGGTTCCTCCACTCAACTATACTATCTGCTATTGGTCTTAAATTCTGTCATATACTGAGCAACCAACGGCTTGGCTTGGTAAGAGCTATAGCCCCTTCTATTGCCATGACTCTCTTAGAGGCATAGTTCTTCCGTGCAGATAGTCTACTTCTGAACCACCTTTAAGTTGGGTTTTGGCTTAGTATCACCACCTTTTCTGAACCAAGTAATTTGTTAGGCTTAGAATGCATTGCTACTCCAAATCATATCATTGAGACTACCATATATCTAGAGTGAAAGATGGTTATAATGATGAGACTTCTATTATTTCCTTACTATCTTGGAAGTTTGTATATGTCCTGTATATCTCCAATTATACCTAATTTGCTAGTTTCTTGGAGTAGATGCTAAAAGTTATAATCATGGTATTCTAAACGAGTGTATTTATAAAAGTAAATATTTCCCAAAAACTATCACTGCTTCATAATTTGATAAATATGATTCATTTTGTCACAGAAGTAGACTAATTTAATTACATCCAATCTCTTAAACCTTATTTTTTTAACATTTTGATAGTGTTACTAACTCTTTACTTGATTTCAGTTCTCCTATGAAAAGCCTATTCTTAGAGGGGAAAGGCCTAGCTGTTGCAAACGCCTTCTAGTTCCGTGTTGGTGGGATTGCCTAAAGTCTGTGATAATTGAAAACTCTAGGATTGCTGCGGATAAAGAAAATCTAAAGGCAGAGGAAACAAGGCTAGATAAATATTCTAACGAGAAACAGAAATCTTGGAGAGCTTCCAATTCCTTTCTAGCATCGTTGCTTAAATATTGTCAAGATCAGGTAGTTTAAAGGTGTAGGGAAATTAACCCGAAATTCCAAACCTGTGAGAAACAAAAATAGAAAAAACACAAGCAAAAAAAAAAAAAAAAAGCAATCACACGCACAAAACAATATTTACGTGGTTCGGCAATTTGCCTAAGTCCACGGAGTTGCAGGGATTTCACTATGATCTCAATTGCAATAATAGAACAATTACTATCTACAAAAACACTACAGATCATAGCATATTTCAACAAAAGGTTGACTTAAACAACTCAAAAAATAACTAAAAAATTCCCCAATTTCATTTAAATAAAGAAAAAGGGAACATGTTAGATGGGATTTTATTCAGAATAGAACCCCGATAGCCTATCTACAAATTGTATTTGTTCATTCTACATTAGTTTTAACAGCTTGGGAAGCATTTCACTAATGTTTATTAGTACAAGCAGGTGGGTTCTGCTTGCCCGAAACTGCAGGCTGGACGTTAGCACAAGTGGAAGTAGCAGATCCTCCACCTCCCTTATACGCGAGATCAATGTCAGAAAGCACCACTTGTTGGCATGGCACACTCTTACTGCAAATAAGATTCACTGCTTCCTTTGTCGAAGAAGTGCCTCTAATTTTCTTGAAGCTAACATTGCTGATCTTAACTTTAGAGGGAGACTGAAAACAAAACAAAAAAGCACACCCAAGAATTCGGTATTAGTATTTGTAAATTTTTTTTTACTTTTCTAACCTTTAACATCAAAATTTGTGTATATATATGTGATGTTTATAGTAACCTGGTTTGAGCATTGATTGTTTGGGCAGTAGTTTTGATCAATGATGATAGGATTGGCAACATTGTTCATGACAACATCCTCGAAATGTATATCAGAAGCAACTCCAGAAGGGGAAGCAGGCCATGTTTTGATTCTAACACCATTATCTGTATTGCTAAGTGTGGCACCAGTAACTCTGATTCCTGAAACAGGTTCTTCGTTCTGGTACTTTCCAAGACTTCCAATGCTGATACCATGGCCAGGTCCACAAGTTACTTGGTTAATAGTAACATCTTGGGTTCCATCACCAATGGAGATGCAATCATCACCTGTTCCAATATCGGCATTGGTAATGGTGATCTGAGATGAATGTCCCATGTGGATTCCATCGGTGTTAGGGCTATCTGCAGGTGCAGTTATGGTAACATGTTGGAATTGCAACTTCTTGCATTCCAAAAGGTTGATGTGGAAAAATTTGCTGTCCTTCGATGTAATGTCTTGGACTTTTGAATTTGTGACGTAGTTGAACCTTATATTCTGTTCATGTTTACAAGTTAGAAAAATTAAAATGCTAAATATGAGCACTCGAGTTTCATTTAAAAACATTTTAATTAGTAAAATGGTAACAATTCTTTGAATTATACAAAAATAAATAAAAATTTGTTTTGAAACAAACATGATCAATAAGTCAATATAAAAAAATTGGTAAAGTTGTAGCAAATGTTATTACATAAAAACTTACAAACTAATGTTTCTATGAACGTGGTTGGTACTACTTCAATAGTATTATATAAACAATTCTTCATAGACCACAAGCTTTGTCAAAAGATTACATGTGCGATTGTAATTGGTGAATTATCACTTTTATATTTAACCATTGTTTTTTCTCTATCGCTTATAGTCGCACATGTTAGTGTTGTGGCATAAAAAGTACTCCATAAACTTTCTCATATATAAATTTTAAAGTTAATTCTTTTTTGAGTTGTGACACATCACTATACAAAACTTGTCAAATTATTAGTAAAACATCATTTAACATATAAATATTTGAAAAAAATTTTTTATCGGGTAAAATTTTGTAAACTTGTAGTGTCTATGTATATCTACATAGAAAATGATGGAAATATAAATCCTAATTAATTAAGATTGAAATCTTACAATAGGAAGTACGTTGCAGTTTTTGTCTTTGTTACACTCATTTTTTTGCCATGCTTGTTGTCCTTTGCCATCAAAAACTCCACCACCTGACACAGTAAGACCGTCGATACTTTCAAAAACAACCCAACTATCTTTACCATTGAAGGAGGCAACATCTGATGGGGCCTGTAAGGTTCCCTGAAGGTTAAACTCAATAGCACCTTTGCATGGACCCAACAAAGTCACTAAACCTAGTTTGTATACCCCTGCTGAAATCACAACTTTACTTCCTGCTACTGCACACGCAGCTTTCCAAGCTTTTGTCATAGCCTAAACACATTATAAAAAAAAAAAAAAAAAATCAAGATCAGTATATAATAATCATTTTGCATGTTAATGTTTTATCACTTAGTCATGACATCGATTAGTTTCTAGTGTAAACGGAGTTTGAACTTAAGTTCTCATGTTCAAAGTTAAAACACTTTACTTGTTATGTTAACTGGAACACACTTTTCTTGTCAATTATGTATTTATACCTGGGTTATATCAGCATTAGGTTGTGCTCCATATGATTTAACATCAAAAACCTGCTGGGCTTTGGTGGATGCCAACACCAATAGCAAGGAAATTGTTGCAATGCTTAAATTCTTTCCCATCTTATTGTTCTTTATTTTCTTTCTTTTGCCAATTTGTTGTACAAAATGATGGTAAGCCCATTTGGTTTGAAGCTATTTATACTTCAATAACTGAGCTCCACACCATTGAAACTACTTAACTAATATTAACTAATTTAATGCAGGGTTGCTAAGAAATCTCCTGTTTATACTTCAAATTCTGTACTATTATTAGTTTTTGTGCTTTCTCCTCCACTAATTAATTATTGTTTGTTATTGTATAAGATAAGATTATTTTACTTTTTTATATCATCTTAACTTCTTTGCTTTAAATGGCACGTTGTTAGCCACCTGAAATATGTTCATCTTATCATGTAACCAAAGTGAATACTTCTACCAAAATTGACCAAAATTAGCATAGGCAGCATGCTTGTCTACGCTTTACAATAGCAAATAATGAAACCCACCAATATTTTGCTCATTTTTTAGGTTTCGGGAGTATTTTGGTAAATTTATTTTGTTTTTTTGGGGGGGGGGGAGGGTATAAAAACTTTATTTTAAAAAGTCATCAAAGAACTCATATACTTTTGGAGAAGTTACTGCATTCTTGTGCGCCTTAGGCTTTGGAAACCGAGTACTTCTAGATCTTCAACGTGCTTTGAAGTGAAGAACATTGCATTCAACAACAAACATCAATTGCTAGGAAGTTAGTCACGAACTGTGATCTGTGCAAAAAGAAATAAGTCTCTATAAGATTAGGCCCAATTGCGTATTAGAGTAAAGGTCAACTGTAAGTTGGTATTTTGGAATAGGCTACGGTAGTGATAAAATTCCTTATACTTGTAACCGCTTGATTATTGATTAGTGGATTCTTGAGAGTGGCGACTTGAAACTCACCCGGCTGGGTTTTTGCCTTGCGAAAGATTTTTCCCATTAGTCAACAAATCACCGTGATAATTTAATTTCCACAGCACTTTAGTGTGCTTGATGATTTATGTTTACTTCCACGATTTGCACGTAATTTGAACCAGTTAATCAACTTAGGTAATTGAATTAATTAATTGGGTTCAATCTATGACCCAACACATGACTTTGGAAATATACACTAATTGTATTGAAAAAAAAAAACTAAATGTTACATAAATTGAAAATGAGCATATTAAAAAAATGAAGGATTGAAAAAAAAAACCATTGACAAAACCTATTTTATTTCCTATAGCTATATGAATACTATTCCTATTTCATTGGTAAACAGAAAAGAAAATCTTGTATTATTTGTTAACACATACGAAGGAAGCTTTCCACGCTGTAGATCACAAAAACAACGTAGTTGTGGACAGTGTCTGAACTACTAGACTATCTTCAACAACATATTATGTCATACCTTTCCATCAATGAAGTTTTTCAATCCTCTATACTGTCTAAGAGATGGAAACATGTGTGGACTGCAGTCCCGATTTTGAAAGTTCTCACAACCTTGTTTGGTTTTTCCGATACAAAGAAAAATCTAGATATATAGAGAAAGTTATAGGACTTTTATATTTCTGGGGAAAAAACTTTAGGAAGGCATTGTAAGCAGAGGCTAAGTATAAAGGAACTTTCACTTATTCATTGATTGGGTAATCGCAAATCATTTTCTCTTGTTGATCGTTGGATTAACTATGTGGTTAAGACTGATGTCAAAAAGCTAACCCTGAACATTGTTCCAGGATACTGTATCTGTGATAAATATTACTATTATGAAAGGTATCAATTACCTCAAAGTGTTTCGGTTGCAGAATCCCTAACTGTGTTGAATCTGTATTGGTGGAAGTTGGACACAAACTGTGGTAATATAAACTTATCCTCTTTGAAAATATTCATTAGCTTGCATTGATGCAGATGATAAACTATTGAAAAACTAGTTGCTGGGAGTCATTGATAGAAGACATGAAATTTATGAAGTGCCATGAATTCGAAAGTATAAAGTTCTCCGGTCTTATTACTGCCAAGTCGATTGAGGTGGAACTCAACGATGATCTTAAGAGAGTTGAGTTGAAAGCATCAAATCTTTGTCCAGTAATTACACGTTAGCCTGAACAATGTGAGATCAATCTGCTCTCTTCTAATAATCTGAGAATGTTAAAATTTAGTGCACCAAACATAACAGAGAAGTAATTCCATAATCATTTTTCTCAACTTCCACTAATCGAGTACTTGAGCGTAGATCATTGTCGTACACTAGAAGGACTGAAGATTTCAAGTCCTCGTCTATAGACATTGTACTTAATGCACTGGGGTAGTCTAATTGAAGTCTTCATTAACACTCCCAAGTTATGTAAATTCACATAATGTGGGCATAGTGTACTACCATTCTCGTCAAATGCTTTATCTCTGTTGGAAGTTACCTGCCAGATGCAGGACATTGCTCCTTAGAATGTTGAAGAGATTAAGGGGCCGTTTGGATTTCTAGTTTCCATAACTCATTACTCTGTTTCCATAACTCATAACTCAAAAATGGTGGGACCGATAACTCAAAGTCCATTTGAGAGCACCATAACTCTGTTTCCATAACTCTGTTTCTGTCACTCAATTCTCTAATTTTTGAGTGATGAGTTATGGAAACTGAAAACACATTTTAGTTGTTTTCAGTTTCCATAACTCAAAACTCAATGGCATTTTTGTAATTAAACTTACACAATGGGACCCAAAACCGCAACTTTTGACTCAATCTTCTCTTCTTTTTTCTTTTTCTTTTTTTTTTCTTTTTCTTTTTTTCTTTCAGCGTCTTTTCTTTTTTTTTTTTTTCTTTTTTTTTTCTTCCTTTCCTCCTTTCCGTGTCTTCTTCCTTTTTTTTTTCTTTTTTTTTTCTTCCTTTCCTCCTTTCAGCGTTTTCTTCCTTTTTTTTTTCTTTTTTTTTTTCTTCCTTTCTTCCTTTCAGTGTCTTCTTCCTTTTTTTTTTTCTTTTTTTTTTCTTCCTTTCTTCTGATCAGCGTCTTCTTCAACGTCTTCTTCCTTCTTTTTTTTTTTTTTTTTTTTCTTCCTTTCTTCTGGGTTTCAACGTCTCCTTTCTTTTTTCTTTTTTTTTTTTTCTTTCTTGGGTGAGCTGGGCACTGAAAAAAAAAAAGAAAAAAAAAACACTGTTTTGAATGACAGGTATGGGACCCACAAATAGTTGAAAAATATTGAGTGATGATAATTGGGTGATGGTGCCAAACAGGTAGGGTGTAGGGAGTTAGGGAATTTTGAGTGATGAGTGATGAGTAATGAGTGATGAATGATAGAAATTGAGTGATGAGTGATGAGCTATCAAAAAAAAAAAAAAATCCAAACAGGCTGTAAATTTCTCGCAAAGCTGAGAAATTCCAAACTATTGACTTTGACAATGAACTCAGCCAAGGTATTTTTTACTTTCTTTGATTTGATATCTTGCTCCTTATCTTTGTTATTTCTATACATCATTTATTCACATATCTTTTAAAAATGTTTCTGGAATTTTTCATTGTAAAGGATATGGTTATACCAAAAAGATTAAGAGAGGGTCAACCATCTTCATCATATAAGGTCTAGCAGTTGAAGGTGAGAATGTCACTGCTACGTACTGGAGATGAAATCACTGAACTTATGGATAGCTTGCTCTGGATTTCTCCTCTTCCAGATATCCTACAAATAGCATATTCGGTTCACAAGGAACCCGGGAAGGAAACCATATCTTTCAAGGTATAACAAAAATTCATCCTAAATTTTTAAACCTTTTGCAGTTATGAATAAATGAAAAAAGAAAAAAGAAGAAACCTATTGAATGTTATGATTTGTGTGGATGCTAGATTGTGCTCAATTCTTAAAACAAATTTATTAATTCGTTTAAATTTTTGCTTCTCTTGCTAAGCAAGGTTGCATCTGCCGCTTCTAGGGGAAAAACCTAAGACTATGAAGGCTGAGGAATGGGCTCTTCTTGACAGGCAGGTACTGGGAGTTATCAGGTTAATTCTATCTAGGTCTGTTGCACACAATGTCGTAAAGGACAAGACTACAGCAGATCTGATGAAGGCACTGTCTAGTATGTTTGAAAAGCCGTCAGCAAACAACAAGGTGCATTTGATGATGAAACTGTTCAATCTGAAGATGGCAGAGAATGCATCAGTAGCACAACATCTGAATGAATTTAACACTATCACAAATCAATTGTCGTCTGTAGAAATTGATTTTGATGATGAGATTCGTGCACTGATCGTTTTGGCTTCTTTGCCAAACAGTGGGGAGGCCATGAGGATGGCAGTAAGCAATTCTACAGGGAAGGAAATGCTGAAATACAATGACATACGAGATTTAATTCTGGCTGAGGAGATTTACAGAAGAGATGTAGGTGAAACCTCAAGATCTAGTTCTGCCCTAAACCTTAAGAGAAGAGGCAAAGGTAATGACAGAAATTCAAATCGGGGCAGATCAAAATCCAGAAATTCTAATCGGAACAGAAGTAAATCTAGATCAGGCCAACAAGTTCAATGCTGGAATTGTGGGAAAACAGGTCACTTTAGGAGGCAATGTAAAAGTCCTAAGAAGAAGAATGAAGATGATTCTACTAATGCTGTAATAGAAGAGGTGCAGGATGCATTACTTCTTGCAGTAGACAGTCCACTTGATGATTGGGTTTTAGATTTAGGAGCTTCATTTCATACCACTCCACATCGAGAAATCATACAGAATTATGTTGCTGGTGATTTTGGTAAGGTGTATTTGGCTGATGGTGAAGCCTTGGATGTTGTGGGTATGGGAAACGTCTGTATATTGTTGCCCAATGGGTCTGTTTGGTTACTGGAACAGGTTCGACACATTCCTGACCTGAGGAGGAATCTAATTTCTGTTGGACAACTTGATGATGAAGGGCATGCAATACTATTTGTTGGTGGTACTTGGAAGGTTACAAAGGGAGCCAGGGTATTGGCTCGTGGAAAGAAGACTGGTACTCTATATATGACCTCAAATCCAAGAGACACAATTGCAGTTACTGAAGCCAGTACTGATACAAGCCTATGGCACCGCAGACTTGGTCACATGAGTGAGAAAGGGATGAAGATGCTGTTGTTAAAAGGGAAACTACCAGAATTGAAGTCCGTTGATTTTGACATGTGTGAAAGCTGCATCTTGGGAAAGCAGAAAAGAGTGAGCTTCTTGAAAACTGGCAGGACACCGAAGGCTGAAAAATTGGAGTTAGTGCACACTGATTTGTGAGGGCCTTCACTGGTTGCATCCCTTAGAGGTTCAAGGTACTACATCACGTTCATTGATGACTCAAGCAGAAAGGTATAGGTTTATTTTCTGAAAAATAAATCTGATGTATTTGAAACTTTTAAGAAGTGGAAGGCCATGGTTGAGACAAAAACAGGTTTGAAAGTAAAATGTTTGAGGTCAGATAATGGAGGAGAGTACATAGATGGAGGGTTCAGTGAGTATTGTGCTGCACAATGAATTAGGATAGAGAAGACCATTCCTGGGACACCACAGCAGAATGGTGTGGCTGAACGCATGAACAGAACTCTCGATGAGCGTGCTAGGAGTATGAGGTTGCATGTTGGACTACCAAAAACTTTCTGGGCTAATGCTGTTAGCACTGCAGCTTACTTGATAAACCGAGGGCCATCAGTTCCCATGGAGTTCAGACTTCCTGAGGAGGTTTGGAGTGGTAAAGAGGTAAAGTTTTCACATTTAAAAGTTTTTGGTTGTGTTTTTTATGTTCATATTGATTCTGATGCTCGTAGTAAATTTGATGCAAAGTCTAAAATATGTTTTTTCATTGGCTATGGTGATGAGAAATTTGGTTATAGGTTTTGGGATGAACAAAACAGGAAAATCATCAGAAGTAGAAATGTGATATTTAATGAACAGGTTACGTACAAGGACAGGTCAACTGTAGTGTCAGATGTTACAGAGATGATCAAAAGAAATCTGAGTTTGTCAACTTAGATGAATTGACTGAAAGTACTGTCCAGAAAAGGAGTGAAGAGGATAAGGAGAATGAAGATTCACAGATAGATCAGAGTACACCTGTAGCTGAAGTCTGTAGATCTTCCAGGACTATTAGACCTCCACAGCGTTATTCACCCACTCTAAATTATCTCTTGTTAACTGATGGTGGTGAGCCAGAGTGTTATGAAGAAGCCTTGCAGGATGAAAATTCAAGCAAGTGGAAGTTAGCCATGAAGGATGAGATGGATTCCTTGTTAGGGAATCAGACATGGGAATTGACTAAATTGCCAGTAAGAAAGAAGGCTTTGCACAACAAGTGGGTATACAGAATAAAGAATAAGCATGATGGTAGCAAACGTTACAAGGCCAGATTAGTTGTTAAAGAGTTCCAGCAGAAGCAGGGCATTGACTACACAGAGATATTTTCTCCAGTTATGAAGATGTCAACAATCATATTGGTACTGGGAATGGTGGCTGCAGAAAATTTACATCTTGAGCAGTTAGATGTGAAGACGGCATTCCTTCATGGTGACTTGGAGGAAGACATTTACATGATTCAGCCTGAAGGGTTCATTTTTCAGGGACAAGAGAATCTAGTCTGCAAATTGAGAAAGAGCTTGTATGGCCTAAAACAAGCTCCTAGACAATGGTACAAGAAATTTGATAGCTTTATGCACAAAATTAGGTTCAAGAGATGTGAAGCTGATCATTGTTGCTATATTAAGTTCTTTGACAATTCTTATATCATTTTACTATTGTATGTGGATGATATGCTCATTGCAGGGTCTAGCATTGAGGAGATTAATGATCTGAAGAAGCAATTGTCAAAACAGTTTGCAATGAAGGATTTGGGAGCTGCAAAGCAAATCCTTGGTATGAGAATCATTAGAGACAAGGCTAATGGTACATTGAAACTTTCACAATTAGAGTATGTGAAGAAAGTTCTTAGCAGGTTCAACATGAATAAAGCTAAACCAGTGAGCACACCCTTAGGTAGTCATTTCAAACTAAGTAAGGAACAGTCACCGAAGACAGAAGAAGAAAGGGACCATATGAGCAAGGTACCTTATGCCTCAGCTATTGGCAGCTTGATGTATGCTATGGTGTGTACAAGGCCAGACATTGCACATGCAGTGGGAGTTATGAGCAAATTCATGAGTAGGCCTGGAAAGCAGCATTGGGAGGCAGTTAAATGGATTCTGAGATATCTGAGGGGTTCATCAGATACATGTCTTTGCTACACAAGTGCAAGTTTGAAACTGCAGGGCTATGTAGATGCTGATTTTGCTGGTGATATTGATAGTAGAAAAAGTACTACTGGGTTTGTATTTACTTTGGGTGATACAGCTATATCATGAGCTTCAAATCTACAAAAGATTGTTACTTTGTCTACTACAGAAGCTGAGTATATTGCAGCAACATAAGCTGGAAAAGAGATGATTTGGTTAGATGGTTTCTTAGATGAATTGGGTAAGAAGCAGGAGATGGGCATTCTACACAGTGACAATCATAGTGCAATTTTTCTTGCTAAAAATTCGGCTTTTCATTCAAAGTCGAAGCATATAGAGACGAAATACCACTTTATCCGTTATCTTGTTGAAGATAAGCTGATAATACTTGAGAAGATTTGTGGATCTAAGAACCCGACTAACATGTTGACTAAGGGTGTCACTATTGAGAAGCTGAAGCTGTGTGCAGCTTCAGTTGGCCTTCTAGCTTGAGGACAGGAGAATGAGTTGCAGGGATGAGGAATTGGCTTTTGGAAGACAGTGGCTGATGTTGGTGATTAAACTAGTCTCCAAGTGGGAGATTTGTTGGGCTTTGTGGAGACTAGTTTATATTTGATCTGGTTGACGACCCGACCCGACCCGACTCGAACAATGTTGCGTGGTTTTTAATGGGAGATTTTCTAAGGCTTAGTCCATGGAGCGAAGGCTTTTTGTAGCTCCTGTGCACAGGATATAAAAAACCGTTTTTTTGGTGATTAGGGTTTTTGTCTTGTTGTATTTTTGAGAGAGCAAAAACACTGTAGCCGCACTCTTTATTTTTCCCTGATAATAGTAAAATCCCTGCAACTCCGGACGTAGGCAAATTGCCGAAGCACGTAAATATTGTCTTGTGCGTGTGATTGTTTTTCTCTGGCGTGGGTTTTCTCTATTTTCTTTGTTTTCTCACAGGTTGGGAATTTCGGGTTAAATTCCCTATAGTTTTGGTGTGATGGACCTCTAGATTTTAAAAATCTCTCAGTAAAGATGACGGTGTAATCAATTGTGTTGTTCATGTGGTTTATATGAAAACTTTTGCTCTATGTATAGAACCTTTAAATTTATTTATATTGAAAGAGAAATGGAAAAGTTTGGCTCAAGTTTTTGAGTATTCAGTATAAGCAGAGATTCAAACATATGCATGTATATAGATTACCAATAAATAAATAAAAAAAGTCAAAACTCAAAGAGAGTCAAGAATATGACAACAATACAAACACCATCACAATCTAGATATAGTTAAGTTGATAAAAAAATTTCAGCACTTCTTTCAAGTTTTCATTGAAATAACATGTTGAATTGTACTTAAATCAATCATTTAGTTTGAGTTTCACTTTAGTTGCAACAAAATATCTATGGGCAGACTTTCATGGCTTCATGCATATAATTTTTTTCTATTATGCAATACATTTTGAAAGCCAATTTATCAAACTACAAAAGCACTCTGTGACAACATATTGATTCATATTTGTTTGTACATTTAGGGTAAAAGCCACATGTAGTGACGAGAAAAATTAGCAATTATTTTTGGTAGGACATTAGAAAAATGTAGTTGTAGTACTAAAAAAAGCTTGTAAGGCCAGCAAAACTTGATGCTAAGAAAGGTTTCAAATAATATGTAAATCTATCACCCCACAAGTGTTTCTTCTTCCTTCCGCGCCGGCCCCCCCCCCCCCCCCCCCCCCTCTTTTTCTGGGGATAGGAAATTATGGCTTGTTCGAGCATGGGTGGGAAAATAAAAAGACATGTAAATGGAAGTTTGAGTAAAGAACGACGGAATTAAAAAATTTTGAAGCTAAAGCTGATAATAGCATGTCATTAGGGAATGGTTCCTCCAGTCAACTATACTATCTACTATTGGTCTTAAATTCTGTTATATCCTCAACAACCAACGGATTGGCTTGGTAAGAGCTATAACCCCTTCTATTGCCATGACTCTCTTAGAGGCATAGTTCTTCCGTGCAGATAGTCTACTTCTGAACCACCTTTAAGTTGGGTTTTGGCTTAGTATCACCAGCTCTTCTGAACCACGTTATTTGTTAGGCTTAGAATGCACTGCTACTCCAAATCATATCATTGAAACTACCATATATCTAGAGCGAAAGAAGGTTATGAGGATGTGACTTCTATTATTTACCTTACTATCTTGGAAGTTTGTATATGTCCTGTATATCTCCTATTATACCTAATTTGCTAGTTTCTTGGAGTAGATGCTAAAAGTTATAATCATGGTATTCTAAACGAGTGTATTTATAAAAATAAATAATTCCCAATAACTATCACTGATTCATAATTTGATGAATAAGATCCATTCTGACATAAAAGAAGACTAATTTAACTACATCCAATCTCTTAAACCTTTTTGTTTTAGCATTTTGATAGTGTTACTAACTCTTTACTTTATATCAGTTCTCTTATGAAAAGCCTATTCTTAGAGGGGAAAAGCCTAGCTATTGCAAACTCCTTCCAGTTCCGTGTTGGAGGCATTGCCTTGAGTCTATGATAGTTGAAAAGTCTAGGATTGTTGCAGATAAAGAAACTCTAAAGGCAGAGGAAACAAGGCTGGAGAAATATTTTAATGAGAACACGGAAATTTTGGAGAGCTTCCAATTCCTTTCTGGCGTCGTTTCTTAAATATTGTCAAGATCAAGAGGTTTAAGGGATCTTCATACAAAAAGATTTTTTAAGCAATATTTTTCTTACAATGTAGGGAACTGTAAATCCTCTCATAATCTGTGACTTCTGGCTTGTCTAGTAGAACCTTGCTGCAAACTCGTGTTATTTTTTAGTTTATATGAATATTCTAATTGTCTGAATATTTTGTAAGACTACTGTTGACACTTAGGAACCTGTTAAAGATGTTCTTAGGTTAGAAATTCTAGCACTATGCCTCTTAAGCATGGTGTCTTTGTGGCAGCAGTGCTGGTGATGCCGTTTCTATTCAAGTTATATCACCTGTTGTTCTTATTACTTATGGCATATGAGAACACTAGAATGCGATTTACTGAAATGGTATGGTGCTTGGCCTGGCTTTTAGTATTTACTCTTTAAGTTAGAAATGATTCTCATAAGCTTGATTAAAAGTAACTAGCCTAATCACACGTACTTCGCACATGCAATGAAGCTTTTTATTTTTTGGATTTACACGTTTTACTCATGGGGATTTTATTTTATTTTATTTTTTTTAAGAAGAAGTTGTATTAGTACTTGACTACTAATGCGAGAGAGAAATGTGGAGGTGGGATAAAAACAGTTCAGTGATAAAAAAAAATGGTACGTTTATGGAAAAAGGAAAAAGCTATTTTTTTTATATATATTTTTTCTAAAAGAAGAAGTTGTATTAATACTTGACAACTAACGTGAGAGAGAAACGTGGATTTGGGAGAAAAAACCGTTTTTTTTTTTTTATATTTAAATTTGGCTAAAAATTAGGAGTTTTTGAAATTCTAATTATACATGTCTAACCCTATGATTTCAGCCATAGATACAGATGAATTTGGGGGTATTTTGGGCATCTAAATAGGCGATCCCAAATGGGGTAATCCCATTTGGTTTGAAGCTATTTATACTTCAATACCTGAGCTCCACACCATTGAAACTACTTAACTAATATTAACTAATTTAATGCAAGGTTTCTAAGAAATCTCTTGTATATACCTCAACTTCTGTACTATTATTAGATTTTGTGCTTTCTCCTCCAGTAATTAATTATTATTTTTTATTGTATAAGATAAGATTATTTTACTTTTGTATATCATCTTAACTTCTTTGCTTTAAATGGCACGCTGTTAGCCACTTAAAATATGTTCATTTTATCATGTAACCAAAGTGAATACTTCCGTTAGTAAGCAGCCAAAAACCTAGTAAAATCTACCAAAATTGTCCAAAATTAGCATAGGCAGCATGCTTGTCTATGCTTTACAATAGCAAATAATGAAACCCACCAATATTTTGCTCATTTTTTAGGTTTCGGGGGTATTTTGGAAAATTTGGGGGGGGGGGGTGTATTTTTAATCATTTTTTAGGTTTTGAGATGTATTTATGTCATTTTTTTGGTTTAGGGGGATATCTTGTTCAATTTTTATGTTTTAGAAATTTTTCAGTCATTTTTTAAGTTTTGAGGGTATTTTGGTAATTTTAAGTGGTTTTTTTAGCTTATGTGGTCTTTCTTTAGGTTTGGAGGGTATTTTGGAAACTTTAAAGGATTATAGGAGTACTTTAGTCATTTTCAAGTTTAAGGGGCATTTTGGTAATTATGATTATTAGGTTATTGGGTGGGTTGGGGTTTATCCATAATAATTGGGTTAGGTTGGGATTGGGTTAGAAGTAATTAGTTATATGGGTACTAAATGAGTAAATGAGTTTTAACCAAACTAACAGTCCTCCCCAAACCCACCCATTTGACGCCCCTAGTATTGGGGATGAACCACCCCTTAACTTGATTTGATTGGGTGAATGGGATAGGGATCTGTAGCCAATTGAATGGTCAGTCAAATCTAGGTCTCTCAGGTTGTTGGTTAGGTGGGGCAGAATGTCAGCTGACATGGTCTGGGCTACAATAGATAACGATAGCAAAAAAAAAAATCCAACCATTCTTTAACCACTTGTAGCCTGGATCAAGTGAGGCAATAACACAATAATGAGTATTTTTGGGTTTATTTGATTTGAACCTATACAATTGACTCAACAAGAAAATGAGAAAACGAGAGATGAGAAACAAAGAAAATATACGTTAATCAAAAATGATATTTTTGCCAACATATCTATTGTGTGACAAAACATAAAACATATTATATTAGTTATGTAAGAATATTTGAAACTCGAGTTTCACTGGAAACTTAAATAAATAATCAACAAAATTTTTCTTGCTGTGAATCTAATCTAACACAGATATACAAGAATGACTTCATATTACCAGTTCGTATGCTTTAAACACACATTTGGGTTAGCTTTGTCGACGTCCTTAAAAGAGCTAGGGAATGTTTGTTTGAGCATAAAAGAATGGCTAATGTAACAAAAAATGCAGGGAATGGACTTTTTCTTTTCTTTTCTTTCCCTTTGCACAGCAAGCAAGAAATGGGGAAGAGTGAAATCAGTATTCTCGAAAATTAATTAGGTAAGTTGATGTTATTAACAATAATGTTTAATTGGATAGTTGTGTTTTTATGCCATTAGATCTCATAATAATCTACGATTTAAAAAATATTGTGCTGTAAATCAGTCAAACAGCTCGAGCTCAATTAGGAAAATAATTTGTTTTATATTCGTTGGTGTTGTAAATAAGTCAAGCTCAGGCTCAAGTTTAAGCTTAACTACTGAACAAGTCAAACTCAAACATAATACTGTATTCATAAACATGATGATTCAATTTTGATAGGAACCCCTATATAGATAATAATTGTCATAATGTTGTATTTAGTTTGTTAGTTAGTTACAATTCCAAGCATGTCAATCACATTTAACACACGTTGAAATTATTAATGCACATGAGGAATAATAGAACCATTAGGGTAAGGCCATGTGGGCTAATAGAAAAGTTTTATGGTTCTATAAATACCTAATTATAATCATATTACCATTATTGAAGAATAAAATAAACTCACTGCTTATTGCATTAGTGTGACTTTCTCTCTTAATCTCTTTCTTTCTCTATGGAGGGTGACTACCTTGAATTAAGTTAATTTCGCTACAATTCCTATCCATCTCCATTAGGAACCACAAGGTTCCTAACAAGTAGTATCAGTACCGTCAATCTTGAGACGAGCAATTGTGACTGAAGAAAACTTAAGAAAGAAATACAACAAATTGTGAGCAAAGCTTCAGAAGATGTCAAAGATATTTCAGAAAAAGGTCAAGGCCTTGGCTGAATCTAAAAAGGCCATGAAAGAAGAACTCTCAAGATTGCAAACGGATCTTAAGAACATGATAGAAGAGGAGTCACAGCTTCTTGAAGGTACAAGCAACTAGTTTCAAGTTGTTGAATCAACAAAAACTGTCTCTAATATTGAAGGTGCAAGCAAAATTGAAATTGGTTGAGAACATGACGAAAGAGGAGTCGCAGCTTCTTGAAGGTACAAGCGACAAGTTTCAAGTTGTTGAATTAACAAAAACTGCCTCTAATATTGAAGGTGCAAGCAAAATTGAAATTGGTTGAGAACATGACGAAAGAGGAGTCGCAGCTTCTTGAAGGTACAAGCGACAAGTTTCAAGTTGTTAAATTAACAAAAACTGCCTCTGATATTGAAGGTGCAAGTGAAATTGAAATTGATCACTCATTAAGCCAAGAGCATGAGGTTGGGCTTTTGAACCAAAAGGCTTCGCCATCTCTTGATTTAGAGCAAACAAAGCTCGAAGCCATGTCAAATGTATGCAATGGGCAATTCTTAATCTCTTCCAAAGTTTCCATCGTATCAAATTCTTGCTTTTCAACAATTAAAATTGATACGAGATCAACAAATAATTGATGCCAAAACACAAAGCGTGGGTTCCATCATCAATTCTTGGAAGTAATATGAGATCATCAAATTTCATTATTGTTCCAAACCCAAACCTATGAAGCCTATCAAGTCTATCAAGATTTGTATATAATTCCATTCAACTATGATTTGGAGTGTAATGGAAATGAGGCTATCCAACACAATTCAAGGAAGGAACACTCCCTTGATCAAATTGTTTCAGGACCAATCTAGAGTGCAACAAGATTCACTATGATTGATGCTATTTCCTCATGTGATTCTTGAGCTAATGATCACAGAGCAAAGCAAGAGAAGATTTGCCAACAATATGATCAAATGCTAGGAAGTATTTGACATTTTCAACGGTCGAGATACTTTGGCCTATTGGGTTAGTGGTCAATTTCCCCTCATGAAGGTGTCATTTCAAGGAGCACCTTTTGGAGAAGGTGTTTTGAAGTGGAGGGAAATGACAGTAACCCCTTTATAGATAACAATTGTTGTAATGTTGCATTTAGTTAGTTTCTTGGTTAGTCAGTTACAGTTCCCAGCATGTTAATCACATTTAACACATGTTGGAATTATTAATGCACATGGGGAATAATAGAACCATTAGGATAAGGCCATATGGGTCAATAGAATAGTTTTATGGTTCTATAAGTACGTACTTATAATTACATTTCCATTATTGAAGAATAAAACCAACTCATTGCTTAATGCGTTATCTTTCTCTCTTAATCTCTTTCTTTCTTTATAGAGGGTGACTACCTCGAATTAAGTTAATTCCCCAATGATTTCCATCAATTCTCCTACAATTCCTATCCATCCCCATTAGGAACCACTAGGTTCCAAACAAATTTAAATACATATAATAATTATATTTTTAAATTAGTTTTACAATATCCCCTGTTTGGTTTCAAAATATGGGATACCATATAGGCATATACCAGGAACCAAGCTTATGGGAAAAACCAAGTAAGATTTTTATTTTTATAAATTGAGGAAGACAATTATGAACTCCCACCTTTGGGCATAAAAGAGTAGAAGTGTTTTGAGTCACAAGAATAATAGTAAGATAGAATTGTTTTGAACTTCAATTTGAAAGAAAGTCCTTTGCACTTCAACTTTATATGAACTAGCCGCGAACCTGCGCGTTGCGTATGATAATTATTTTTATGGTGGTTTTATTAAATTTTTTATACAATTTAAAATAATTTAATAAAGAGTAATGTGTTTTGTAATTATATTTTTATTTATTATAAGAATAATCATAAATATAATATAGGAACAATCATAAATCATAAATTTAATAATTTTTGGTCTACTAAAATGAAAAAAAAAATACAATTTTTCTCAAATTTCAAAAGGAAAGTTAATGAAAACATTTATTTTTTTTTTTTATAAAAGTTATTTATAACATTTTGTGAATCATTAAAAAGAATATAAAATTTGAAAATTATTCTTTTAGTTTTAAACAAACTTTCTCAAGCTTATTTTTTCTACCTACAATCCAAAACACTGAAAAAAGTAACTAAAAAAATTAATAAAACTTAACTATGATTAATTGGACTAATTAAGAAAATAATTTGTTGTTTATAATCTACTAAGATTATTTTCTTTGCAGAAATTGTAATTTCATCCACCCAAAACATATTATCAAATAAACAATTATTAGCAAAATCTAAAAATTGAATTTCTATAAATGCATTGTAATAATAATAATAATAATAATAATAATAATAATAATAATTGCAAAAGATAAAATTTGTCTCTCATCCAATAATTTTTGTTTAGCTAACCTTTGCTTTTCTCTAAATAAATGACATTACAAAATACTTCTAATACAATTATTAAGAGTACTTTGTCCACCACAAAGAATCAAAAACTAAACAAAAATGATTAAAGTCTCATAGTTTAACATCTAAATTGAGCACTATAAAAATCATGCTATCAAATTACAATAACCACCAAATTAAATTATCCAAATCATGCTATGTAGTAGAATAACATTATATTTTTATATGCTATATTTAATCCTTTATAATGCAATAGGATAACATTTAACAATTAAAGAGAGAAAAAAAAATGCAACAATTAAAAAAAATAAAACTGAATCACATTAACCCAAAGTAGATTAAAGAATATAAAAAATTATCAACCTAAAGTGAAGATGCAAGAAAAAAAAAAATCCACCCAAAAATTTTGTGTGTGTGTGTGTGTGTTTGAGAGAGAGAGAGAGAGAGAGAGAGAGAGAGAACCTTTTCTCTATAAGGGAAAATTATGCATAGAATGAAAGAGATAGTGACAAATTTATAGTAAGCGTGTGTGAATAAGAAGAGACAAAAATAGAAAAAGATGAAGGGAAAGATGAAGAATGATATTAATGTATAAGATAGTGGAGAGATGAGAAAGTGAGGAAAGGAGAAAAGTTGGAGAAGTAGTAGGGAGATGAAAAGATAAGAGAGGGAGAAAAGTTGGAGATGTGTAAATATGAAATAAAAATATATTAAAAATTGTTAGGTTCTAAGGATTAGGATCTAATGTATTTAGAACTTCAATTTGTATGTTGGCAAACCATGATTAAAACAATGTTTAGTCGTGTGTTAGACTTGCTCAAAGTATGGGATTTAATGTAAAGTTGGAATCGAGTTTTTATGCAAAATTACTATTAACTTTCTGTGAGACTCGATCGATCGAAAATTAGGCTCGATCGATCGAAAATCGGGCCAAATCGTTTTTCTGCAGAAAATTCCAACTCAGCCCTAGTCCATTTAATGTATAGGGTTTTATGTTTTGCCCTAAGTATATAAGGGAAAACCCTAGCCACGTTTTTAGAGTTCAGAATGCTGTGTTTGTGAATCTCATTGTGAGATCTAGAGGTGTTTACCTTCACATACACTTAGGGTTTACAAACTTGAGATTCATGTCAAGAGTTGTGTAGATCAATACAGTTGCAGAATCAAAAGAGCACAAAGATATACAAGTAGGTGCGCTTGTGGATTTGCTGAAGAATTTCGGAAAGAAGGAGTCCGTGGATCTCGGAGCTATCATGGGGTCATGGTAGTAAGTTTCCTACACTTGGGTAGCAATAAGATGTTAGTGGTCTAAGTCTTGTTGTGTAAACTTCGATTCTTTCATAGTGGATTCAGTTTACCTTGAGGATAGCTAGGTCAAATCCTCCCCAGGTTTTTACCGGTGTGGTTTCCTGGGTCATCATATCTTTGTGTTATTTTTTTTTTCCGCTGCTTTGTTATTTTTGCTTATTTGTGTTAACCTTGATTTAATTAAATTACCTAAGTTAATCACTTGGCTAATTTTCTAGGTTAATCTGTTGGGTTTAAGGGGTCTAAACGAACTGACAAGTGGTATCAGAGCGGGTAGCTTTTGTTTTGATCCTTTGATCTTTTAGCTGATCCTTGACCTCTGTTGTCATGGAACACGGACACTCTCTTGTTGTTCCACCTCACTTTGATGGAAACAACTATGCTTATTGGAAAGTAAGGATGAAAGCTTTCCTGAAATCCATTGATGAGAGAGTTTGGAATTCCGTTGAATACGGATGGGAGAAGCCCACTACGCCTGTGAGTGAGTGGCAAACTTCTCAAAAGGAGGCAGCCGCTTTTAATAGCAAAGTTATGAATGCTATTTTTAATGCTGTTTCCATGGAGGAATTTAAGAGAATCTCTAATGTTGAGGTTGCTCATACTGCTTGGAAAATCCTCCAGACTGTGCATGAAGGCACGAAGGCGGTTAAAATTAATAAGTTGCAGCAATTAACCTCTAGATTTGAAAGTATTAGAATGAATGATGATGAATCCTTTGATGAATTCTATGCTAAATTGAATGATATTGTTAATTCTGCTTATAATTTGGGTGAAATCTATGATCAACCTAAAATTGTTAGAAAGATTCTTAGATCTTTGACTGAAGACTTTAGACCCAAAGTGACTGCCATCACTGAGAGCAAGGATGTGGACGCCATCCCTGTTGAAGAACTTGTAGGATCTCTTCAGTCCTATGAGTTAGACCTCCCTAAGACTAACAAATCAAAATCAATGGCTCTTAAGTCTGTTGATGATGTTGATGATGGTGGATTTGATGATGAACTCTCTGCTACAGAAATTGCCTATCTTGCCAAGAACTTTAGAAACTTTCTTAGGAACAATAACAGAAGGGCAAGAGGCAAGAACACTGCTGAACCTAGAAATTTTAGGAAGAATGATCCCATTAAAGTCAATAACACTGAAAAACCTAAGGAGAAAGTGGGACAGCCTTCTAATAATTCTTTGGGACAACAATGTTATGGTTGTCAAGGGTATGGTCATTAAAATCTGAATGTCCTACATACTTGAGGTCTAAGGGTAAAGCTATGGCTGTAACCCTTAGTGATGATGAAGTTTCCGACAATGAATCCGCTAGTGATGAGGATGGAAACTTCATTGCTTTCACTGCTACTACGGCAGTTAATGAAAGCATGTCTGTTGAAGAGAACCCTTCTGATGGGGAACTCTCTGAGGATGCAGATTTACAGGAAGCCTACAATAAACTTTGCAAAGTTGCTGCAAAGGATGCCATGAATGTTGAGTTAGGCTTGAAGAAAATCGCATCTTTGGAACTTGAAAAGAAAAATTTACTTGTTAAATTGTTTGATGCAAATGAGCTTTTGAATAATGTGAAAATTGAGAACATGCTCTTACTTGATAAAGTTAAATGTTTGGAACTTGATTTATCTGTTGCTAGAGAACAAACTAATAGGACTGCAAGCTCCAAACTTGATCACATGCTGAGTATTCAAAAGTCTCCTTCTGATAAAACTAGTTTAGGTTATGAGGAAAGTATTTCTGTGCTTGAACCTTCTTCCACTAAATTTGTTCCTTCTTCTGAACCTTCTAAGAGTGAGATTGTCAAACCCTTGGTGAGTGAACCTGTCAAACCTATAAATGTTACTCCACCTAGGAAGATTAGGGTTGATCTTCAAGCTTCTCATTCTAGAGCTTCTACTTCTACTAAGGGCAAATTGCATGATAAGCCTGCATGGGTTTGTCATTTTTGTGGAAAACCTGGACACATTCGTCCAAATTGTTTTAAGTTGCAAGCTGCGAAGCGAGCAAATAAAACTAAAGTACCTGTGCCTCAAGCACATGATCCTATGGTACTTATTGGTGAATTGGTAAAGGCGTTAAACCTTTATACCAATCCTGAAGTTGCTCAGAATTCTAATGTGAATCATAACTCCAATGCAAGAGTTGCATCTAAGAAGTCTTGGATGCAAAAGGCTCGATCTAATTGAGTCTGTCTGACATGGTCCTTGTGCTTCATTGCTCTATCTTTGGTGACCTCTGTTTCTAGGATTTGCATTGCATTACATTCATGCATTTCATTCTAGGATTTTTTTTTATATAAAAAAAAAAAAAAATTTTTTTGCAAATTGTGTTTTTGCTATTTTTTCTTGAATTTGAAGATAAGGTTGGTCAATCAAATTTTACATGTCATATGTATGTACCTTATTTAGCTTTGATGCACTTATTTCTTTTGCACTTTACTAGCTAAAGTCTTGTTGTGCATGTTGTGTGGGAAGATGCTATATTTGTTGATCACATGATCTTGATTTTGAAGTCATATGTCTTTGATTGTTGGACTTGAACTTATTGAGAAAGGCATAAATAACCATCTCACCACTGTTTACTAGCCAATCATGAACACCTTAGTGCATATCGTAAGATTTTGTGCTCGAGAAAGTGTAGCACATGCACAAAAAGAACATAAGGTGTAGCCTCTATTAAAATTGGTGTGTACATTATTGGGCTATAATAATCTCACAAATTCAAATAAAATTCGTGTGTACATTATCCTGGCTTTTATTAAGTTTTTAATCAATCAAATTGAATAATGAGGCAAATCAAGAAACTTACATGATTGCAAGCTTTTATTCTAGGAGATGTGGGAGTTATAGGATGTAACTCTTTAAGTCATAGTCTCTTTCAAATTCATGTGATGGATTTTGTAGAAATTGTGATTGATCTCTATGTGTATATCACCTCACATGTTTCTCAAGTTTATGCTAGTTGCACACACTACACAAGTTATTCTTTGCTAAGCTGTGTACATGATATTGTGTGTGTTTTTGGCCTGACCAACCAAGTTTGAGAATTTCAGGAAATTGATGCAGAACATGTTTGCTTGTTTGTTTTTTTTTTTTTTTTTTTGGTATATTGAAAGAAATTTCTGCTTTGAGAAATCTGGGTTGAATACATGAGTTTTTGGAAAACATCTCATCTCATACTCATGCATTTTATTTATAAAATCTATTGCTTTGAGGAGTTTTTGATCTAAAATGTTTGGTTTTTCAAAACTGTGTTTTTTCCAAAATTTCGATCGATCGAAACTGATTTTCGACCGATCGAAAATGTTTTAAAATACTCAGAAACTCTCTGGTTGGCTTGATCGGTCCAAGCTTGTTTTGGATCAATCGAAGCTATTTTCGATCGATCGAATGTAATTTTCAATCAATCGAAAATCAGGATGACTAGTTTTAAAAAGGTTCTTTTCCACGTGACTCTTTACCTTTCAAAACTTTTTCAAAAGTTTTTGTCTCCCTACCAACCGGTCAAGCACTTTTCTTGGAGATTTTGTCGTTTTCTTCCAATTCTTTTGCATAATCTCTCTCTCCCAAGTCTGGTAAGTCCTTTATGCCCCTCCCTCTGCATTTATTTCCTAGTTTCATGCATTTTGGGGTATTTTCGGCATTTTAGGATTTTTGTCTTTTTGGGATTGATTTTGGCTCTTTTTCTTTAAAATTTTTCATGGGTTTTTGTGGGGACAGTATATTCAAACACTCCATATGGTTTAATTTGGTTAATTTGGTGTTTTGAGGAAAATTTAAAATTCTAGGGCTTGAAATTGAGAAAATTGGGGGTTTTGTTCAATTTGAGTTAAATTGATGAAATTGGCTTGTTGGATTGTTTAATTTGATCATTATATTGAGTTAATTGGATGTTGTGTTGATCAATTAATCAATTTGTTGTGTTTTGAAAAATTGGATTTTTTCAAATTGGGTCTTTTTGATACCAACCACTTGCTCAAGCTAATTTTGTTAATTTGGATCATAATTGAACATATCACTGCATTAGTACATGCATCATTTTATGTTCATGCTCATGCATCATATAAATTTGCTATTTTTTTCTATATTTTTATGCTGTGCTAACTTGCAGTCTGCCCTTGGTATTTGTTTTTGCTCTTCTCTTTCTGTGTCTCTCTCTTTTCCTTAGCACTATGCCTAGGAAAACTAGAGCCCATAGGACTTCTGATCCTTCTCCTTCTTTTGACACCGAGCGGTTCCCTAGTGAGTCAAACCAAGTCACCTATGAGACTCTGAACCTTAGGCATCATATTTGGGCTGAGCCTAGGGTCGTCCTAGATGAGGTAGATCCTGAGGTGCGACGTAATTTTACACGTCGGGGTTGGTTACCTTTGCTCGAGTATGAGCATTCTCCTCCTCCTGCCACCTTGATTAGAGAGTTCTATTCGAACCTCTCTATTCATGTCTACGATAACGACACCTTGGTAAAGGTGTGGTTACGTGGTGTGGAGTATCGCATTACCCCTTCGGTAGTGTCTGATGCTCTTGGGGTGCCCATAATTGACCATCCCGTTTTTCCTTACGAGGAGTCTCCACCCCTTGATGACGTTCTGTCATACATCACTGGGTCTTCTATCCAGTGGGGTTCTGATCCTCGGATCACTTCGGCTGAGCTTTCTGAGCTTCACTATCTCTTCTTTAGGATAGCGTGTCATTCTTTGTGGCCTATTTCGCATGTCCACACCATCCCTCTTGAGCGATGTGTGTTTTTGTATGCTCTTGTCACTGATGCGCCTATCAGTTTTCCGCATTTGTTCCTTCGTTCTTTGAACGAGGTTCATCGATCCAGTTCTACGGCTCATGCTTTGTTTTTTCCTGTTTTTATTCATAGGATTCTCCTTTTTCTTGGTTTTGGTGAGTATCCTGCTTCTGAGCCTGTACATGTCATTGCTCCTATTGGTGCTACCTTTTTGAGGCAAAGGGCTGCTCAACTTCGAGCTAGCTCTAAGCGTCCTAGGGTAGAGCCTTCTGGTGTCACTCCACCCCCGTCTTCTTCTACAGATACTCATGCAGCTGGGACGTCTTCTGATCTTGCCGTTGCTGCTGCTGCTGCTGCTGTTCCTCCACCGTTTGATGAGGTTTCTGACCTTCGTCGGACGCTTGATACTATCGTGACCATTCAGGCGGCTCATGGTCAGCTTTTGGTGGACATCCTTGATGAGCTACGTGCGTTACAAGCGGATTTGGTGGCTCTCGTCGATCTCCTCCACCTCCTTTTGATGATGAGTGAGTGCCCTTTGGCAATTCGTCACAAAAAGGGGGAGTGCATGTTCATTTGTATCTAGGAGATTTTTTTTGGAGATTTACATTTTAGGGGGAGTTTTGTTTACTTGGTAGTGATACTGCGGAGCTTGTGGAGTTATTAGATTGTATCTAGGTGCTTCACTGTGTATACTCATTTTTAGCTCTTGTTTAGGAGATATTTTGTTGAGATACATTTTTCTTATTTCACTATGCTACTTTGCTTATTGATTTATATTGATGATGTTATTCATGATATATGTCTTTATTTTGTGTCATGTGAAATCAAGAAGTTTTTTTTATATATTCCTTGTTTCTTTCTTCCACACATGCGTTTATGTGTTTGTTAAGTGTTACAGGAATATACAGGTTGCTTTCAGTCAAACTGCTGTCTACTTTGCAACTGTTAGATAGTAGTTTAGGTTGAATTGTCTAAGTGGCTTTTTATTGTAATGGGCTATTTCAATTTGTAACTTTGAGCTTTTTGTTAAGTCTGTGTTTTGTCACGGATTGCCAAAGGGGGAGTTTGTTAGGTTCTAAGGATTATGATCTAATGTATTTAGAACTTCAATTTGTATGTTGGCAAACCATGATCAAAACAATGTTTAGTCGTGTGTTAGACTTGCTCAAAGTATGGGATTTAATGTAAAGTTGGAATCGAGTTTTTATGCAGAATTACTATTAACATTCTGTAAGACTCGATCGATCGAAAATTAGGCTCGATCGATCGAAAATCGGGCAGATCGTTTTTCTGCAGAAAATTCCAACTCAGCCCTAGTCCATTTAATGTATAGGGTTTTATGTTTTGCCCTAAGTATATAAGGGAAAACCCTAGCCACGTTTTTAGAGTTCAGAATGCTGTGTTTGTGAATCTCATTGTGAGATCTAGAGGTGTTTACCTTCACATACACTTAGGGTTTACAAACTTGAGATTCATGTCAAGAGTTGTGTAGATCAATACAGTTGCAGAATCAAAAGAGCACAAAGATATATAAGCAGGTGCGCTTGTGGATTTGCTGAAGAATTCTGGAAAGAAGGAGTCCGTGGATCTCGGAGCTATTATGGGGTCATGGTAGTAAGTTTCCTACACTTGGGTAGCAATAAGATGTTAGTGGTCTAAGTCTTGTTGTGTAAACTTCGATTTTTTCATAGTGGATTCAGTTTACCTTGAGGATAGCTAGGTCAAATCCTCCCCAAGTTTTTACCGGTGTGGTTTCCTGGGTCATCATATCTTTGTGTTATTTTTTTTTTCCGCTGCTTTGTTATTTTTGTTTATTTGTGTTAACCTAGATTTAATTAAATTACCTAAGTTAATCACTTGGCTAATTTTCTAGGTTAATCTGTTGGGTTTAAGGGGTCTAAACGAACTGACAAACATAATTATAAGAAAATGGAAAGAAAAAAGAGAATGACATGAATGCTAACGTGGCTCAACATGAGCGTAACAACATTAAACGCTATGTTTCAGCTTTTAGTAATATATAGATTATTAATTGAAGGACTGTGATGTGCCTTGCATGGTGTTAGGGTCATAATTATTATTTTTTGGTATATTCTTAGAAATAATGCATTTTACTTGTAATTTGGTAGATCTAAGATATGCAGTGTATTGAGAAATCAAAACAAGTGACATCATTAAAGACATGAAGATTGAACCAAAAAACAAGTAAAGAAAAGTTGAAATAGTGAACCTCGACATTAGTCACGACACATGCTCGACACTAGCATCTATCAAGATTAAATGATGGAACTCAACACATGCTCGACACCTCTCAATATATTGAGCTACGCAAATCTAGAATTCTCATATCAGAATTTTTGCCCATGATAACTTGGATTACTATGGTTTGGTTTACTAAAGGGTATAAAAACTTTATTTTAAAAAGTCATCAGAGAACTCATATACTTTTGGAGAAGCTACCGCATTCTTGTGTGCCTTAGGATTTTGAAACCGAGTACTTCTAGATCTTTAACGTGCTTTGAAGTGAAGAACATTGCACTCAACAACAAACATCAATTGCTAGAAAGTTAGTCACGTACTGTGATCCATGCAAAAAGAAATAAGTCTTTACAAGATTAGGGTCAATTGCGTATTGGAGTAAAGGTCAACTGTAAGTTGGTATTTTGGAAAAGGCTATGGTAGTGGTAAAATTCCTTATACTTGTAACCGCTTGATTATTGATTAGTGGATTCTTGAAAGTGGTGACTTGAAAATCACCCGGTTGGGTTTTTACCTTGCGAAAGATTTTTCCCATTAGTAAACAAATCACCGAGATAATTTAATTTCCATTGCACTTTAGTGTATTTGATGATTTATGTGTGCATCCACGTTTGCACGTAATTTGAACTAGTTAATCAACTTGGGTAATTAAATTAACCAATCGGGTTCAATCTATGACCCAACACATGACTTTGGAAATATACACTAATTGTATTGAAAAAGAAAAAAACTAAATGTTACCTAAATTGAAAATGAGCATATTAGAAAAATGAAGGATTGAAAAAAAAAAAAAAACAACAACAACAACAACCACCATTGACAAAATCTATTTTATTTCCTATAGCTATAGGAATAATATTCCTATTTCATTGGTAAACACAAAAGAAAATCTTGTATCATTTGTTAATACATACGAAGGAAGCTTTCCACGTTATGGATCACAAGAACAACATAGTTGTGGACAGGGTGTCTGAAGTACTAGACTATCTTCAACAACATATTATGTCATACCTTTCCATCATTGAAGTTTTTCAATCCTCTATACTGTCTAAGAGTTGGAAACGTGTGTGGACTGCAGTCCTAATTTTGAAAGTTCACATAACCTTGTTTGGATCTTCCGAGGTGAAGAAAAATATAGATATCTAGAGAAAGTTATAGGACTTTTATATTTTTGTGGAAAAAACTTTAGGAAGGCATTGTAAGCAGAGGAACTTTCACTTATTCATTGCTTGGGTAATCGCAAATCATTTTCTCTTGTTGATCGTTGGATTAACTATATTGTTAAGAGTGATGTCAAAAAGCTGTCCCTGATCTTTGTGTTAGGTTCTAAGGAATTAGGAACTAATGTATTAGAACTTCAATTTGTAATTTTGGCAAACCATGATCAAAACAATCTTTAGTTTTGTTTTTAGACTTGCTCAAAGTATGTCTTATTATGTAAAGTTGGAATCGAGTTACTGCAGAATTCACTGTGCAGATCTGTCAGGCTTGATCGATCGAGAATTAGACTCGATCGATCGAAAGTCGTGCAGATTATTTTTCTTAGGTTCTAAGAATTAGGAACTAATGTATTAGAACTTCAATTTGTAATGTTGGCAAACCATGATCAAAACATTCTTTAAGTCTTGTGTTAGACTTGCTCAAAGTATGGCTTTTTATGTAAAGTTGGAATCGAGTTGAGTGCAGAATTACTGTGCACTTTCTGCCTGACTCGGTCGATCAAAAATTAAACTCGATCGATCGAATATCGTGCAGAACGTTTTTCTGCAGAAAATTCCCAACTCAGCCCTAGCCCATTTAATGTATAGGGTTTTATGTTTTGCCCTAGGTATATAAGGGTAAACCCTAGCCACGTTTTTAGTGTTCTGAATGCTGTGTTTGTGAATCTATTTGTTAGATCTAGAGGTGTTTACCTTCACATACACTTAGGGTTTCCAAACTCAAGATTCATATCAATAGGTTGGTAAATCATACAGTTGCAGAATCAAAAGAGCTTCAAGATATACAAGCAGGTGCGCTTGTGAATTGCTGAAGAATTCAAGGAAAGAAGGAGTCCGTGGATCTCGGAGCTGTCACGTGGTCGTGGTAGTAAGTTTCCTACAGGCAGGTAGCAATAGGATATTAGTGGTCTAAGTCTTATTGTGTAAACTTCGACTCTTTCATAGTGAATTCGGTTTACCTTGAGGATAGCTAGGTTAAATCCTCTCCAGGTTTTTTACCGGTTTGGTTTTCCTGGGTCATCATATCATGTGTTCTTTATTATTCCGCACTTTTACATGATTTGATATATTTGTGTTAACCTAGATCTGTTTAAATTACCTAAGTTAATCACTTGGCTAATTCTTTAGGTTAATCTATTGGGTTTAAGAGGTCTAAACGAACTTATAGTTTTTCTGCAAAATTTTCCAACCCAGCCCTAACCCATTTAACGTGTAGGGTTTTATGTTTTGCCTTAAGTATATAAGAAAAAACCTTAGCCACATTTTTAGAGTTTTGTTTTGAAGTGTTTGTGAATCTAATTGTTAGATCTAGAGGTGTTTGCCTTCACATACACTTAGGGTTTCCAAACTCTAGATTCATGTCAAGAGATTGGTAATCATACAGTTGCAGAATAAAAGAGATTCAAGATATACAAGCAGGTGTGTTTATGCTTTGTTGAGAATTCAAGGAAAGAAGGAGTCCATGGTCTCGGAGCTGTCACATGGTCGTGGTAGTAAGTTTCCTACAGGCAGGTAACAATAGGATGTTAGTGGTCTAAGTCTCTATTGTGTAAAATTCAATTCTTTCATAGTGAATACGTTTTACCTTGAGGATAGCTAGGTTAAATCCTCCCCAGGTTTTTTACCGGTTTGGTTTTCTTTGGTTATCATATCATGTGTTCTTTTTTATTCCACACTTTTGCATGATATGATATATTTGTGTTAACCTAGATTTGTTTAATTTACCTAAGTTAATCACTTGGCTAATTATCTAGGTTAATCTGTTTGGGTTTAATGGTTCTAAACTTCTTACAAGTGGTATCAGAACGGATAGCTTTTTGTTTTTGATCCTTTGATCTTTGAGTTGATCCTTGACCCCTGTTGTCGTGGAACACGAACACTCTCTTGTTGTTCCACCTCATTTTGATGGGAACAATTATGCTTATTGGAAAGTAAGGATGAAAGCATTCCTGAAATCTATTGATGAGAGAGTCTGAAACTTTGTTGAATATGGATGGGAGAAGCCCACTACTCTTGTGAGTGAGTGGCAAACTTCTCAAAAGGAGGCAGCTGCTTTCAATAGCAAAGCTATGAATGCTATTTTCAATGCTGTCTCTATGGAGAAATTTAAGAGAATCTCTAATGTTGAGGTTGCTCATACTGCTTGAAATATCCTCCAGACTGTGCATAAAGGCACAAAGGCTGTTAAGATTAATACGTTGCAACAATTGACTACTAGATTTGAAGGCATTAGAATGAATGATGATGAATCTTTTGATAAGTTCTATGCTAAACTGAATGATATTGTTAATTCTGCATATAATTTGGTTGAAATCTATGATCAACCTAAAATTGTTAGGAATATTCTTAGATCTTTGACTGAGGATTTTAGACCCAAAGTGACTGCCATCACTGAAAGCAAGGATGTGGACTCCATCCCTGTTGATGAACTTGTAGGATCTCTTCAGTCCTATGAGTTGGACTTACCCAAGACTAACAAATCCAAATCAATGGCTCTTAAGTCTGTTGAGGATGTTGAGGATGGTGGATTTGATGATGAACTCTCTGCGACAGAGATTGCCTATCTTGCCAAGAACTTTAGAAACTTTCTTAGGAACAATAACAGAAGGGCAAGAGGCAAGAACACTGCTGAATCTAGAAATTTTAAGAGGAATGATTCCACTAAGGTTAATAACACTAAAAAACCTAAAGAGAAAGTTGGTCAACCCTCTATTAATTCTATGGGACAACAATGTTATGGATGTCAAGGGTATGGTCATATGAAATCTAAATGTCCTACATACTTGAAGTCTAAGGATAAGGCTATGGCTGTGACCCTTAGTGATGATGAAGTTTCTGACAATGAATCCGCTAATGATGAGGATGGAAACTTCATTGCTTTCACTGCTAGTACTGTAGTTAATGAAAGCGTGTCTGTTGAAGAGAACCCTTCTGATAGGGAACTCTCTGAAAATGCAAATTTACAGGAAGCCTTTAATAAACTTTGCAAAGTTGCTGTAAAGGATGCTATGCATGTGGATTTAGGCTTAAAGAAAATTGCATCTCTTGAACTTGATAAGAAAAATTTGCTTGTGAAATTGTTTGATGCTAATGAGCTTTTGAATAATGTGAAAACTGAGAACATGCTTTTACTTGATAAAGTTAAAAATTTGGAACTTGAATTATCTGTTGCTAGAGAACAATCTAATAGGTCTGCAAGCTTCAAACTTGATCACATGTTGAGTGTTCAAAAGTCTCCTTCTGACAAAACTGGTTTAGGTTTTGTGGAAAGCATCTCTGTGCTTGAATCTCATTCCACAAACTTTGTTCCCTCTACTGAACCTCCTAAGAGTGAGATTGTCAAACCTTTGGTGAGTGAACCTGTTAAATCTGTAGATGTTACTCCACCTAGGAAGATTAGGGTTGATCTTCAAGAGTCTCATTCTAGAGCTTCTAATTCTTCTAAGGGCAAATTGCTTGATAAGCCTGCATGGGTTTGTCATTTTTGTGGAAAGTCTGGACACATTCGTCCAAATTGTTTAAAGTTGCAAGCTGCAAAGCGAGCAAATAAATCTAAAGTACCTGTGCCTCAAGCACAAGATCCTATGGTACTTATTGGTGAATTGGTAAAGGCGTTTAACCTTTATTCCAATCCTAGAGTTGCTCAGAATTCTAATGTGAATCATAACTCCAATGCAAGAGTTGCATCTAAAAGGTTTTGGATGCAAAAGGCTCGATCTAATTGAGTCTGTTGACATGGTCCTTGTGCTTCATTGTTCTATCTTTTGTAACCATTTTTTTTAGGATTTGCTTGGCATAACATTCATACATTTCATTCTAGGTTGTTTATTTCCTTTATATAAAAAAAATGTGTGCAAAATGTGTTTTTGCTATACTTTTCTTGAATTTAAAGACAAGGTTGATCAATCTATTTTGCATAACATGCTTATGTACTTTGTTTAGCTTAGATGAGCTTAGTTTATTGCACTTTACTAGTTTGAGTTTTGTAGTGCATGTTATGTGGGAAGATGTTATAGTTTTTGATCACATGATCTTGATCTTAAAGTCATATGTCTTTGATTGTCGGACTTGAACTTTTTGAGAAAAGCATAAATAACCATCTCACCACTGTTTATTAGCCAATCATGAACACCTTAGTGCATATCGTAAGATTTTGTGCTCAAGAAAGTGTAGCGCATGCACAACAAAAACATAAAGTGTAGCCTCTATTAAAATGCTAAAATTGGTGTGTACATTATTGGGCTATAATAAATTCACAATTCAAATAAAATTGGTGTGTACATTATCGCGGCTTTGTTAATAAGTTTCTGATCAATTAAAATTGATATTAATTATGAGGCAAATCAAGAAACTTACATGATTGCAAGTTTTTATTCTAGGAGATGTGAGAGTTATATGATGTAACTCTTTAAGTTATAGTCTCTTTCAAATTCATGTGATGAATTTTGTAGAAATTGTGATTGATCACTATGTGCATATCACCTCACATGTTTCACAAGCTTCTGCTAGTTGCACACACTACACAAGTTATTCTCTGCTAAACTGTGTACATGTTATTATGTGTGTTTTTAGTCTGACCAACCAAGGTTGAAAATATCTTGAAATTGATGCAGAACATGTTTGCTGTTTGAGTTCTTGAGGGAAAATTAAAAGATAATCTTGTTTTGGGGGATCTGGGATAACTACATGTGTTTTTGAAAAACTTTTCATCTCATACTCATGCATTTTATTCATAAAATCTAATGCTTTGAGGAGTTATTGCACTAAAAATGCTTCGCTTTTCAAAAATTTGTTTTTTCCAGAATTTCGATTGATCAAGTCTGTTTTTTCTACCGATCGAAATTGTTTCAAAAACCTTGGAAAGTTTCTGTGTGTTTCGATCGATACTCGATTGGTTTTGGATCAATTGAAGGATTTTCGACTGATCAAATATAATTTTCGATCGATCGAAAATCGAGCTAAGAGTTTTTTAACAAGGATTTTCTTCTCGTGTTCTTCACGTGTTCAAATCTTTTCAAATTCCTTTTTCCTCTCTCACCAACCGGTCAAGCACCTGTTGCTATTTTTATCGTTTTCCTCCAATCTTTTTGCAAAAGATCACTCTCCCAAGGCCAGTAAGACTCTTTTACCCCTCTTTTTTGTTTTTGTTTTCAGTTTTTCACGCATAATTTCATGCATTTCATTGGGTATTTTCAGACTTGTTTCATTTTGAATTTGTGTTGATTCTGATTGTTTTCATTCACAATAAATCAATGGGTTTTTGTGGGGACACCATATACAAGTATTACAAGTGTTTTAATTTGGTTAATTTGGTGTTTTATGAAAAATTTGAAAATCTAGGGCTTGAAATTGCCGAATTTGGGGGTTTTATTCAAATTGATGAAATTTGATGAAATTGGCTTGTTAGATTGATTAATTTGATCATTATATTGTTTTCCTATTTGTTGTGTTGATCAATTTCTCAATTTGTTGTGTTTTGTATTATTTGGTTTTTGAAAATTGGGAATTCTTGATATAAATTTAATGGTCAAGCCAATTTTGTGAATTTGGATCCTATTTGAACTGTGTCACTGCATTAGTTCATGCATCATTTGCATATCTTGCTCATGCATCATATAGAATTTTTTTTTCTATACTTTTTGCTGTGCTAACTTGCAGTCTGCCCTTGATTTTTGTCTGCTCTTTTCTTTCTGTGTCTCTCTATTCTGTCCTTAGCATCATGCCTAGAAAAACTAGAGCTCATAGGACTTCTGTTCCTTCCCCTTCCTTTGATAGTGATAGGTTTCCTAGTGAGAAGAATCAAGAGACATATAAGACCCTTAACCTTAGGCATCACATTTGGGGTGAGCGTAGGGTTATTTTAGATGAGGTTGACGATGAGGTGAGGCATAATTTTGAGCGTAGGGGCTGGTTACCTTTGCTAGATATAGATCATCCGCCTCCGACTACCTTGATTAAAGAGTTCTACTCGAACCTCTCTATCCACGTCTATGATTCCAACACTCTAGTTTAGAGTTGGATACGAGGTGTGGAGTATCGCATTACCCCTTCGGTAGTGTCTGATGCTCTTGGGGTGCCTATGGTTGATCATCCAGTCTTTCCCTATGATGAGTCTCCTCCCCTTGATGACGTGATGTCTTACATCACTAGGTCTTCTATCCAGTGGGATTTTGATCCTCGGATCACCTCCATTGAGCTTTTGAGCTTCATTACCTTTTCTTTAGGATTGCATGTCATTCCTTGTGGCCCATTTCTCATCTCCATACCATCCCTATTGAGCGATGTGTGTTTTTGTATGCTCTTGTCACTGATGCTCCTATCAGTTTTCCTCATCTGTTTCTTCGTTCTTCGAACGAAGTGCATTGGAGTAGTTCTATGGCTCATGCTTTATTCTTTCCTGTCTTTATTCATAGGATTCTTCTTCATCTAGGTTTAGGTGATTTCCCTGCTTCTGAGCCCGTTCACATTATTGCTCCTATTGGTGCTACCTTTCTGAGGCAAAGGGCTGCTCAGCTTCGAGCTAGCTCTAAGCGTCCTAGGGTAGAGCCTTCTGGTGTCACTCCACCTCCTTCTTCTTCTACAGGTGCTCCTTCGGCTGAGACGTCTACTGATCCTGCTGCTGCTGCTGATGTTCCTCCACCATCTCCTTCGAATGTTTCTGATATTAGTCGGACTTTGGACACTGTCATGACCGTTCAGGCGGCTCACGGTCAGCTTTTGGTGGATGTACTTGACGAGCTTCGTGCTTTGAGAGTAGATTTGGCGAGTTTTCGACGTTCTCCTCCGTCGCCTCCTTTTGAAGATGAGTGAGTGCCCTTTGGCAATTCGTCACAAAAAGGGGGAGTACATTCTATTGTGGAGTACATACCTTGTAGGGGAGATTTTTGTCTTAGGGGGAGTTTTGTATCTTTTTTGTGATACTGAGGAGCTTGTGGAGCTTTTAGATTGTATCTAGGTGCTTCACTGTGTTTTTTCATTTTTGGCTCATGATAGGGGAGATATATTTGAGATACATTTTTATGTTTATGTTTCTTGTATCATTATGCTACATTGCTTATCGATTTATATTTATGATGTTACTCATAATATATGTCTTTATTTTGTGTTATGTGAAATCAAGAAATTTTTCTATATTACTTGTATTTTCCACACATGCGTTTATGTGTTTGTTAAGTGTTACAGGAATATACAGGTTGATTTAGTCGTGCTGCTGTCTACTTTTGCAACTGATAGATAGTAGTTAGGTTGAATTTGTTAGTAAGGCTTTTTGTTTTGTAATGGGCTGTCCATTTTGTGAACTTTGAGCTTTTTGTTAAGTCTGTGTTTTGTCACGGATTGCCAAATGGGGAGTCTGTTAGGCTATAAGGAATTAGGAACTAATGTATTAGAACTTCAATTTGTAATGTTGGCAAACCATGATCAAAACAATCTTTAATCTTGTTTTTAGACTTGCTCAAAGTATGTCTTATTATGTAAAGTTGGAATCAAGTTACTGCAAAATTCACTGTGCAGATCTGTAAAGCTCGATTGATCGAGAATTAGACTCGATCGATCGAAAGTAGTGCAAATCTTTTTTCTGCAGAATTTTCCAACTCAGCCCTAGCCCATTTAACGTGTAGGGTTTTTTGTTTTACCCTAAGTATATAAGGGAAAACCCTAGCCACGTTTTTAGAATTCTGTTTTGCGGTGTTTGTGAATCTAATTGTTAGATCTAGAGGTGTTTGCCTTCACATACACTTAGGGTTTCCAAACTCTAGATTCATGTCAAGAGATTGGTAATCATACAGTTGCAGAATGAAAGAGCTTCAAGATATATAAGCAGGTGTGCTTGTGCTTTGTTGAGAATTCAAGGAAAGAAGAAGTCCGTGGTCTCGGAGCTGTCACGTGGTCGTGGTAGTAAGTTTCCTACAGGCAGGTAGCAATAGGATGTTAGTGGTTTAAGTCTCTATTGTGTAAACTTCAATTCTTGAGGATAGCTAGGTTAAATCCTCCCCAGGTTTTTTACCGATTTGGTTTTCCTGGGTCATCATATCATGTGTTCTTTATTATTCCGCACTTTTGCATGATATGATATATTTGTGTTAACCTAGATTTGTTTAATTTACCTAAGTTAATCACTTGGCTAATTATCTAGGTTAATCTGTTTAGGTTTAAGGGGTCTAAACTTCTTACACTTTGTTCTAGGATACTGTATCTGTGATCAATATTAATATTATGAGAGGTATCAATTACCTCAAAGTGTTTGGTTGTAGAATTCCTAACTGAGTTGAATCTATGTTGGTGTAAGTTGGACACAAACTGTGGTAATATAAACTTATCCTAATTATCTAGGTTAATCTGTTTAGGTTTAAGGGGTCTAAACTTCTTACACTTTGTTCTAGGATACTGTATCTGTGATCAATATTAATATTATGAGAGGTATCAATTACCTCAAAGTGTTTGGTTGTAGAATTCCTAACTGAGTTAAATCTATGTTGGTGTAAGTTGGACACAAACTGTGGTAATATAAACTTATCCTAATTATCTAGGTTAATCTGTTTAGGTTTAAGGGGTCTAAACTTCTTACACTTTGTTCTAGGATACTGTATCTGTGATCAATATTAATATTATGAGAGGTATCAATTACCTCAAAGTGTTTGGTTGTAGAATTCCTAACTGAGTTGAATCTATGTTGGTGTAAGTTGAACACAAACTGTGGTAATATAAACTTATCCTCTTTGAAAGTACTGTCTTTACCTTGCATTGATGCAGATGATAAACTATTAAAAAACTAGTTGTTAGGAGTCATGTGATAGAAGACATGAAATTTATGAAGTGCCATGAATTGGAAAGTATAAAGTTCTCCGGTCTTATTAAAGCCAAGTCGGTTGAGGTGGAACTCAACGATGATCTTGAGAGAGTTGGGTTGAAAGCATCAAATCTTTGTCCAGTAATTACATGTTAGCCTGAGCAATGTGAGATCAATCTGCTCTCTTGTAATAATCTGAGAATTTTAAAATTTAGTGCACCAAACATAACAAAGAAGTGGTTCCATAATCATTTTTTTCAACTTCCACTAATCGAATACTTGAGCATAGATCGTTGTCGTACACTAGGAGGACTGAATATTTCAAGTCCTCGTCTATAGACATTGTACTTTATGCACTGGGGCAGTCAAATTGAAGTCTTCATTGACACTCCCAACTTATGTAAATTCACATAATGTGGGCATAGTGTACTACCATTCTCGTCAAATGCTTTGAATCAGTCAGAAGTTACCTACCAGATGTAGGACATTGCTCCTTAGAATGTTGAAGAGATTGAATTTCTCGCAAAGCTGAGAAATTCCAAACTATTGACTTTGACAACGAACTCAGCCAAGGTATTTTTTGCTTTCTTTGATTTGATATCTTGCTCCTTATCTTTTTTATTTCTGTAAATCATTTATTCACATATCTTTTAAAAATGTTTCTGGAATTTTTCATTGTAAAGGATATGGTTATACCAAAAATATTGAGAGAGGGTCTACCATCTTCATCATATAAGGTCTAGCAGTTGAAGGTGAGAATGTCACTGCCACATACTGGAGATGAAATCACTGAACTTGTGGACAACTTTCTCTAGATTTCTCCTCTTCCAGATATCCTACAAATAGAATATTCGGTTCACAAGGAACCCGGGAAGGAAACCTTTTGCAGTTATGAAAAAATGACTTCTGGCTTGTCTAGTAGAACCTTGCTGCAAACTTGTGTTATTTTTTTAGTTTATATGAATATTCTAATTGTCTGAATATTTTGCAAGACTATTGTTGACACTTAGGAACCTGTTATAGATGTTCTTAGGTTAGATATTCTAGCACTATGCCTCTTAAGCATGGTGTCTTTGTGGTAGTAGTGCTAGTGATGCTGTTTCTATTCGAGTTATATCACCTGATGTTCTTATTCCTTATGGCATATGAGAACACTAGCATGCGATTTACTGAAATGGTAAGGTGCTTGGCTTGGCTTTTAGTCTTTACTCGAAGTTAGAAATGATTCTCATAAGCTTGATTGACGAGTGTAAATTTCTTTAGGGTTACAGACCTGAGTTTAGATGACGGAGAAAATGTGTATACCTGATATGGATGGATCTAAGGTAAACGGATGAAATGTGGACGAGTGCCGGGTACACGTGTCAACTCCTTATAAATAGAAATAACTTGCGTCTCATGCATAACTAGAGTAAGTAGAATCCCACTGGGAATAGAATCCCACTGGGAATAGAATCCAATTACAAAGAGGATTCTGTAATATTCGCCCAATCAATGACAAGTCCTATATCGAAAATATTTCTCTTACAAGGAAGGAAGGCTAGTTCTACACTACCATAAAAACCCCAAAGACTCTCACAAGAAAAGGTATGCATACTATTCCCCAACTCTGGCACTCTAGGGTTGTAAGCATCTACTAACTTAACCTTCGGAGGGTCCTTGGCCGGTACCACACCAGTACCCTTTCAAGGTGTTTTTTCGCTTTGTGTTTTGCAGGTTGCATCGAGTGCGAACAAGAGAACTTTGCAGCTTACTGATGATATTTTCACCATCATCAGTTGGCACCATCTGTGGGAAGTGCAAGGAAAAGTCATTACTTTGAGCTTTCTGGACAAAAAGTTGCATGGTACTCACACGCTCGATGGCAACCACGGGGAACGATTAGGGGGAGACACACATGACAGCTCTTGAGAGGCAGGTTTAAACCCTCGCAGTGGCAGTCGAACGCCTCACAAAACATAATCACGACCTAGAAGAGCAATTGCGCCAGAAGGACGCAACACTTAATACTTAAGAGGAAGAACAAGAGGCCAGCAGCACCGAAAGGAGAACCCAGCACGGGCCGAAGGGGAGTAACACCCATAGCAGACCCGAACGGTAGGATACGAATCAACCATCACCTGCAGAACAGGTCCCTTCGAGTGTAGTGGCAGAGATGCAGATGATGAAGGAGCGCATGGATTTTATGATGAACGCTCTCAAAGGACGGGTATCTAACGACCTAGACGACCTAGTTCATCGAACGGATTCACCATTCACGGTGTCTGTCAATTCGTACCCTCTCCCTCAGAAGTTCTGCATGCTTCAGATTGAAAGCTACAACGGATCCAAAGACCCGTTGGATCATCTGAAGATGTTCAAGACGCTGATGCATCTACAAGGAGTGGCAGACGAAATTATGTGTAAGGCCTTCCCTACGACATTGAAAGGCTCTGCAAGAGTCTGGTTTAGCAGATTGACGCCAGGCTCTATCAGTACTTTTAAGGAGCTAAGTGCTCAATTCGCTTCGCACTTCATTGGAGGGCATAGGTCCAAGAAGTCCATCGAGTGCTTGATGAACATTAGACAACGGGAGGACGAAACGCTAAGGTCATACATTGCCCGCTTTAACAAGGAAGCACTTTCAATAGATGAAGCGGATGACAAAATACTGGTAGCCGCATTTACGAATGGACTACGAAAGGGTAAATTCCGATTCTCCCTATATAAGAATGACCTAAAGACCATGTCCGATGTACTATACAGGGCAACCAAGTACATGAACGCAGAAGATGCACTCTCGGCCCGAGAAGAAAAGCCCTCTAGGAAGAGAGAAAGGCAAGACGACGTACATCAAGACAGGGGACGAAAGACTTCAAGGATAGGAGACAAAAGAGAAGAGAGGTGCTCTAAACCTCCAGTTGGGAGGTTTACACACTTCACTCCGCTTACAGCTCCAATAGACCAAGTCTTGATGCAAATTAAAGACAAAAGGACCCTTACGTTTCCAGGAAAGCTGAAAGGAGATCCCAATAAAAAGCCTCGGGACAAATACTATCATTTTCACAGAGACCACGGCCATGACACGGCGAACTGCTATGACTTGAAGCAGCAGATAAAAGCACTCATAAGGCAAGGAAAGCTACAGAGGTTCGTTAGCAGGGAGAGAACGGACCCGCCGCAAGATCAGATTCCACGATAAGAAAACGAGCGCCCAAGACCACCCATAGGGGATATAAGGATGATTATAGGGGGCACAGCAACATTCGTCTCATCAAAGAAGGCGCGAAAGACTTACCTCAGGATGGTCCAGAACATCCAGGTAACAACCTTCATTCCCAGGAAAGAACAGGGCGAAACACTTATCATTAGGTTCTCAGAGAACGACGCTCGACGTCTTCACCACCCACATGACGACGCACTTGTCGTTAGCATACAAGTGGGAGATTACAACATGCACCGAATCCTGATTAACAACGGAAGCTCCGCTGATATCCTTTATTACATGGCTTTCCAGCAGATGATGATTGGTAAAGAGCGGCTAACTCCAAAAAATGCTCCCCTTGTCAGGTTCGGGGGAACCAAGATATACACCCTCGGCTCGATTACTTTACCCGTCACTATCGGTGATTACCCTCGGTAAACTACAAAAGACGTCACGTTTCTTGTGGTCGATTGTTCATCTGCATACAATGCCATAATTGGACGTCCCACTCTTAATTCATGGAAGGCCGTAACTTTGACCTACCATCTAATGGTCAAATTTCCTAATACGTACGGAGTAGGAGAACTACGTGGAGACCAAGTCGTCGCACGAGAATGTTACCTGACGATGATGGAAATGAATGACCAGATGCAGACAATGAGCATCGAAGAACAACGAACGGTGGCAGAACCTGTTGAAAAGCTTAGGGAGATACCCCTAGACGACTCAATGGTAGAGCGAACGACCCGAATTGGCACCCTCGCCAGTCCAACGACCCTGCAAGCACTCTAAGCGTTCCTTAAGGCAAACCGGGACGTTTTTGCATGGAGTCACAAAGATATGCCCGGAATCGATCCCTCCGTTATGGTCCACAGGTTGAATGTATCTCCCGACTTTCCACCTGTTCGTCAAAAGAAACGTGTTTTCGCACGAGAAAGAAACCAAGCTATAGCAGAAGAAGTCCGCAAGTTGCTGGAAGCGAACTTTATTTAAGAAGTCTACTACCCTGATTGGTTGGAAAACGTAGTGATGGTCAGAAAAGCCAACGGGAAATGGAGGATGTGTGTAGACTTCACGGACTTGAATAAAGCCTGTCCAAAAGACAGCTACCCTCTCCCAAGAATTGACACCTTAGTCGATTCAACTGCGCAACATCAGTTGCTAAGTTTCATGGATGCCTTTTTCGGGTACAACCAGATCAAGATTGACGAGACAGATCAGGAAAAGACCTCGTTCGTAACAAGTCAAGGCCTCTTCTGTTACAGAGTGATGCCGTTCGGCCTCAAGAATGCCGGCGCGACTTACCAAAGACTTATGAACAAAATGTTCACAAAAAAGATTGGAAGGAACGTCCAGGTGTACGTAGACGATATGCTGGTCAAAAGCCGAAAGGAAGAAGGCCACTTAGACGACCTCAAAGAAACTTTCGACACCCTTCGATTGTACAATATGAAGCTCAATCCAAGCAAATGCGCATTCGGGGTGACAGCCAGAAAATTCTTAGGGTTCATGGTGTCCCAAAGGGGGATTGAAGCCAACCCAGATGTTGACACCCCATTTTGCAACCCGCGTTTAACCTCACATGGAGGGTAAAAGGGTAATTTTCCTTGGAAATATACTTCTTGATTCTGGTCATTAGATCCTTAATCTCATTCCACCAAAATGATCTTAATGTTATAACAATCAAATCGACTGGTCATAAGCCCTAGTCGAACCACAAGATTGAAAGTTATCATCAAATCAAGTTTTAATGGCTGAGATGCACTATCACATGTTAAGTCCGACTATATGTGATTATGAGCAATTGATTTTGATTGGTTATAAGTATAATTAATTTGAAATCAATGATGTGTCATAATTTGATTGATTAGGACTACATTTTATGGTAAGGTTGCACACACCTAATTAATTAGATAGTTAAGCATTAATTATTCAATGAGTAATTTGTGCAATTATCTTTTAATTAGAGTAATTTTGGGACCAATTAGGTCTAAAATGGGAGTGATTGGAACCATTTAATGTTAATTGGGAGCTAATTTGGGACCTATTAATGTTAATTGTGCTGAAACCATTTTCTAACAAATGACCTTTGCTCACCATTTCATCAATATCTCTCAGAATATTTTGAATCTACGAATGAGGTTAATTTTCCCAGAAACTAGACATCCGAGGCTTCAATTTCAGCACAAGAATGAAACAATTCCGATCATAATTGAGTTAGATATGATCTTTCAAAGTTGGCTCCACAAGCTGTTAAAGCAACTACAGGAAAACCGAATTTTGGCTTGCTCCTCACTCCTACCAATCTTTCCATTTAATGTACCAGATTTTCCCAAAGGCTAAAATGAGGTCTAGGTTCATGATTCTTTGTCAACCCTCATTAATGGCCTTCCATTCATATTTCCTCCACTACTACTATATAAACCCCCCTCTCCTTCATTTCGTGGGACACAAAAAAAAAACCCCTCTCTTCCCCTCTCTTGAGTTCTAGTGAAGTTGAGTAGTCTTGTCATATCTTGGTTTTCCTGAGACTCAAGGTATTGAGTGAGACTCACTCTTCCTCTCCTAACTCTTCTTTCCCTCCACCCTTAGGACCTCTACCAAGAGTCTCCTCCTCCACCATATGGATCTTGCATGAAGGTATAATTTCTTTCCCTAACTTGTTTTTTATGTTGCCATAATGAGAATTTAGGATTAAAGCATGATAGTATAATTTCTTTCTCTAACTTGTTTTTTATGTTGCCATAATTTCTTTCCCTAACTTGTTTCTTTCCCTAACTTGTGAGCCAAGATCCAAAAATCTTAGGTCCTCTGAAAACATGAGCCAGGATCCAAAACCTTTGGTCCTCTGGAAACATGAGCCAAAGCCCAAAAAACCCTTGGTCCTCTGAAAACATGAGCCAAGATCGAAAAATCCTAAGTCCTCTTAAAACATGAGCCAGGATCCAAAACCTTTGGCCCTCTGAAAACATGAGCCAAAGCCCAAAAAACCCTTGGTCCTCTGAAAACATGAGCCAAGATCCAAAAATCCTAGGTTCTCTGAAAACATGAACTAGGATCCAGAACCTTGAGTCCACTGAAAACATGAGCAAAAGTCCAAAAAACTTTTGGTCCTCTAAAAACATGAGCCAAGATCCAAAAATCCTAGGTCCTCTGAAAACATGAGCCAGGACCCAAAACCTTTGGTCCTCTGAAAACATGAGCCAGGACCCAAAACCTTTGGTCCTCTGAAAACATGAGCCAAAGCCCCAAAAAAAAAAAAAAAATCCTAGGTCCTCTGAAAACATGAACCAGGATCCAAAACCTTTGGTCCTCTAAAAACATGAGCCAAGATACAAAAATCCTAGGTCCTCTGAAAACATGAGCCAGGATCCAAAACCTTTAGTCCTCTGAAAACATGAGCCAAAGCCCAAAAAACCCTTGGTCCTCTGAAAACATGAGCCAAGATCCAAAAATCCTACGTCCTCTGAAAACATGAGCCAAGATCCAGAACCTTTGGTCCTCTGAAAACATGAGCCAAAGTCCAAAAAACTCTTGGTCCTCTGAAAACATGAGCCAAGATCCAAAAATCCTAGGTCCTCTGAAAACGTGAGCCAGGATCCAAAACCTTTGGTCCTCTAAAAACATGAGCCAAAGCCCAAAAAAAAAAAAATCCTAGGTCCTCTGAAAACATGAGCCAGGATCCAAAACCTTTGGTCCTCTGAAAACATAAGCCAAAGCCCAAAAAAAAAAAAATCCTAGGTCCTCTGAAAACATGAGCCAGGATCCAAAACCTTTGGTCCTCTGAAAACATGAGCCAAAGCCCAAAAAAAAAAAAAAAATTCCTAGGTCCTCTGAAAACTTGAGCCAAAGCCCAAAAAAAAAAAATCCTAGGTCCTCTAAAAACATGAGCCAAAGCCCAAAAAAAAAAATCCTAGGTCCTCTGAAAACATGAGCCAGGATCCAAAACCTTTGGTCCTCTGAAAACATGGGCCAAAGCCCAAAAAAAAAAAAATCCTAGGTCCTCTGAAAACATGAACTAGGATCCAGAACCTTGAGTCCACTGAAAACATGAGCAAAAGTCCAAAAAACTTTTGGTCCTCTAAAAACATGAGCCAAGATCCAAAAATCCTAGGTCCTCTGAAAACATGAGCCAGGACCCAAAACCTTTGGTCCTCTGAAAACATGAGCCAGGACCCAAAACCTTTGGTCCTCTGAAAACATGAGCCAAAGCCCCAAAAAAAAAAAAAAAATCCTAGGTCCTCTGAAAACATGAACCAGGATCCAAAACCTTTGGTCCTCTAAAAACATGAGCGAAGATACAAAAATCCTAGGTCCTCTGAAAACATGAGCCAGGATCCAAAACCTTTAGTCCTCTGAAAACATGAGCCAAAGCCCAAAAAACCCTTGGTCCTCTGAAAACATGAGCCAAGATCCAAAAATCCTACGTCCTCTGAAAACATGAGCCAAGATCCAGAACCTTTGGTCCTCTGAAAACATGAGCCAAAGTCCAAAAAACTCTTGGTCCTCTGAAAACATGAGCCAAGATCCAAAAATCCTAGGTCCTCTGAAAACGTGAGCCAGGATCCAAAACCTTTGGTCCTCTAAAAACATGAGCCAAAGCCCAAAAAAAAAAAAATCCTAGGTCCTCTGAAAACATGAGCCAGGATCCAAAACCTTTGGTCCTCTGAAAACATAAGCCAAAGCCCAAAAAAAAAAAAATCCTAGGTCCTCTGAAAACATGAGCCAGGATCCAAAACCTTTGGTCCTCTGAAAACATGAGCCAAAGCCCAAAAAAAAAAAAAAAATTCCTAGGTCCTCTGAAAACTTGAGCCAAAGCCCAAAAAAAAAAAATCCTAGGTCCTCTAAAAACATGAGCCAAAGCCCAAAAAAAAAAATCCTAGGTCCTCTGAAAACATGAGCCAGGATCCAAAACCTTTGGTCCTCTGAAAACATGGGCCAAAGCCCAAAAAAAAAAAATCCTAGGTCCTCTGAAAACATGAGCCAAGATCCAAAACCTTTGGTCCTCTAAAAACATGAGCCAAAGCCCAAAAAAAAAATCCTAGGTCCTCTGAAAACATGAGCCAGGATCCAAAACCTTTGGTCCTCTGAAAACATGAGCCAAAGCCCAAAAAAAAAAAAAATCCTAGGTCTTCTGAAAACATGAGGCAGGATTCAAAACCTTTGGTCCTCTGAAACATATGATCAGAATCTTCATATTTTCTTCACTTCAAGTAAGCATGTCTTGTACTCATTCAAAATAAAAAAAATAAAAAAAAAAGAAGAAAAAAAGAAAAAATTGCATGCATGAACTGCGTTTTGACCTGATCCTCCCACTAAGAGGTATATAGGCAATCTCCCTCGAGATTCGGTCCACATTTTGATCCGCAACATAACCATCTGTATTTTTACACACATGCATGATACATTCACCACGGTTAAATACTGATTGCAAAGTTAGGTGTCTCTTTCATACATTGACATTCGCTTTTCAAGCTCTGCTAAAGAGGAGCATTCTGTTGACACTCCATTTTGCAACCCGCATTTAACCTCACATGGAGGGTAAAAGGGTAATTTTTCCTTGAAAATATACTTCTTGATTCTGGTCATTAGATCCTTAATCTCATTCCACCAAAATGATCTTAATATTATAACAATCAAATCGACTGGTCATAAGCCCTAATCGGACCACAAGATTGAAAGTTATCATCAAATCAAGTTTTAATGGCTGAGATGCACTATCACATGTTGAGTCCGACTATATGTGATTATGAGAAATTGATTTTGATTGGTTATAGGTATAATTAATTTGAGATCAATGATGTGTCATAATTTGATTGGTTAGGACTACATTTTATGGTAAGGTTGCACACACCTAATTAATTAGATAGTTAAGCATTAATTATTCAATGAGTAATTTGTGCAATTATCTTTTCATTAGAGTAAATTTGGGACCAATTAGGTCTGAAATGGGAGTGATTGGAGCCATTTAATGTTAATTGGGAGCTAATTTGGGACCTATTAATGTTAATTGTGCTAAAACCATTTTCTAACAAATGACCTTTGCTCACCATTTCATCAATATCTCTCAGAATATATTGAATCTGTGAATGAGATTAATTTTCCCAGAAACTAGACATCCGGAGCTTCAATTTGAGCATAAGAACGAAACAATTCTGATCAGAATTGAGTCAGATATGATCTTTCAAAGTTGGCTCCACAAGCTGTTACAGCAACTACGGGAAAACCGAATTTTGGCTTGCTCCTCATTCCTACCAATCTTTCCATTTAATGTACCAGATTTCCCCAAAGGCTAAAATGAGGTCTAGGTTCATGATTCTTTGTCAACCCTCATTAATGGCCTTCCATTCATATTTCCTCCACTACTACTATATAAACCCCCCTCTCCTTCATTTCATGGGACACAAAAAAAAAACCCCCTCTCTTCTCCTCTCTTGAGTTCTAGTGAAGTTGAGTAGTCTTGTCATATCTTGGTCTTCCTGAGACTCAAGGTATTGAGTGAGACTCACTCTTCCTCTCCTAACTCTTCTTTCCCTCCACCCTTAGGACCTCTACCAAGAGTCTCCTCCTCCATCATATGGATCTTGCATAAAGGTGTAATTTCTTTCCCTAACTTGTTTTTTATGTTGCCATGATGAGAATTTAGGATTAAAGCATGATAGTAACTGTTTAAATTCTCTTGAATATGTTTGAATGTTCTTAAATGATCTTATGTGTTCTTCACATGTCCTTGGTTGTTCTTTACATGTTCATGCATAAACACTAATTTAGATCTTAATCTCACATAAAAAATATGAAAACCTGTTTGTTTCGTAATTCTTTCAAATCCTTAAATCTAGGATATCACCATTCACACACATTTTTACTAGAATTTATTTTTCAATCCAAATGCAATGTTTAATAAACTAAATTAGGCTTTATCACATGCACACACTTTAAATTCAACATGCAAATTGATTGATTGACATATTGGATGATATGATATGAATGTTGGCCACCAAAGTGGGTGCCTAACACCTTCCCACCTTGTAACAAAGCCTCCGAGCTTAGATCAAGGGTTAATAGATCAAATGCTTATCCATGTAATTTTTTATTTTTAGATTGTAACTAGGAAATAAAGCCATGTACTTTATCTTAGGTTGTATCTAGGACCAAAGCCATGTAATTTTCTATGATCAATGTAAATTCAATTTCAAATTAATAAAATGAGGAATTATTTTTCAATTTAGGTTTTCTTATTTTTCCAATAATTAAATAAGTGGCGACTCCATTGTAAAACCCTTAATCTAAAGGGAAAAATATAACTAGTCGAACCTCCGTTTTGAGAGGCAATAACACGACTCCACCCATTCACGTGGGTTTGGCCCAACACACACCTAAAAAAAAAGGGGGACCGGGGGTGCGGTCTCTCACACCAGATAAGATCCACATGATATTAGAAATGACGCCCCCTAAGAATGTGAAAGAAATACAAAGCCTCCACGGTAAGATTGCTGCGTTGAATAGATTTGTATCAAGAGCAACGGATAAATACCTACCATTTTTCAGCACGTTGAAGAAATCCTTTGAGTGGAGGACAGAATGTCAGCAGGCGTTCGTAGATCTTAAAACCTATCTTTCTTCCCCTCCACTGCTGAGCCCTACCAGAGAAGGAGAAGAGTTGTTTTTATACTTAGCTGTGTCACCAGCTGTAGTCAGCGCAGCCTTGATCCGGGAGGAAGACAAAATTGAAAAACCCGTGTACTATATTAGCCATGCATTTCGTGGCGCAGAAGAAAGATATCCGCCAATGGAAAAGCTCGCCTTTGCCCTAATTACGGCTGCTCGAAGGCTCAAGCCCTACTTCCAGGCTCACACGATAATCATCCTGACAGACAAACCACTAAGACGAGCCTTGAGCAATTCCGAAGTCGCCGGAAGGATGGCGTTATGGGCAATTGAGTTAAGCAAATTTGATATACAGTACCATCCGCGTACAGCCGTGAAGGGACAAGCAGTCGCCGACTTCATTGCAGAGTTTACAAGCCTGGAGGATTAGGGGGCAGAAGAGCATCCTCCATGGAATGTTTATACTAACGGCTTGTCCAATAAGCAGGCTGGCGGAGCAGGCATCATGCTTTGATCTCCGGAAGGCGACATAGTGGAGTGCATGGTTCGCCTCAACTTTCCTACGATGAATAATGAAGCAGAGTATGAAGCTTTGATCACAAGATTGGACCTTACAAAAGCAGCTAGTGCCACTAGTGCAATTGTCCACTGTGATTCACAGACAGTCACCTGTCAAGTGACCGACGAATACGAATGCAGGGGTACAAGGATGAGGATGTACCTGGACCAAGCGAAAAGAAAGATGAGCGACTTGTAGGCACATATTGTGCAGATCCCAAGAAAGGAAAACAAATAGGCCGATCGGCTAGCCAAGGCCGCATCAGCAGACCATATGACTATCCATGATAAGGTACTTTCCTTTATTCAACTTTCACCTGCTATTGATAACATAGATGTGCAGGAGATAGGTTCTGAAAGTAATTAGACCACGCCAATAGTCGCCTAATTAAAGGAAGGCATGCTACCTGATGCCAAAGAAACTGCTAGGAAGCTGAAGGTCCAAGCGGCGCGGTTCACATTGATAAATGGTGTCCTATACAAAAAAGGGTTTTCACGCCCATACTTGAGATGCCTAGGCCCCGAGGAAGCAGATTACGTAATGAGGAAAGTACATGAAGGGGTCTGCGAGAACCATTCAGGGTCGTAGTCGTTAGTTCACAAGCTCATCCGAGCCGGATACTAGTGGCCTACCATGCAAAGGACACCCAGGTATACGTTAGGACTTGCGACAAATGCTAGAGATTTGGCAATTTCATAAGACAACCAACGGAAGAACTCACTCCGATGACGGCCCTGTGGCCGTTCGCCCAATGGGGTTTAGATATAATGGGACCTTTTCCCACCGCAGCCAGGCAGTTGAAGTTCCTAGTCGTCGGCATCGACTACTTCACTAAATGGGTAGAAGCAGAAAAGCTGGCTACAATCACGGAAAAAAATGTGCGTAACTTTGTATGGAGGAATATTATTTGCAGGTACGGCATACCAAGAGTTCTGGTCTCGGACAACGGGAAGCAATTCGACAATAACTCCTTCAGAAATTTTTGCTCAGAACTTGGGATCAAGAATCATTATTTTTCCCCTGCACACCCTCAAGCCAATGGCCAAGTTGAAGTTATGAACCGATCCTTGCTGAAGATCATCAAAACTTGGCTCGAGGGGGCAAAGGGTATATGGCCAAAGGAACTTCCTAGTGTACTATGGGCGTACAGGACGACGGCAAGAACTCCTACAGGCGAAACACCGTTCCGTTTGGCATATGGAAGTGAAGCAGTCATCCCAGCAGAAATCGGACTCACCAGTTACAAGGTGAATAACTACGACGAAGGAAGAAACAGTGAGACTATTCATTTCTAGCTCGACCTAATAGATGAAGTCAGAGCGACAGTTGAACAAAGGCTTACAAGATATCAGGATCTCATGGCCAAGTACAACAACTCCAAGATCAAACACAGAGACTTCAAGGTTGGGGACCTCGCCCTAAGAAAGGTGATGGGTAATACTAGGGATCCAACTCAAGGTAAGCTTGGTCCAAATTCGGAAGGCCCCTACAAAGTTACTTCGTGGGTAAGAAAAGGTACCTACCACCTGGAAACCCTGGACGGACATCGACTACTTCACCCGTGGAACACTGAACAACTCAAAAAAGTACTACCAGTAGAAGAGAACGCGAAGAATGATGCTCCATTTTTCCTAGTTTTTCTTAGTTTTTAATTCAACAGTCATTTAAGGATTATTTAATTTTTTACAATACTTTTTAAGCCTAGAAGACAAATTTCTACTTATGCATGAGGAATTTATTCAAATATTTTTTCTACATTGCTTACCTTTGTAATGGACGGAACTAGGTGCGACGGTAATTGGACATCCATATAAATATGGATGGCTACACACCAAAAGGGGATAAAAACTACCAAGTCCTTAAGAGGACGGACAAATCCCAATAAGGGTGTAATTATTAAGTCCTAAAAAGAACGAACAAAAGTCCTTAAGAGAACGGATATATCACAAGAGGATATAAAAACTACCTAGTCCTTAAGAGGACGAATACATCCCAAGAGGGTGTAAAACTAGTTAAGTCCTTAACAGGACGGATACATCCCAAGAGGATGTAAAACTATTCAAGTCTTAAAAAGGACGGATGCATCCCAACGGGGTGTACAAACCTGAGTCCTAAAATAAGACGGATACCTCTATTGAGGTGCAAAAATCGTAAGTCCAAGAAAGGACGGACACATCCCTATAGGTGCGAAACCAGTCCTAAAAAGGACGGATACATCCCTTGAAGGTGTTTTAATTGCAAAATCTACTCAAGAGGACGGATACATTTTAAGGGTATTTGAAATATTAAATTACCTCAAAGGACAAATACATAAACAAAAGGATGACGGATCAAGACCCGTCAAGTATTTGCAAAATTGAATGGCTACATAGAAAATGCATGTACTTTAATAAATATAAAAAAGTTTGAAACAATCAAAGTACTTGAATAAAAAGGCCACTGAAGTCAAATCGTTCTTGACAGTACAAAATTAAACTTTTTTCAAGTTAAAAATAAAGAATTAAAACTACTAGACGGGGGGATCTTTAGATTTTACGTCAACTTCAGTGTCCTCTGCACGGGCTTCATCATCACGAGTCTCGTCACCCAAAACATCACGATCCTCAGCAAATAAGCGTTCGGTGCTCTCTGAAGCAGCAGGAAGGATGGATGTTTGGGCTTGAGCTTCATCGAAGCTTACTTGAGACAGGTCCAGCTCTGGATGCAAAGCCTTTACCTGACGGAGAGCGTCGTCGAACCCGTTAGCAAAGGTGCCGCCCAACTTCGTCAAATATGCCTCGGAGTCACGATACTCTTTTACAGCATCCTCCTTGGCCTGACGGAGTTGATCCTTGACGAATTCAAGTTCTTTCTCCTTATCTTCAAGAACTTTTTGCAACAACACCATCCGTTTTTCCAACTCGCCCCTTTCTTGCTCCGACAGGGCTAGCTTCTTCTCTATGACTACTTTCCAGGCTCGAAATTGAGCTAACTCATCCTCCGTCTTTGCCGCTTTAGCCCTTACACGACCCAAAGCCGTCTCGTGATGAACACAATGGTCCATGAGCTCTTTCATCATAACCACGGCCTGAAATAGGAAAAAGTTAAGCCAAGGATGAGGGTACAGAAAAAATTTAAACAACGACGGATAGGGTTTTCACCTGGGCAAGGTTGAAGAAACCCGTCTCACCCATCGCCTTCGTCGCATGGTTCCTAAGGTCTTCATAGTCATTTGACGTTAAGATCGAAGACAGCTTCTCCAAAGCATACTTGGAATCCTTGCGAAGGAGGACGGGTGGCTTCTCTACTGGAGGGACTTGGCCACCCGTCATCAGGCCTTTACCCTTTCCATGTTTAATGGGGGTTGTTTTCTTTGCCTCCACCTCCAGACCCACGACGGTTTCAGTCGTAACCTTTGGCTTTTTGGCTTGACGATCGGTCTCCTGGACAGGTTTTCTTTTGGTGCCGAGCAGCTTGGGGGCATCAGTTCCACCCGTCTGGCCTAATTTTTCGTGGCAGCTGCCTGCTGTTTAATAATCGCTCTCCTTTTAGCATCATCCATTTTCGTAAAGGAGGACGGTATGAAAGTTAACAAATTAAAAGGAAAGAATTAAATAAGTGTAATGCTTATGCGACTTACGTGAGCGGACTTGTTTTTCGTATCAAATTGCTTCTTCAGACGTTTCGAGTCCGTCACAATGCCAATGAATGGTCTCTAGACTGACCAATTTAGCCCAAGACCTTTCTTCCAATTTAGTTTTTTGAAAAATCTTCTCCAAAAAACTCCACTGCTCAAGTGTAACTTGTGGACGGTCTTGAGCTGCAAAAGGAAGACAGTTAGAAATCGACGGTGCATATAATTTAAAACAAAGAAGAGAACGGGTCCATACCAGACGGGGGTAATACACCCCATGTTGTGTCAACCGGCATGAACTTAGTCTCACCAGGACGACACATCCACTCACTACCGTCCATAAAGAAATACCTAGACTTCCAGTCCCTGTTGGAATTTGGAGTGTCACTCACAAGTCGGAGCAACGAACTCCTCGCCACAAAACTATACATCCCTTTTGATTTTGTTATTTCAACAGGACAGTAACAGTGGAAGAACTCTTCCACTATTAGTCTTCTCTTCCCTTTGGACATAACTCCGTACAGGACCTCTACGCCGAGGAAAACCCTCCACGCATTTAGGGAAACTTGGTTGACGGACAAACCTAGGTATTGGAGGAGTTGATGGTGAAGACGACTCAAGGGAAACGTCAACCCAGCCTTGAGCATTTGCTCATAAATCCCGACACCCTCGACACCGTCATAATAACACCTCTTCGATTTGAGGGTAGATGGAGGGGTATGTTAACGGGTATCTGGTACTTATTCCTTAGAGTTTTAAAGTGAGACTCCTTAATTGAGGATGTAAAGTCATTTACCATCCATAGTGAAAGTATTATGAACTTCCTCATCCCATCAGAGTCAATGACGGATTGGATTTGTGGTTCGTTTTCCCCTAGATCGTCACTAAGGTTACTCTCTGTCCTATCACTACTTGAGGAAGAGGAGGTAGCAGACGAACTCTCTTCACTTGTAGTGTTAGGATCTTTTCGGCCTGACGGGTGTACTTCATCGTAGCCCGCTCCGTTGCGAACAAACGATTGGTTACTCGATGCGCTAGACATCTATCACCTACACGTGACGATAAACCCTAAGACACTAACCAAATCTAAAGGTGTTGGACGGTGATAAAAATGAACGAATCAAAAGGAGGAAGTACTTACCGGTTGCATTTGCTGTTGAAAAATCTGAATGACGGTTGTACGAACGTGACGGACGAACAAGAATGACGGAGCAACCGTTTGACTAGGTGAACAGATGCACTCTGATCGTTTGATTTATGTGAAAGGTGAGAAATGAAGAAGGTAAAAGCAAGTTTATATAAGGGAACAGTATGGAAGGCGAAGGGACGCCTCGGTTTTGGCACACAACCGTTAATAAATGACACGTGCCTTATATAATTAATTACCTAGTATTAATTACCCTGTGTCAGTATGACAGATCAGGTCTATCTCATTGGAAAATAAAACCGTCACCCCATAAGTCCATCTCCTAGTAGGTCACGGACTCATAGGCTGAGGGGGTAGCTGACGAGTGTAAATTTCTTTAGGGTTACAGACCTGAGTTTAGATGACAGAGAAAATGTGTATACCTGATATGGACGGATCTAAGGTAAACGGATGAAATGTGGACGGGTGCCGGGTACATGTGTCAACTCCTTATAAATAGAAATAACTTGCGTCTCATGCACAACTAGAGTAAGTAGAATCCCACTGGGAATAGAATCCAATTACAAAGAGGATTCGGTAATATTCACCTAATCAATGACAAGTCCTATATGGAAAAGACTTCTCTTACAAGAAAGGAAGGTCAGTTCTACACTACTATAAAAACCCCAAAGACTCTCACAAGAAAAGGTACGCATACTATTCCTAACTCTGGCACTCTAGGGTTGTGAGCATCTACTAACTTAACCTTCGAAGGGTCCTTAACCGGTACCACACCGGTACCCTTTCAAGGTGTTTTTTTGCTTTGTGTTTTGCAGGTTGCATCAAGTGCGAATAAGAGAACTTTGCAGCTTACTGACGATATTTTCACCATTATCATTAATTAAAAGTAACTAGCCTCATCACTTGCGCTTCGCACATGCGATGATGCTTTTCATTTTTTATTTTTTGGGTTTACACGTTTTACTCATGGTAGTTTTATTTTATTTTTTATTTTAAGAAGTTGTATTAGTACTTGACTACTAATGCGAGAGAGAGAAATGTGAAGGTGGGATAAAAACAGTTCAGTAATTAAAAAAAAAAATGGTACGTTTGTGAAAAAAGGAAAAAACTGTTTTTTGTTTTTAATATATATTTTCTAAAAGAAGAAGTTGTATTAATACTTGAAAACTAACATGAGAGAGAAATGTGGAGCGGGGAGAAAAAACTGTTTTTTTCTTTTTTAATTTAGCTAAACATTAGGAGTTTTTGAAATACTAATTTTACATGACTAACTCTATGATTTAAGCCTTAAAAACAGATGAATTTGAGGGTATTCAGACCCAATTATGACTAATGTTAATTGGGTTTTGACTAGGTAACTAATTAGGCCCAAATATCATTTCTACAAATTACCAAACTCTAAAATACCCTAAATCAGGGTTTTCTCCTTGCCGTAAAGTTCTCTCTCTCGTGGTTCACGAACTTTCCCTCCCTTGACCTAGGTCTAAGGGTATTGCTTTTTCCTTGCATTCTTTTGTTTTTCTGTTCATTCTTTTGTGATCTCGGCAGTATGGCAGATGATGTGGCTGATGGGTTGGGCAATATGAAGCTGACCTCTGATGAAGAGGAGATTATTCCCATCTCCGAAGAAGGTAGAGTGCAGGCTATGGAGATTTGTAGTTTGAGTCTTATTGGGAAGTTTTTAACATGTAAACCCTTCAATAAACGTGCAGCAAAGTCTACTTTGAGAACAGCATGGGGATTGGAAAACAGTTTATAGATTACTGAGGTGGGTCCGAATCTTTTCCAATTTAAGTGTCAAATAGAGTTTGATACGGCACGTATTCTACAAGATGGCCCTTGGTCATTCGACAATCAATTATTATTGCTTCAAAGATGGTAGAAGGGGATGACAGTAGGGAATATCAGATTGGAGCATGCTTCTCTATGGATTCAAATATGGGGTGCACCACTTGATATGGCTTCCCCTCAAGTTGCAAGGGAAGTTGGTAATAGAATTGGTAAAGTTGAAGAAGTAGAAGGGCAGCGACGGCAAAATGAGCAGAATTATTTTATGTGTGTTAAAGTTGCTATGCCGATTGGGAAGCCATTGCGGAGAGGAGGTTTTATTGCTGGTTCAGAATGGGTTCGCAGTTGGGTAACGTTTAAGTATGAACGCTTACCTCTGTTCTGCCATTATTGTGGTCTATTAGGGCAAGATGTAAAGCAATGTGCATCGCATTTTGCTGTTAGTCGGAATGGTGGGGAGGTGGATTATCAATATGGGGAGTCTTTAAAAGCATTGGGAGGGCGGCCACGTTCTTCCTTACCAAGAAATACCTTTGGTAGTGCTGGGGCAGCGAAAGAACAAACGTCAAGGGAGTCTATAAACTACAGTTTGATGTAAGGGACTTTTCCGGTGGCAGGAGTGAAAGGTACAAACCCTAGTAAACAAGTTGAAGTTGAGTCCGAGAATTTAGGTGAATCACCTAATTTCTAGGAAGGTGTTAACGTGGAGTTGGGAGGAACAAAAGACGTGCAGGAAGGAAATTCTTTACTGCTGGTATCAAGTCCGGTTTGTGTAGGTATTGATATGGAACAGATGACAGAAGTGACGGGGCAGTTAATTGGGGTAGATTTAATTGAGGTGGCAATGGGTAAAAATAAGAGAGAAGTGCTTGGGGTTGAAGCTAGTGGACTGGATCAGAGTTTGGAGATAGTTGGGCCTAGCTCTGTAAAGCCTAAATCCACTTGGACTAGGTTTAACAGAATGGATTTTGGGCTTGGAGGACTGTCCAAAGCTTTACAGCTACCTACCCGTGGAAAAAGAAGTAGTGATTCTACTGAGGAAGAGCTGTGTGATCATTCTGATTTTTATGGAATCTAAGCATGGAAAGGTTGGAGATGGAGATGTTGTTGGAACTAGTTTATCGGCGGGGGTGGAGAGCCACCCTTGCCGGGAGCAATGAGGATCCTAAGTTGGAACTGCCAAGGGCTTGGGAACCCTTAGACAGGTCGCAGCCTTCACAAATTAGTGAGGGAACAAGCTCCCATGGTGTGTTTTCTTATGGAGACAGTTGGATACAGAGGGTTTTAATAATCTTTACGATAACTTGCCTTTTCAAAATAAAATAATTGTTAAGCATCCAGATGCCGGTGGAGGGTTAGCTCTTTTATGGAAGGATGATATTAGGTTTTTATGGTTGGCTAGAGACGCAACAAAAGCATAAGTCTTGGAAACTGTTGGAACATTTGAAGATTTTTGTGGAGGGTCCATGGTTATGCTTTGGAGACTTCAATGCTATACTCCATTCTTCTGAAAAACAAAGCATACAACAGCCATATAATTCCCAAATTAATGAGTTTAGGGAGGCCTAAGAGAGTTGTCAATTAAAAGACCTTGGTTACAAAGGATATCCTTTTACCTGGACTAACAAGAGACCGGGTGATGCAAATACTAAATTAAGACTTGATAGAGCTGTGGCAACGAAGGAGTGGATTGAGAAATTTCAGGTCAGTAATGTAGTGCACCTTCTTCCTCATACTTTAGACCATCTTCCTATTGCTATCCAGGTTCAAAAATTTAGACAGAAACATCATAGGGTTAATCGGGGTTTTAAGTTTGAAGAAAGTTGGTTGTTGTGGGATGACTATGAGACTCGGGTTCAGCAAGCATGGAGTCTGGCAGGAAGTGGGGATTCGGGTTTGGTAGATGTGCATGCAAAAATTAGGGCCCGTGGTGATGAATTAAAGGCATGGGGTGACACAAGGACTAGACCTGAGGAGGAAGAAATTAAATCCCTTCAGAATCGGCTTGATAGAATTAATAGAGCTGACACTACTGATGAAAGTAAGGTAGAGTATTTGGCAATCAGTAAACAATTGGATGATCTCTTGTTGAAACAGGAGATTTACTAGACACAAAGATCTCGGGTTGCTTGGTTGAAACATGGGGATAGAAATACTAAATTTTTCCACTCAAAAGCATCACAATGGCGTCAACGGAATTATATAAAGGGTATCATGAACTCACAGGAGCAATGGGTGGAAGAGGTGGAGGGCATAGCAAGAGTTGCAATTGATTATTTTGATAATCTTTTTTCTACAGGATCATGTCATCAAATGGAGGAGTGTTTAAGTACAGTTTCGGCCAGAGTCACTACAGACATGCAGGAGATGCTTTCCGAGGATTTTACTGTTGGTGAAATCAAGGAAGCTGTATTTCAGATGGGACCAACAAAGGCACCTGGCCCTGATGGTATGAATGCCTTATTTTATCAAAAATTCTGGCATATTGTAGGTGATGATATAGTGAATGCTATATTAGATTTTTTAAATAATGGAGTTATGTTACCAGATTTAAATCATACCAATATTGTGCTTATCCCTAAAGTGAAGAATCCTGAGAAAATTTCTGAATTTAGACCTATTAGCCTTTGTAATGTCATTTATAAGGTTATCTCTAAGGTCCTTGCCAATAGACTGAAAAAAGTGCTTCCTGATATTATTTCTCCCACTCAGAGTGCTTTTGTACCAGGTAGACATATTACAGATAATGTTATTGTGGCATATGAGGTATTGCATTCCATGCATGTTAGGAAGAAAGGTAAAACAAGTGCTTTGGCTTTGAAGCTGGATGTCAGTAAAGCATATGATCGAGTGGAATGGCTATTTTTACAGGGCATTATGCAAAAGCTAGGCTTTCCAGAAAAATGGATTAAGAGAGTGATGACATGTGTTACCACCACATCATTCTCGATTCTACTTAATGGAAAGCCATATGGGAATGTGACTCCATCTAGGGGAATCCGCCAAGGAAACCCTCTCTCACGATATTTATTCCTGTTATGTGCAGAGGGATTTACATCTTTGTTGGCAAAAGCAGAATTTGATGGCAAAATTCATGGCGCTTCCATTTGCAGAGGGGCACAAAAGTTTCTAACTTATTGTTTGCAAATGATTCCCTCTTGTTCTGCAGGGCAACACAAAATGAAGTGGAGATCGTTTCTAAGACGCTTCAGACCTATGCTAATGCGTCAGGCCAGTGCATAAACTTGGAGAAGTTATCGGTCTTTTTTAGCAACAATACTTCAGCCAATCAGAAGCATGGCATTTTGAGGACTTTGGGAGTGTAGGAAGTGAACCGGTTTGATTCTTATTTAGGGCTGCCTTCCTTAGTAGGGAGAAAAAAGTATCATACGTTATCATACTTGAAGGATAGGATTTGGCAAAAATTGCAGGGGTGGAAAGGGAAGCTGTTGTCTAAGGCTGGTAAGGAAATACTGATTAAAGCAGTTGCTCAGTCTATTCCTACTTACACTATGAGTGTTTTCCAACTCCCTTTGAAACTTTGTAATGAGCTGGATGCAATGTATGCTAAGTTTTGGTCGGGATAGGTGGGGAACGAAAGGAAAATTCATTGGCAGAGGTGGGAAAAATTGACGCTATCAAAGAAGGAGGGAGGAATGGGCTTTAGGGATCTAAGGGCCTTTAATTTAGCAATGCTAGCTAAACAAGGATGGAGGTTGCTGCATGATAATAATTCTTTGGTGTTTCAAGAATTCCAAGAACTTCTCTCTTTGCTACAAAGGAGTCACCAAATTGCTCGTTTGTTTGGAAAAGTATTCTGGCTGCTTTTCCTATTTTGAAGTCAGGATGTTGTTGGAGAGTTAGGAATGGCCACTCAATTCGGATTCTAGGAGATAAATGGATACCAAATCATCCAACAAATGCACCTCTAAATCTAGTGAAAGATGAAGTTCGTGAGGCGACGGTTGCAGAATTAATTGACCAAGACTTGCATACATGGAGGGCTGATTTTATCATGGATATGTTTGAAAAAGAAGATGCCAAAGCAATTTGTAGAATACAGCTTAGCCGAAGACATGTGGAGGACTTTATGATCTGGATGCACCAAAGGAAGGGGATTTTTACTGTTAAATCCGCTTACAAGGTGGCTAGGGAAGTGTTGAGAGAGGGAAGGGTAGCTGAGAGTTCTCAAGGTTGTTCTGGAAAGGAGGTTTGGTCAGAAATTTGGAAGCTCAGAATTCCTAACAAAATAAAGGTGTTTGGGTGGAGGGCTTGTAATGAAATCTTACCAACAAAATTGAATCTGTCTAAGAGAAAAATTATTGCAGATGCGATGTGCCTAATTTGTTTGAGGTTTCCGGAATCAATTGTCCATGCGCTTTGGGAATGTGGTGCAGCTAGAGATGTACAGGCAGGTAGCTTAAAAATTCTGCAGAAAGGTGGGTTATGGCAGATATGCTTCAGTTAATGGAATAATTAGTGGAGCAGGTAGAGTCTCATGATATGGAGGTTGTGCTCGTTCAAGCATGGCTAATTTGGGATCAAAGAAATCGGGTTGTGCATGGAGGTAAGTTTCACGATCCAGGCTGGTTGAATAAGCGGGCAACAGCATTTCTTGAGGAATTTCAGAATGCATCAGTTCTGATGGGACCCGCACATGGAGGACACTCTTATCGGGACACCTGGCAGCCCCTTCCTCCTTCTATATTTAAGCTTAACTTTGATGCAGCTCTGTTTTCAGCTCTTAACAGGTCAGGTTTTGGTGCAGTGATCCAGAATGAAAAAGGTGAGGTTATGGCAGCCATGGCAGCAAAGGGTCCAAAGGTATCTTGTAGCGAGGAGGCTGAGCTTCTTGCAGGTCGGAAAGCTATTGAATTTGTCGTTGATGTTGGTTTTTCTGAACTTGTCATTGAAGGGGATAATTATTTTGTCATGAAAGCTGTTTCGACCTTGCAGGATGATTATTCTTTGCTTGGGAATGTAATTGGGGATATTCATCACTTGGTTAGGAACTTGCAATGGGTTAGGATCGAATGTACTAGGCGAGGGGGGAATACAGTTGCTCATGAGTTAGCTCAATTTGCTAAAAACATTAGTCAAGATTTGTTTTTGATGGAAGATGTTTCTCCAATAGCTAGGGACGCTTTGCATCAAGATGCTAATTTTTCTCATTAATTGAATGAAGTGTTTTTGTTTCAAAAAAAAAAAAAACCCCAAAACCACTAAAAAGACCAAAATACCCATAAAACCTCCAAAATTACCGAAATACCTCTTATACCTAAAAAATGACGTAAATACCCCCCGAAATCTTAAAATGACCAAAATACCCCCTAAATCTAAAAAATAACCAAAATACCCTTATAACATTGAAAATGACCAAAATACCTCTGAAATATTAAACTAACCAAAATACTCCCTAAACCCATCAAATGATCGAAATATCCTCGAAACCTAAAAAAACACCAAAGTACCCTCCTAAACATAAAAAATGAATGAAATACCTCTAAAACCCAAAAATGGCCAAAATACCCCCGGAACCTAAAAAACGATCAAAATTCCATTGAAACCTAAAATTTTGCTCATTTTGTTTTTGTTTACTTACCCAATTGTGTACTAAATTGGATTGGTAGTAGATGCTTAACAATATTGGTGGACAATATTACTTAAGAATAAAAAGCATTTAGTAAGAGTTGAATAGAATTTTTGATTTTTATTAAGAATGATCTCAATTACAATAATAGAACAATTACTATCTACAACAAAACTACAGATCATAGAAGATTTCAACAAAAGGCTGAACTTAAACAACTCAAAAAATAATTTAAAAAAAATCCCCAATTTCATTTAAATAAAGTAAAAGGGAACATGTTAGACAGGATTTTATTTAGAATAGAACCCCAATAACCTATCTGTAAATTGTATTTGTTCATTCTACATTAGTTTTAATAGCTTGGGAAGCATTTCATTAATGTTTATTGGTACAAGTAGGAGGGTTTTGCTTGCCCGAAACTGTAGGCTGAACATTAGCGCAAGCGAAAGTAGCAGATCCTCCACCTCCTTTATACGCGAGATCAATGTCAGAAAGCACCACTTGTTGGCATGGTACACTCCTACTGCAAATAAGATTCACAGCTTCCTTTGTCGAAGAAGTGTCTCTAATTTTCTTGAAGCTAACATTGCTGATCTTAACTTTAGAGGGAGACTGAAAACAAAACAAAAAAGCACACCCAAGAATTCGATATTAGTATTTGTACTTTTTTTTACTTTTTTTTAACCTTTAACATCAAAATTTGTGTATATATTTTTGATGTTTATAATAACTTGGTTTGAGCATTGATTGTTTGGGCAGTAGCTTTGATCAATGATGATAGGATTAGCAACATTGTTCATGACAACATCCTTGAAATGTATATTAGAAGCAACTCCAGAAGGGGAAGCAAGCCATGTTTTGATTCTAACACCATTATCTGTAATGCTAAGTGTGGCACCTGTAACTCTGATTCCTGAAACAGGTTCTTCATTCCGGTACTTTCCAAGACTTCCAATGTTGATACCATGGCCAGGTCCACAAGTTACTTGGTTAACAATAATATCTTGGGTTCCATCACCAATGGAGATGCAATCATCACCTATTCCAATATCGGCATTGGTAATGGTGATCTGAGATGAACGTCCTACGTGGATTCCATCGGTGTTGGGGCTATCTGCGGGTGCAGTTATGATAACATGTTGGAATTGCAACTTCTTGCATTCCAAAAGGTTGATGTGGAAAAATTTGCTGCCCTTCGATGTAATGTCTTGGATTTTTGAATTTGTGATGTAGTTGAACCTTATATTCTGTTCATGTTTACAAGTTAGAAAAATTAAAACGCTAAATATGAGCGCTCAAGTTTTATTTAAAAACATTTTAATTAGTAAAATGGTAACGATTCTTTGAATTTTATAAAAATAAATAAAAATTTGTTTGGAAAAAAATGTGATCATTAAATCAATATAAAAAAATGGTAAAGTTGTAGCAAATATTATTACATTAAAACTTACAGACTAATGTTTCTATGAATGTGGTTGATACTACTTTAATAATATTATATTATATAAACAATTCTTCATAGACCACAAGCTTTGTCAAAAGTTTACATGTGCGATTGTGATTAGTGAATTATCGCTTTTATATTTAACCATTTTTTTTTCTCTATTGCTTATAGTCGCACATGTTAGTGTTGTGGCCTAAAAAGTACTCCATAAACTTTCTCATATATAAATTTTAAAATTAATTCTTTTTTGAGTTGTGACACATCACTATACAAAAACTTGTCAAAATATTAGTAAAACATCATTTAAAGTATAAATGTTTGAAATATATTTTTGACGGGTAAATTTTGTAAAGTTGTAGTGTCTATGTATATCTATGTAGAAAATGATGGAAATATGAATGCTAATTAATTAAGATTGGAATCTTACAATAGAAAGTACGTTGCAGTTTTTGTCTTTGTTACACTCATTTTTTTGCCATGCTTGTCCTTTGCCATCAAAAACTCCCCCACCTGACACAGTGAGACCATTAATACGTTCAAAAACAACCCAACTATCTTTACCGTTGAAGAAGGCAACATCTAAGGGGCCTGTAGGGTTCCCTGAAGGTTAAACTCAATAGCACCTTTGCATGGACCCAACAAAGTCACTAAACCTAGTTTGTATACCCCCGCTGAAATCATAACTTTACTTCCTGCTACTGGGCACGCAGATTTCCAAGCTATTGTCAAAGCCTAAACACATTATTAAAAAAAAAAAAATCAAGATCAGTATATAATAATCATTTTGCATGTTAATTTTTTATCATTTGGTCATAACATCAATCAGTTTCTAGTGTAAACGGAGTTCGAACCTAAGTTCTCTTGTTCAAAGTTAAAAGGCTTTACTTGTTATGTTAACTAGAACACACTCTTCTTGTCAATTACATATTTATACCTGGGTTATATCTGCTGAATGCTCGTAAATGTGTTTAAAACACAAGAGCTGTTCAGACCTCTAAATTAAATATTACGGCTCGATTGATTTTACTATAACTTATACTAAGTGCAAAATAGAGTAAATGCGAGCTGATAAATAAACAAGCCACTTTAACCCATAATCATAATATCACAGCAGTAAGATAAAAGGTAAAAGAGTAGCGAAGAAGAATGCAAATATAAGATAACATGCCGATGTGTTATTGAAGAGGAAATCGAAGAACTCAATGAAAAACCTCTCCACCGCCCTCCAAGTGGTAAATCAATTAACTAGAGAATAAAGTTGGAGTACACGAATAACAAAAGACCCCCCAAGCCTAATCTACCCTATGTACTTGATCCCTCTGAGCTCCTGCTACCAACTGACTTCGCCAAGCCTTGTCTTCTCTAGCTCTCTAGATCCCGCAATACGCCTGATTGCATCCGCCAAGCCTTACCGGCTTCTTTTGGCAAATCTCCAATGCCTCCCAACTCCGAAACACTCTCTACACTCTGAAAAGGTGTGGGTTGTGTTTAGATACAAATTTCCTCTCAAGGTATGACAATGGGAGAGGAAAGGAGAATAGGCTAGAATGATTTCTCACTAAGAATGAGTAGCTCTCCCTCAAAAAGATGGGTGTGTGTGTGTTGTTGTAAACCTATCTAGGGTTTTTCTCTTTAAATGGCCTCATCGCAATTTGTGGGTAATGAGGGTATATATAGGTGAAGGGTAAGAAAGTCACACTTAAAAATCCTCCAGGCAGGGAGTCTTGCGGGAAGGCCTTACCTGCGAAATACTTGCAAAATTGACAGCCTAGCATGACTCTTCAGCTTCTAGTCATGTGCTTCTCACATGCCCTTTTCGTGAGAACCCTTCTCGCGAACTTCTCGCGAGCTAGTCGCGAAATGCACTGATCTTCATTTAAGCTTGAGTCTTTACCAACTTAATACTAAACCCAATACAATAAAATCTCATAAATTACAAGGAACAAAATTAAAGCAATTACAACACTTTTTATCATGGAATAAGCCAATAATAATGTTATGAGAAAAATCATAACTTAACAATCTCTCCTTTGGCTATTCCGTGACAAAACACCCTATAATAGACTCTAGACTTAAACGTGAGTTCGGGAACAATGGCAAAACTCACTCACACCTAACTTTAGAAGCTGTGATGAACTTATAACATATATACCTATAACCTGAAACACTTGCACAAAACACATTAGGCCCTCAAGGTAAAGCAAGTAATAAAAAGACAAGTATAATGTAACAAGTAAATTGCGATCAAGTAATCATGATGTGAAACATGTAAGCAACTTGATCATACACCAAACAATCATATGGAAATAACTACAATGATCATATAGCAAAGCAAATGATCATCCGACCATGCAACCAATAGAGCACAATAACATAAGGATGTATGCATGTCCTATACATAAACACATTGTGATGAAAGCAACAAAGCATAGATACTAAATGAAACTCAAAACACCATAAAATAACGAGAAAATAAGCATAAATTAAACCAAAGCAAAACAAGGTTTTCTCATAAAAGATGTCTTCTCCCCCTTTGTATATGCATCTCCCCTATGGTTTTTTCCCCCTATGAATGTGCACGAGGAAGAATTTCTCCCCTTAAGAATATACACATGAGTCATATAGAAATGACAAAACACACCGATATGCTCAACTGTATACTCTCCCCCTTTTTGTCACGAATAAAAAAATGAATCAAGAGGTAGGAGGGAAAGAAAAGAAGATATGAACAAGGGTAAAGATGCATGAGGAGTGCAAGATGTATGAGAAAATGAAGCTTAAACAAAAGATAAAACATCTTAAAGACACGACGCTACAAAGCATAAAGTAAACATGAGATGCTAAGGATGATAGAACATGATATAGACCTAGGCATGACATAGACACAAGAACATGTTATATGTGCTAAAAGGGCCTAAAAAGACTTAACTGGCATGAGTGAGTGCAAAACATGTCAATTGTTAGAGTGTGTGCAACAAAGGTGCATCTAGTGTGCATGTGAGATGCATGACCAATGCATGAATAAGCACTCACAGGAAAAAGTATATAAAACATACCACCAATGATCAAAACATGATGAACATGAATAATTATGGTGATCCCCAAAAATTGGTACTTATCGGAGTCCAAAATAACAAGAAAATGCAATTTGGACATTTTATCAAATACTTAGAGTGCATACACTACACATGTATGTTAAACAATACATGAACATATGAAAAACTTGCCTAAATACATGTTTTTTTTTTTGCCACAAGGGGTCAACATCCAAAGCAAATGATCATTTAAAACAAAGCCCAATCAAAAAGATTGACAAAAATTAAGTTTTCCAACTCCCATTTGAAAAGATCCCAACAATGAACATAAAACCCCCAAAAACATAATTTAAGGATCAAAATTTATGAAAAGAGTTAAACATTACCTTAGAGATGTTTATGGAATGTAAAACACTTGAAATTAGTTGGGTTTTGATGTTGAAGTATTAAAATAGGGGTTTGGGAGAAAATATGAGAGGTTTAAAACAAATGTCCCACAAAATGCCCTTTAAAAAGCTGATCTGGAAATTTTCGCGGGTAGTTGGGAATTTTCACAGGTAAGCCTTACGCACGAAACAGTCGCGAAACTCTCTATCCAAAGTTGAAAAACTTGAAAATTAGACCATTTAACCTCCCGACTGAACTTACTCATGAAACAAGTCATGAAAACACTCAGAAAACATGTTTTTCACACAAAAACAACTTGAAAAACTTTGAAAAACATGGGTGATACAAATCACTTCCAAAAGCAAACAAAAAGAACAAAAACCTTTTTGGTTTGATCAACATATAGTTGAGTACACACATCACATTTGAACATATACAATCACACAAATGAAATAAGCATTCATTGAACATTAGACTTGTGTGTTATGTGTGTATATCAAATGTGGAATAGTTCTTAGTCTAGAGTGAAGTTTCAATGATCAATTCAATCAAGTCATACACAACTAGTACTAAGTCAAGTAGTCTATCTCAATTATAGAAATGAACATATATGATCTCCCACAAAAATAATTACATATTTTTGAAGCTTTTCATTTGGCTTCTTTACAATTCCAAACATTTGATCATTTTTGAACAATACATCTCATTTTGAGATCAGTGCTTGAAATTTTTGATATTTTATTTTTGAGAATAAGCCTTTGGCTTTTTAGGCACCATACATTTCAATACAAGTCGCTTTCTTTTTTTTCTAGTCAAATACTAGTATGTGCGATGACTTTTGCAGCTCAGTATCTCTTTTCATTTTGAGATTTACAGTAGTTGAGCTCTTTAAGCAAAAACAAAAAAATGTGGGAAGATATATAAGCACAAGTCTATGCAAGTATCAAAACCGTCAAGACTATTGACCAATCATTCATGACAAGCTTGAAGATCGATTTACAACAGTCACACATAGATTTCAAGATTTTTTTTAAAAGGATAAATGTGCATACATAACAAGCTAAACTCGTAAATGCATTACGCCATTAGTACATTGATACTAGGCCAAACTCACATGTGAAATGTGCTCAAACATATTCGATCAAACTTTTTAAATTTTTCACTTTTTATATGGTTTTGGATTTTTACACACACAAAACAAAAACATAAAAGTAAGATAAAAAAAACAAAAGCAAAGCATACAAATAAATGCAAAAAAAAAAAAAATGCATGAAGATTTGACATTCAATGCATGAGGGGTCCTACAAAGATCGAAAGAATTAGATCAAAGGACCAAAAAAGCAAAAGCTCAACCATAGGAACCCTCCCTCATCCAAACGGAATGAGTGTCTCATGAGAAGTGAGACGAGGGTTGGAAGATTGAAAACTGAAGATGCACATAGACAAGGAGTTAAGAGCATTAAACACTTTCTTTAACAATATGTTATTTTCACTCAAATCCAATTTACCCTTTTTAGCATAACTTCCAAGAAGCTTAAGTTTCTCTTTTCTTTTGATTCTATTAAGAGCATGAAACTTAGAGTAATGAGGTCTTAGATGACTAAAGGCACCACAATGGTGACAAACAATGTGTTTTGGTCCATTAGACTTTTTGGGAAGGGATTTAGCAACATAGTTTTGTTCTCTCTTCAACTTTGGACATTGAGGTCTTATATGGCCAATCACATCACAATGGTGACAAGTTGGAACAAACTTAGATCCATCCAAAACGTTAGGTTGAGACCTAAACGGAGCCTTTGGCTTAAGAGCCTTTCTCTCCACCTTTTGATTTCTTTTGTGTGGAAGAATATATACCAATTTGTCTTTTGAGGTAGAACACACAATAGGCACAAAATCTAGTACCACAACATGATTACAACAAATGATTTCATCATTTTTAACACTCGGTTCAGCAATCAAACACTTGGCATACATCTTAAGAGATTCATTTTCACATTTTAGTTCATCAACAAGTTTGTTAGACAAAACAAGTTTAGCATCTAAGTCCATATTTAAACATTCAAACTCTTTCAGCTTTTCAAGAGAATTTTCAGAAAGCTTCTTATACATTTCAACCAATTTATTGGATTTATTGACGTTAGCAATCAAATCATCCTTTTCACAATGAAATTTGCTCAAATTCTTATGAAACTTCTTAGCTCCTTTCTTCAAGAGTTTGTCAACAACACCCATAGATTCAAATAACATGTCATCACAATCATGAGGATAAACACTCATAGAGACATTTTCACAAACACATGGCATGTTACACTCACAAACATCTATAGAAACATACAAAACACTATCCATGGCAAAACATATAAGGGGTCAAGGATCACACTTAGGTAATGAAACCAAAACAAGCGTACCTGATCTAATATCAATTGAAAGCTCGAAAATGTGTTATAAACACAACAGCTGTTCAGACCCCTAAATTAAATATTATAGCTCGATTGATTTTACTCTAACTTATATTAAGTGCGGAATAGAGTAAATGCGAGCTGATAAATAAAAAAGCTACTCTAACCCATAATCATAATATCACAGCAGTAAGATGAAAGGTAAAAGAATAGGGAAGAAGAATGCAAACACAAGATAACACGCAGATGTATTATCGAAGAGGAAATCGAAGAACTCAATGAAAAACCTCTCCGCCGCCCTTCAAGCGGTAAATCGATCCACTAGAGAATAAAGTTGGAGTACAGGAATAACAAAAGACCCTCCAAGCCTAGTCTAGCCTATGTATTGCAGAATCTAGCTCTCTAGATTCTGCAATACACCCGATTGCATCCACCAAGCCTCACCAGCTTCTTTTGGCAAATCTCGAATGCTTCCTAGCTCCAAAACACTCTCTACACTCTGAAAAGGTGTGGGTTGTGTTTGGGTACGAATTTCCTCTCAAGGTATGACAATGGGAGAGAGAAGGAGAAGAGGCAAGAATGATTTCTCACTAAGAATGAGTAGCTCTCTCTCAAAAAGATGGGTGTGTATGTTGTTGAAAACCTATCTAGGGTTTTTCTCTCTGAATGGCATCATCACAATTTGTGGGTAATGAGGGTATATATAGTATGGGTGAAAGATAAGAAAGTCACACTTAAAAATCCTCCAGGCAGGGAGTCTTACGGGTATCTCGCAAGAAGGCCTTACCCATGAAATACTCGCGAAATTGACAGCCTAGCACGACTCTTCAACTCCCAGTCATGTGCTTCTCACATGCCCTTTTCGTGGGAACCTTTCTCGCGAACTTCTCACGAGTTAGTCACGAAATGCACTGATCTTCATTTAAGCTTAAGTCATTGCCAACTTAATACTAAATCCAATACAATAAAATCCCACAAAGTACAAGGAATAAAATTAAAGCAATTATAACACTTTTTGTCATGAAATAAGCCAACAATAATGTTATGAGAAATTGTTGTGCTCCATATGATTTGCTGGGTCTTTGGTGGATGCCAACACCAATAGCAAGGAAATTGTTGCAATGCTTAAATTATTTCCCATCTTATTGTTCTTTATTTCTTTCTATTGCCAATTTGTTGTACGAAATGATGGTAACCCCATTTGGTTTGAAGCTATTTATACTTCAATACCTGAGCTCCATACCATTGAAACTACTCAACTAATATTAACTAATTTAATGCAAAGTTGCTAAGAAATCTCCCGTATATACTTCAACTTCTATACTATTATTAGTTTTTGTGCTTCCTCCTCCACTAATTAATTATCGTTCGTTATTGTATAAGATAAGATTATTTTTACTTTTGTATATCATCTTAACTTCTTTGCTTTAAATGGCAAGTTGTTAGCCACTTGAAATATGTTCATTTTATCATGTAACCAAAGTGAATACTTCCATTACTAAGGGGGCAAAAGTCTAGTAAAATCTACCAAAATTGTCCAAATTTAGCATAGGCAGCATGCTTGTCTACACTTTACAATAGCAAATAATGAAACCCACCAATATTTTGCTCATTTTTTAGATTTTAGGGGGTATTTTGGTAAATTTATTTTGTTTTTGGGGGGGGTATTTCTATCATTTTTCAGGTTTTGAGATTTTTTTTTGTTTAGAGGGGTATTTTGGTCATTTTGTAGGTTTTAGGGGTATTTTGGTCATTTTCTTAAGTTTTGAGGGTATTTTGATAATTTTAAGTGGTTTTTTTTTATCATATTTGGTCTTTCTTTAGGTTTGGAGGGTATTTTGGAAATTTTAAAGCATTTTAGGAGTACTTTAGTCATTTTCAAGTTTAAGGGGCATTTTTGAAATTTTATTAGGTAATTGGGTTGGGTTGGGCTTAGGTTAGAAGCAATTAGTTATATGGGTACTAAATGAGTAAATGAGTTTTCCCCAAACCAATTGCACAGTCCAGACCCACCCATTTGACACCCCTAGTATTGGACTTAACTTGATTTAATCGGGTAAATGGATTAGGGATTTGCTGCCAATTGAATGGCCAATCAAATCTAGGTGTCTCAAGTTGTTGGTTGGGTGGGGTGGAATGTCAGGTGACATGGTCTGGGCTACAATCGATAATGATAGTATCAAAGCAAAAAAAAAAAAAAAATCCAACAATTCTTTAACCACTTGTAGCCCAAATCAAGTGAGGCAGTAACACAATAATGAGTATTTTTAGGTTTATTTGATTTGAACCCATACAATTGACTCAACGAGAAAATGAGAGAAGGAGAGATGAGAACCGAAGAAAATATACATTGATCAAAAATGATATTTTTGCCAACATATATGTTATGTGACAAAACATGAATCATATTATATTAGTTATGTGACAATATTTGGAACTCGAGTTTCACTAGAAACTTATATAAATAAATAAATAATCAACAAAACTTTTTTTTTGCTGTGAATCTAATCTAACACAGATATACAAGAATGACTTCATGTAACCAGTTCGTATGCTTTAAACACACACACACACACACACACACACACATTTCTTAAAAAAATAAAATAAAAGAAAATGGACTTACTCAAGGGTAGAAGAGGTATGTCATTCTGCTCATACACATTTCGGTTGGCTTTGTCGACGTCCTCCAAAGAGCGAGGGAATGTTTGTTTGAGCAAAAAAGAATGGCTAATGGAACAAAAAATGCTGGTAATGGATTTTTTTTGTTTTCCCCTTTTGCACAGCAAGCAAAAAATAGGAAAGAGAGAAATCAGTGTTCTTCAAAATTAATTAGGTAAGTTGATGTTAATAACAATAATGATTAATTATATAGTTGAGTGTTCATTGTTTATTGCTTATGTTCATGCGCTAGAGTAGTTCCGGTTTATTGCGCTTCATTTACTCTTGTTTTGCACTTAGATAAGTTAAAATACTCTTGTTTTGCACTTAGATAAGTTAAAATAAAAACAATTAAGTCGTGTTTTAAAATTGAGGGTCTAAACAAGCTATAGTGTTTTATACTATTTGAGCTTTCAGATTCTAATCTTCCTGCCGTTTAGAAAACCTATATTAGAATAAAGAGGAGTTCCCCCAAAATTCATTTTTGTTTTATCTAATGGTACAGCTTTGTTTATGCACAAAAGAAAGCACAAACAAACTTCTTTATTTAATCACTATTTAATCTTTCCAATTTGGCGTTGATGTTCAGAATCTCTCTAGTCTAAAAAGAACAAAGAATTCATACACTCGATGATCGCAATTCCCCATCGATGTCAAGTAGATTTCTTCACCAATTGTATATCCTTCATAAAGTAAGGAGGAGACCGATGGAGTGGGGGCAACACTATAGGACGAGGAAAGAAAGAAAGTCAAACCAGAAACTAGTTGCCATTTTAACTTGTACATTATTACAATGCTAAAACCAAACTTATATTTAAGACCAAATAAGTCAATTTGCACCTCAGACATTAAGACCCTGATGCTACAGTCTTTGAGTCGTTGAGCCAACTGCTGCTACAGTCATCGAGTCGTTGAAGCTAAGTCACTAGAGCAGTTCAGCATACAAATCTTTGATCTTTTGAGGCTAGTGAAGGAAATTGAATACTTATGTAGCACAAGGATGATAAACTTAATGATTTGACGTTTGAGTTTGTATAAACATTGAAATTGAATTGCTCAAATATAAATTTGTCTCTAATCTCCATAACATTGATTGAAGAAAAAATTTCCAGGCAATATGCATAAAAATACTGACAGCTTTCTTAGTAAAATTTTGAAAGTCCATAATCTTGTTTCAGGCAATATAATAAGAGCAACAGAGACCTAAAAAAATAAAGCGTGCATGCTAGCAAATGTCATATCAATTTATGGGACATAAAATTTGAAGAGTGCTACATAAATAAACACAAAAATAAATACCACTAGACTTGTCTTGTTCCTTGCAAATATTAGAGCTGATAAACATTTTGTACTCCCCCAGACATTTCTAGTTTCAGTCCCACCCGTGTATAGAAATTAGAAAGCGGCCTCTCTCAGCACCCACAATGGCATAGTTTGCAATACCTGAGTTGTCATCGATTAAAGTATGAACTTGCCACTTATCGCTCTACCCCAAGTCACTGGTAATAGTATAAATCTTTCACAGACCAAAGGAAGCCATCCAGTACCTAACACCAAACCAAGATTAATTTCCTTCTCTCAATAAGAAAGTTTTATACAAGGAATGTATATTTTGTATATGAAGATCAACACTCACCCAACACATCAATAAAGGGTTTCAAGTCCACAGGTCCTTCCTATAACATCATTCACATCACATATCAGCAACAAAACCAAGGATAAATATTTCTAAAGATATAGAAGGATGAACTTACTCCAAACATTATAATCCCAGCTGGGTCTGAAGATGCCAAAACAGTTGCTGTGTAATCCCTAATATGCTTCACAAACTTGTCAAGCAGCACTTGAAGAGATTCCTAATAATATCCAAATATTTCTGAATGTCAATGTCCTCAAACTGCTCAAGAGCTCATAAAAACTTTAACACTTTCCTTAAAAATCAATGATTGACAAAAATTTACACAAGTCCACATATCTCAATCTAATCTGAACTGGCAATACTTGCTACATTTTCCAATTTTCTCTCAAAAATGAATGTTGTAACCACATTATCTTGCGTACCCTGCCACATCATCTAAGATGGGCATTTTTTGATACATACCTTATTTTAACATATTATCAATATTTCCACAATAATAAAACCTCTATTGGAGAAAATCAGCATACATTTTTCAGTGCCAAAGTTGTCACCCTTACTGACTGTCGAAGTGAGACAGCACCAACTTTTAATCCTGGTACATAGCCAACAGTCAAAGCAATCCTATTATATCTATTTCCTATGTACCCACCAAATTCCTCGTCTGAATCACCAGCAATATCTTTCCATTTGACCTACATTAACATTTATGTAAAATAATAAATAAAAAAATCAATAAAAGTAAAATCCTTATTCTTCTGTGACAACTTCCCCAGAAAATGACAATTTACCAAAAAAAAGTACCCAACAAAAGAAGAAAAGAGATATAAACCTCTCTAAATTCATTGGTAAGAGCATCTCTTCCGATTATTCCGCTAGCAACAGTAATAATTAATGGAGTACTCTGACCCAATCTCTTTGTTATCTGCATTACAATCATTAACAAAAAATTAAGTAACAATTTAAAAAGGCCAAAATACACTTTTTGTCTCTGAAATTTGATTTAAATTCAATTTTGGTCCCTCAAATTTAAAAAATTGCAATTCCATCCATGAAAAACTCAAAATGTATCAATTTTGTCCTTCAATCTATTTGCCATTAAAGAAATTGCAGTATTGGTAAACAAAACAAAGTGCTGATGCGTTAAAAAGATGAGATGGCCTAAAATAAATTTAAAAGAAGGAAAATGCTAACTTGAGTGACATAAAAATTTACAACTTTATCACTGCTACTAAGCTAACAACTGGTGTATAATAGTACTATCAATGAAGCGTCTACACTCACCATCTGGAAGTGATGTTTCACAAATTAATTACAACTTAACACCTCAACAATTATGAAAAAGAAATATAAAAAATGCCAAAGTTATTATAAATATTTTACTACACAAGACTTACAAACTTAAGTGACTATAGTGGGTTTCAGTTAGCTCAACTATTAACATCTTTGATTATTGAATAAAAGATCTAGGTTCATTCTCCGTTTACACCAAAAACCGATCAGCATCTTAGTCCGATGATAAAGAAATCAATCATAAAAAGCGGATGACATAAATTGAAACTCTAAGTGGCAATAAATGTGATTATTGATTCAACACATAATAAATAAATGTCTTAATACTACTTTGTGATTGGTGATACATCAACTAACATGTAAGGTTTACGTACTTCTCAAAGAAGAAGAAGAAGAAGAAGAAGAAAAAAAAAAAAAAAAAAAAAAAAAAAAAAAAAAAAAAAAGCTTGTAAGAGCATCTCCATCACCATTACCATCAAGTGTGCCAAATGCCAAATATTTGGCATTTGGCACACCAAACACCGAAAAACCTCTCACATGAGGTGTTCTAAATACAAAAAGTTTTGGCATGAATGAACAGTACAATTCTAAATATACAATTGTACAAATAAGAATGCTAAAACTTTTTAATATTTATTTATTCTACTTTTCTCTCTCTTCTCTCACCGTGACCCTTTGATTACTCTCTCATCCTCTCGACCAATCCTCCCAATTAGACAAGATCAAGAACCTAATCTACGCCAGCGTCCAATCAAGCTCTGCCACCGTCCGATCTCTCCTCTGAACTCACTGCCGATTACTTCTGGTCTCACCAGCGCCGCCACCGATCTCAGTCTCAAAATCGCCACCGATCTTAATTTCACCAGTGCCGCACCACCGATCATCTCAGTCTCAACATCGCCACCAATTTCAGTCTAACCAGCGCTGCTGCCAATCTCAGTCTCAACATCACCCCTAGTCTCACCAAACAACTCTCGCCAAGCTGCCATCCTCACCCAATTGCTGTTAATCACTGAACCTCCTCCCCCTAAGCCGCCACCGATTCACCCAACCTCCTCTCGTCAAGATCTCGATCATGGTGGTTGTGGTGGGGTTTTGTGTGTGTGTGTGTGTGTGTGTGTGTGTGTGCAAGAGCTGATATTGGTTGTGGTGTTACAGTGGGCTAATATTGGTTGTGGTGTTTGTTTTTTTTTTTTTTTTTGGTAGCAATGGCTAATATTGGTGGTCGGTGTTTGATTTTGTGGGTGCTTGTTGGTTATGGGCTGTGGTGGGGTTATCTATGGGTGGTGCGGTTTTAATGTGTTGGAGTTCTTTTTAGATTATTTTAATGTGTTGTATATATTATTTTAATGTGTTGAAGGGAAGAATAGAATATCTGATGAATGGTGTATTGTAAAGTGGCGTGTTAAAATAGAAAAGGTAGGTTTTTATGTGTGAAAATAGCATTTGGGATACAACACCTGATGAGAATGCTCTAAGGTTATGTAAAATTGGTAATATCACACTTATCAATAGCATTACCCTATAAAAATATGAAAAGTTTTTGGCTCTAGCATTGTTGAAATACAAAAACTACTACTAATTTTACTATCAAAAATTACAAATTGAAATGAGAATGAATATCATTGGTACTGCATAATAATAAATAAATTTCTTAATTATTATATTTTTGTTATTTGTTCAAAAATTGATCTATTTGTTTGTTTGTAAGGCTTATGTAGTAAAATTTATAATAGCTCTAACATCACTTTTGTAAATATAAATTTCAAAGATAAAAGTGCAAATTTTTCAATTTGAGAAACAAAAATCCAACTTACAATTAGTAATAATAATAATAATAACCGATTTAATCACTTAATTTTTCTTAAATTGTCAAATTAGTCCTTAAAGTTGAATTGTTAATCAAGTCAAAATGAGCCAATCTTGATCAGCAAATAAAGTAGTTTCAACATTTTTAGAAAATAATACTCATCGAACAAAAATATCAATTAAATTGTGCAGTTTAATTTTACAAAGTGAGTAACAAAAATTAAACTTTAAAGAGTAATAATTTCATTAGTGAAGTAAAAGACGAGATAAAACTGAATTTTGCCTAATAATAATATTAGGAATAAAAGTAAGATTAGATTCTCAAAAAAGAAAAAAAAGAAAAAAAAAAGTTAAGATTAAGATGAAACATACAAGCTTAAAAGCCTCGACATGTTTGTATTTGTAGCCTATACTTGCAATAGCAAAATGAGGTCGAATCGGCTTGGAGAGCACCTTATGAAGAACCTCTTGCACACCATCAATCTATCAAAATTAAAGACAGAAATTATGTTATTAATTCTAATAATTGAACCAACCCAACCCAGTAATGCTATATATGATTTGAATAAAATAGTAAAAAAATTATTATGATTATGAGTAGAGTAGAGTATGAGTGAGTACATAGGTGGAGAGGTTGAAAGAGTAAGAGACAGCAGAAGAGAGCCTCGGGGAAGAGAGGATGTGATTGCAAACTTTGTTCCAAGTTTTGCTAACGCACGCCGCTGATGCGAACGACAACGCCGGTAGCTTCTCTAGAATCATCTCCAATATGTCGTCGTTTATGAACAGCTCCAACCTTCCTCTACTTTCGGAGTTGGAGGCCTCGCCGGCGCCGCAGCTCATCGTTGCCGTTGACTTTCCAATCAAAAACGCTTTTGCTTAATTTCGACAATCACTCTCTCTGCACCTCCACTGCTTTTACAAAGCCAAATATCCTGCGTTGGGAAATGATTTGGCTACACGTGGTGCATTGTCTTTTGTCCTTTTTTTTTTTTTTTTTTTTTTTTAATGGATGCTTATGCTAGCTTTTATCTTACATCTAATTTCAGTATAGTGACTGCAGTCCTTCCGTCCAAAGAAAATAATTAAACATTTTTATGGATTTAACTTTGCAATATAAATGGAATGAAAAGTGTTATACTTTATTTAATGAAATTTGTATATTAGATGTCTTATTAATTATATTAGTTGAACTACAAAATTTTTGACAAGATGATATAAATTATCAATGACTATATTCAAAATGGACTAACATTGTTGGGGGCTCTTTTTTTGGCTCACATGGCATTACTTCATTGGCAACCTATATCACATCAACATATTATTGATTTTTTTAGTAAATCTCTTTAAAGCTCAAAATAAACTTATATCTCATTTAACTACATGGATTGGGCTCACGTGGCCCACGAAATCCTTACTTCAAGAGGCAGATTCATGGTCCACATTTCCTCTTCATCAATTGGGATCATAACCCTACGACATCATCAACATCAACATGTGGATCAGACTTAAGTAATGAATCAAAACTCACGGCCCATGTTACCTATCTTACACTCATGGCAAGTGGCTTCTTCAACAAGAGCCCAAATTCACACAAAATGACAACAAAATCCAAGGTACGTCATCTCATCTTCAGCTTATAATCCAAGCTCATAAGTCTCTTTAGAGAAAATTTAGGAGTCGTAGTTTGGAGGGCCAAGAGGTATGTTCAATAAAGTTCCAACGGTTTAAAGTTGAAAAAAGAGACATGTTGCTTGGTGTGTCTTCTCCAACTCCCTGAACTCCAGCGAGTCCGTATGTAGTAAGTAACATATGGTAAGCATCTCTTATCACATAGCATTTTAGATGATAAAATTCCTCATTGCTCTTTTCCTAAAATTTAATATTCATCATGTAACAAATGCTTAAATCCCCAGCCATCTAATTGCTAAGAAAATAACTATTCATTCAATCTCCAGCTGTTCCTATACAAATTTAGAAACTTCATTATATTATTCTATATAAATCTTATTACTACTTTCAGCTAAAATCCAACTCAAACACATGGCCTAATTTGATTGGCTATCTTTAATTTCCAACTATATACAAAATATTCATGATATCTCTATTACTCAACTATTGTCTACCACAATTAGACCATATATTTCTCTGCTAACTGCCAGAGCAGAGCATTAAATGCTCTTCTTGCTCACCAAGATTAAGTCACAACACAATGAGACCTTAACTAGGTCTCTAAAGCTTCATTAATTATCAACCAACCATTCTATTATTTACTAAAAATGTATTGTAATAGAACCTTGGACCAAAAATACAAACACCCAAAAAAGAAAGCATTTTCAGCAGAACCCCAGCAGTATATTCAGCATTTGACACCTGACTGGAAATAATATCACCAGCCATTTAATGCTAAAATCCTAACAGCCAGCTGCTATACCCAAAATAACAAGATACCCTTAAAAGAGATCTTACCATTTTCAGCCAAATCCAAGAAATAAATGCTGAATGTCCTCTCCAACAGTCAGAAATCACCCATCTGACCTCATTTGCTTTTGCCCAAAGCAGTAGGTGTCTTATGACAGCTGTGACAGCTATCTCATGATAGCCGTTACAGCTTTTCCTGACAGCTGAGACAACCTTTTCAGAATAACTGTGACAACTTTTTCAAAACAACTGTAATAGCCTTTTCAGAATAGCGGTGGCAGCTAACCCAGCAGCCTGAGCAATACTGATTTTTTCTCATTTGGCTAAAACCAAAACCAACTAAAGAAACTACATTTCTCTTGCTAAAATACTTTCCTTTTCTGCTACTCTTTCCCCATCAACTCTTATTCAAAACAACAAGAATACCTTAAAGCTAAGCATACCATTTTTGGCCAAATCTTAAGATGGATTCTCTGAAGATTTATTGCCATTTGGGACAGATTTTGGCTGAGATTATTTACTTAAAACCCCCTTAAACTCAGCCAAATAGAACTCTTCATCAACACCTCAATGGGACAACCAATAGAGAACAACTCTCTCATAAACTTCCCTATTCATTCTCCCTTTAATTATCTTCCTAATCTCTTAATGAAGTAGGGAGCTTCTAAGTTTTTAGTTTCTAAATGAGGAACTAAACTCTTCAGCCCTTAGCTCATAAATGCCTTTATAAGCCCTCATCCATCATCTAGCATAAAATCCCAGTAGTAAATCCCAACAACATTACTAAATACACTACAATACTATTACCCCTCTTATACTCATTCTCTCACTCTCCATATTCAAAAAATACACCTATCTTACTGCTCCTATCTTCGAATACCTAAACATATCTCCATGCTTTTCTCTTACAAAAATTTTCCTCTCGGAAAACAATCTCTACAACTTTTCCAATAGTTATAATCTCATATTTTTACTATCTTTAACCACTATATCTCTCATACTTCCATATATCATACATATTACAAATACTACATCCCACAAAGCATCTATATCAACTACCATCTACACACTTCTCAAGAGATATCAAACATTCATATTAAAAGTCCTTCTCATGGAAGGCATAAAATTTCTAATGCTAAGGCCCTTTCTCCTAAAAGGCACCAAGAGCTCATATTAAAGCCCTTCTCATGGAAGGCACAAATCCATCTTACATAAAGCCCTTTTCTTAGAAGGCATAAATATTCCAAACAAAAGCCCTTCTCATGGAAGGCAACACTATTCATAACTTCACAACAACTAAAAGAGCATTGTCAAGGCGAAAACTCATCTAAGTGCATGATAAGAGGGGCAAGTTTAACCAGCCCCTACACACAGCTGGGCATACTCTCTCTCGCTCCAGTTGCACCCATTTTTCCCCTTCAATCTGGAGTTATCGTGGCAAACTTCCTGTCTACCACTGGAGTTACTCTGCTAGGATATTATCAACTCACAGAAGTTGTACAGCTGGGGTGTAAACCATCAGAGATAAGTGGACTCTGCTTCTATATCTTTAAATTTACATCATTGAATACATGATTACTTCACATTTAAATACATATTAATTTACTCCAACTAATATTACAACTATTAACCAAGGCTTAAACTCATTTAAATGCATAATAAGAGGGGCAAGCTTAACTAGCCTATCAGCTCACTGATGCTACACAGCTGGAGTTATAAACCATACAAAGATAAGTGACTTTGCTTCCATATCTTTAAATTTACATCATTAAGTACATGATTACTTTACCTCTAAATAAATACTACTTTATTTCAACTGTTATTACAACTACTAATCAAAGCTATTATATCAAACACATATTACATATTTATTCAACCATTATCGCGATTCTTAGACTTTGGCTTTAATGGCTTTATAGGCTTAGAAATACGCCGGTAGCCTTTGGATCACGTGGCCCAATGTTGAGTTCCGGACGCAACTCCCCAAACGAACCCGAGTCTAGAAAGGTCACCCCTCCGACGGACCACACATGGCCGAGCAACCAAAAAAGGCCCCCAAACAAGCATAAATAAAAATACAAAAACTATTAAATAACCAAAACAAAAATATAGAGAAAAATAATAAAAAATAGTGTAAAATCCATTAAACACTCTTGAGGTTTATGGTAATGCCAAGCGAATCCATAAAATTTCAAAAATAACCAATAAAGTCCCTAAACACCAACGGTTTGTAACACCGTCTCTTCTCTTTCGTTTTCACACTACCATTCATTCATTCACCCTTCACAAACTAGTTGGCGGCAACAACATATCATTAATGAACTCAAAACAAGTACCATAAAAACTGAAATTTCAGTTCAGCGCTGAAAAACCCAAAATTCTGGTTTTTCTTAAAATTGTCACTAAACTCTGATCTTCATCAACACTGAAGCATACAGATCTCTACGATTGAAGAAGAAAGAAACATTAAGGTCAATCCACGTGATAGACCTAAGAGAGGTGTGCACTACCTCCGGCTCAAGAGGTATCTAACAAGTTTTCCCAATTCTTAGCTTTATCCCAGTAAGAACAAAAAAAGAGAAACGGCAAAGATAATTGAAAATTTTTACAAAGCTCAAAATTTTAATGTTATCCACGATTTTTATTGTTTCTGGTATTAAATTAGATACATTCAATTTGGTTGATTTGTGCCCCTTGATCCATATTTCCTATTTTTTTCCCCCATGTTGGGAGTGATTTTACACTTCTTGTACCTTAGACATGTGTCTTGATGTTATTAGATAACGTTTAGTCTATGCTTTTTCTAAAAAGGAAGTTGGGACTGACTCTCCTACAGAATGGGCTCTAAGATCCCATTCCGCCACTGCCAGTTTGTACGTAAACATTGAGTCCAAAATCTAGGGGATGACATTGCAAATTGGGCTTATTCTCTGTTTCTACTGTAGGAAGAACATTTCTCCAGTTTCTGCCGCGTAACTAACTTTTTTTAACTTTCTAATGTGCAGTAAATTTTTCTGCACTTTTTTGCAACGTGAGTGACCTTTCTCCATTTTCCGCAGTAGAAATATTTTTCCACTTCTTGCACATAAACAACTCTAAAACTCAAAGAAGTACCCAGCAAGAAAATGTTAGTTTACAAGGGTTTGTATATTGTCAAATACATACATACATATATTCGTATATATACTTATATGTATTCACACACACACACACATATATATATGGTAGAATAGTGATTAGTTCTTATTAAAAGTAATGTGTGTAGTAACCAAAGAAATAAAGAAAGCTTCAGCAAATATAATCATGGGTAAAGAGTATTCACAAATGGATATTGACTTAAAAGATCTCAAACCCAACTCACACAACCTTATTACCAAATAAGGCTATAAAGTTATGTGGTTTGGAATGTGAGTCAGAGTAGTCATCCTTTGGAGATTGCAAAGAGTGTACTTTGGTTTTTTTTTTTTTTTAGAGAGAGAAAGGATTTCTAGTTATGCATGCTAATTCTGTCGTGTATTCTCTACTTTCTCCCTCCTCTCAAATATCACGTTCTTTCTCTTTTCTCTCTTCTTTCATTTTCAACTCAATATTCAGATTTCTTTCATATGTTTTTCCTTGGTTTTTGTGTTATTCCTCCTATTGTTCTTTTTGCTCCCATATTCATGGGTATTGTTCCTTTTATACCCAAGATAAAGTCTAGGTGGTTTTCCTTCTTTACCCTTGTTTTCTCCAACCATTTTCTGCTACAGGCATTTAGCCAACACCTACAACGTACTAGCCATTATCTTCTAACCGTGTACCAGTAGGTTCAATCCCACTAGGTTGTTTCAACCTCTTATGACAAATGGTCTCCCCATTTTGGGTAAAGGCTGCCATGGTGCCACCTTACATCTCTTTTCCAAAAACGGTAAAGTCCTCCATTAATTCTTGTTGTTTGCAATCTCTAGCATGCATCAGATGGTTTCCACTTACCTTCTTCCCATTTTTGGTAAAGATGCTTTCCTAGCAAAGCATATTCCTAAAAGTGGTTTCGGCAGGATACCAAATATAGGTTCTTTCACCCCTCCACCAAACCACACCCTCTATTTCTCTTTAGCCATTGGCTTTGCCTCTCATGCATTGGATGGGTTGTAGGACGACGAAGCCCCCAACCTTGCTACGCTTGTCTCTTCTTTTGGTTTGGCTTTTTTCTCTTTCATGTGTTTCCTGCCGCTATGACTTTGTCTTATTTTTGCCACCATGGCTTGCCATTATTTCACCGTGTTTGTCTTGTAGAATTTGGAGTTCATCCTTATCTCTTTTTATTGCATCTTCGTAGGATGGGTTTGACTTTTATCCTTTTATACAAAAGGATTTGGACCTTTATGGGCCAAAAACTCTTTATTGAATCAAAAGGGTCTTGGACCCAATTTGCCTTTGTCTGCCAAAGTCATTTTGCAGAAGATCTGTATTTTGCAGAAAATCTGTATTTTGCAGAAGATTTGTATTCTACTACAAATCACTTTCCCTTGCATTTTTTGCTTAGCCCAACCGTAAGTGTAGGCTTTTTTTTCTTTTTTCTTTCTAAGTCTTCTTGGTCTGCCTTTGGACCTTGCTTTCCATTGGGCTTTCCTCCTTATGGGCTTTTGGATACGAATTTGCAAAAACGGGTATCAACACCCCAAAAGCAATGAAATGAAATGAAATGAAGATTGGAAGTATTGGGTTTCTTTTCTTTCTCAACAACCAAACGAGGTTTTAGAATAAATAGAGTAGAGTGTGGGAAATAGGAATGAGAGAGAAATGGTTTACGAAGTAAATGAGCTTTTGATGGTTCAAAATTTGTGGAGAAAAAAATATGTTTTTTTGTTCTTCAGCAATGAACTATGAGAGACTATGGAGCTATCTAATATGAGGCTATGAATTAAAGAAAATTTTGATTTTGAGTTTTAAGGTTTTTCAACTTTGAAATGAAATTTCAGTTTTTATGGTTTATTTGCTTTGATATGTTGCTACTGCCTGCTGGAATGTGAAGGGTGAATGAATGGAAGTGTGAAAGTGAAAGAGAAGAGAGGAGGTAAGTTAGAGCGCACAAACAATGTGTAGTGTTTAGGGACTACATTGGTTAGTTCTAAATTGTTATGGATGTGCTTGGCATTACTCCAAACTTCAAGGGTGTTTAATGGATTTTACCCAAAAATAATAATTAAAGCATGTCAAAATAAAAAGTATAATTCATAATTAAAAAAATTTTAAATAATAAAATAATTGAAAATGAGGATTTCTTTTTGGGGAATGGGGACTAGTGGGTTTGTTTAGGTGTAGGTAAAGGTGGCAAAATCTGACACAACCTAGGAACCCGACACGACTAACCCGTTTATAAACAGGTCATGGGTTGAAGCTAAACGGGTTCGGGTAACATTCAAGTTGACACAGTCAACCCGTTTAATAAACGGATCGTGTTTGTGTTCAACATGCGAACCCGTTTGACTAGTTTAGCTTATAAAATTATTAGTTATTATGATATTATTGCTTAATTAATGGTTGTTTTTATATGTTTATTACTATATTTATAGTTGTAATTGTATTTTAATTTTAGATATATGAGAATTGATAAAAATTATATAGGTTTGATATGACTTATTAATCAAATAGATTATTAAATAGGTCATTTGTATTGACCTTTACATGACTTGTTAATTAAACGAGTTAAACGTGTCGGGTCGGATCGGATCGACCTCTTTAATAAACAGGTCGTGTTTGGGTTGAAGATTCTTAACATGTTTACTAAATAGGTCGGGTTCAGGTCAACCCATATAACCGAATACTCATGGCTTGACACGACATGAACCCAACCCGCAAACACGAATTGTCACCCCTAGGTGTAGGGAGGGTTGAGAGACAATGTTGATGCGAGCTTAAGGCGCATGAGGATTTGATTGCAAATGCGGTTTCATGATTTGCTAATGTACACAGCTAATGTGAAGGTTAAGCCAAGTAAACTCCCTAGAATGTTCTACAATACGTCTTGGTTAATTAGAGACCCCAACCCCTCCACCTCTAATAATAGCAATACTTGTACCACCACCCATTTCATGTGTAGTTGTGGACTACCCAAAACCCAATGTATTGTAAAAATGTAATCTTTTTTTTTTTTAATTTTTTGAGGAACTGGTAAGAAAAATGCAATCCAATTTTATGTAATAGATTGGTCATTTACGACACTACAATTATAACATAATCCAATTTTTGAGAATCAATCACTATCATTATGAATTTATGATACTATGGGATTCAGTACATTTGGTTATAGCAAAATTAGGTTATGAAGCTTTTCCAAATTTGAGTACAAGGAGTACCTAAAGCATAACTTCTCAACTCGACTAGATTTGCATGTTGATTACTTAGACTGATTTGCATTTAACATTCTTTTTATTTTAAAGTAAAATATTTTCAAGTGTTTAATATGACGAGTAAGGTTTTCAAGAAAAGCACCAAATTTGGTGGCTCAGCCACTAAAGCCACTGCGACCAGATTGCCGCTAGAGCCAACTCTATAATGATTGGACCGCCAGCACCAATTGTCGAAACGGTGTCTCCAGCCACTAGATTGCTTACACTAGTGGTCGGAATGACGACTTCAATTTTTGGACCTTCAGCATCGGTTGTCGAAATGGTTCCTTCGGTGACAGAAATGCCAACACTGGTTGTCGGAGTAATGGCTCCAATGATCGGACCTTGGCACCAGTCGTAGAAGCGATGGCTATGATTATCGCTGGAGCAACGGCTCTAACCACTGAATCGTTAGGACCGGTCACCAGAGCGGTGGCTCCAGCCACCAAATTGTTGGCCCCGGCTACCCAACCCACCAAGCCTATGACCTAGCCACCAAAATAGAGAAGCCACCGTGTATTTTTGAAAAATATTTTACTAAATTTTTAAAGATAAAACGTTTTATAACTTTTTAAAAAGGATTTTATAGTAAACAAAAAATATTATATAAGTTTGACCACATTTTACCTGCAAAAAAAAAACTTGAAAGTGGGAAAGCATTTTCTAGAAAATATTTTACTTCAAAACAAATGAGAGATGAAATTGTCAAGTTATATCTAATGTAATTTTAAGCAATATTAGATCACTTAATATTTTTTCAATTGGATTCGAATTTAACAAATCCACCATTGAATTATATTTTCTTCTAATATCATTTACGCTTGCTAAGTTTCAAAATGATAAAAGCTCAATAACTATGTTATTAATCAAATATTTAAATTTCAAGTTTTGTAGCTTAAAATTATGTATAAAAGATGAGTTTATAGATTAAACGGTAAATAATATCTAGTTTGTGTGAAATTTGATGTGTATGTTAAGAATAAGTAATCCAACAGTGAGATTTTAAAATTATAAATTCAATAAAAAGATATTAGATAGTGTAATATTGCTTTTTATTGAATTTATATTTTAAAATTGTCTCTAGTAGATTACATGTTTTATATGTTCTTAATATGCACATCAAATTACAAGAATATATTCTATTATAATCGGAATGGTTACGGAAAGTTTTTTTTTATACAAGATAGAATTCTACTCTAGCCTAATCTAAGTATATATATATATGTGTGAAGCTCTTTCTTGGAGACTTGAACCCCAGCCCTCACCTCCCACACTCCACAGCCAATTGTAAGTTGTTTACAAAATATAAATTAAAATAATAAATCCCATTACAATAAATTTTTACAATTATTATACAACTGTAATAATTCAAAATTTTCTACAGTATAAATAATAAATAACACTAAAACAATGACAAATTGGTTGAATAATAGAACAAAAAACCTAAATTTAATTGATTCAAGATACTCAAATTGTGCAAGAATTAGTTTATAGCACTGCAGATCCTTCTAATTTGACCAGCTGAACCAATGAGAGGATCAATATCTCCCATTTTAATCATGACAGATGCAAAATCAGACTTAAAAGTGGCAGGTCTCCTACTATATTCGAAGACAATACTGTCTATGCTTCTGCCGCTAAAAAGGATTTGATCCGATTGAAGGAGACCCTTCTTTTGCAATAAATTCTTGAAGTAGTTGTTGTCAAAAGAAGACAGACATACAAATATTTATGGTAAGAAAAGTGAGGATTTATATATAGTACTCACAGCAACGGAAGCATCTCGAGCAGCCACTGCAAGAATATCTGTGCAAGATACAATTCCAGGGCATATCTTCTCTACCTGGGCTTTTGGACTATCTATGATCTCATAACCTCTTGTTGAACCCTTATTTTGCAGTGCATTCCTTTCGCCATCTTCTAGTAAAATTGATGCATCACAGCCTGCAGCACAATCAAGCTAGCCTTTAAATTTTTAATGCTCAAATTGTATATTTAGGAAAGAAGAAAAACTGGCAAATTATGGTCACATACAGTACGTACCTGAACAAAGCAAAACATGAAAATGGAGACGGATTAGAGATTATAAAACGTATTGTAATGTAATAACTAAAACAATTCATAAGTTTGGTTGTGATTTATAACATTATAATAAAACTTAAGATTTATTTTAAGAAATATTTTACTTATACAAATATATCTCCTTAAAAATTGTTATTTTTTAAATTTAAGAAAGATATGTGTTATTGTTATGACTTTTTACTTTTATAATTATTAGATGTATATGAAAAGTTTGTTTATTTGGAAATATATTAAGTTTTAAAATTATTGCACTTACTAAAGAACGGCTAATACAACCCTTTTAAAAAGGAAGAGTTCTTCCTCATTTTACCACCACGCACCGCTACAAAAAACGCGAGTTTAAGCTGCGTTTTTGAGCTGCGTTTTTTAAAACGCAGCTCCAGGGTGTAGTTTGAGCTGTGTTTTTTAAAAATGCGGCTCTACCCAGGGCTTAGAGCTGCGTTTTATAATCGCAGCCCCAGACCTGCTCTAAAGCTGTGTTTTCTGATGCTGAGGCTGCGATTAGACCCATCCGGAGATTTTTTTTTTTTTTTTTTTTTCAATATATACCTGAGCTGCGTTTGATCAACGCAGCTTAAACACTTCTGGAGAGCTGCGTTTGACTAACGCAGCTTCAACACTTCTGGAGACCTGCTCTGAAGCTGCGTTTTCTGACGCTGAGGCTGCGCTCAGACCAATCCGGGGAAATTTTTTTTTTTTCTCAATATATCCCTGAGCTGCGTTCATTAAGCGCAGCTCAAACACTTCTGGAGAGCTGCGTTTAATAACGCAGCTCTAGGTTTGCTATAAATAAGAAAAACCCCTAAATTGCAACACACAGTACCGATCCCTAATCCCGCTGTGCTCACTGTCCACCCAAATCGAAAAACACTCTCAGCTCACTCTCTACCCAAATCCTGATCCCTAATCCCGCAGTCGTGCTCTCAACCTCTCGTCGCCGTGCTCTCAACCCAATACCCACAAACGTCACGCCTCTTAGCCTCCCTCATCAATCGGTAAGCTCTCTCTCTCCCCTTCTCTCTCATAGATCCTCTCTTTTTCTCTCTCATCGATCCTCTCTCTACTTTCTCGTTGATCTTCAAAATGCTGAGTTTTTAGCTCCTTTTCCTGAGGTCGGTGGCGACCCCAGACGGTGAAGGAGGAGAGACACGCAATAGACGCCTCCAAGTGTTTTTTTTCATCTCTGTTGTCTAGCTTTGGAGGAGTTTTTCGCTATAATAATTCTCAAGAACAAGAGCAAGATATGGTTTCTAGAGCTCTTGTTCCTCTGCAACAACAACAACTGAAAGGTACTATCTTTTTTCCTTTTTAGATTTCTAACCCAGTTCTGTTTTTTTGCCTTTTCTGATCTGTTAGCCGCTATTGGGTTGAATCTGCATCTGGGTTTTCTTTCAATACTTTGGGATATGAAACAACTATGTTTTGAATCTGCGACTGGGTTTTCTTTTAAGGTTTTTTATTGAGATTAGAACCCATATCTGTTTTTTGATTTTTTTTTGATCAATTAGCCACCATTGGGATGAATCTGCATCTGGGTTTTCTTTTAAGATGTGTTCTTTTTGTTCTATTTGTGGGATATGTAGTAATTACATTTAATCTACGTCTGGGTTTTTTTTTAATGTTTTTGGTTGTGGTATCTTCTTGAGTTATGTTGAATGATTTTTTGGATACCAATGTAGTGATGATTTCTTTTGATTCTTTTTGAGTTCTTTTGAATTTTTCTTTTGCTCCTAACGTTTAAGGTTGAGAGATTTGATTAAAAGACACATCTTTGGAAAACAAGAAAGAATTAGATCCAAAACAGAAAGGATCATCTATGATTTATCTGAATAAATGTTTGGTTTGTGGTAATTTACAATTTGGGGGTATCTTTTGTTTTGTGCAAATTATTGATTTTCCTTGACGGCTAATTGGATTTTGCAAAATATAAGGTGTGAATTTCAGATTTAACATAGTTTCATGTTAATGTTTGGATATTTGTTGATGAGAAGCTCTCCTTGTTAATTGTCATCATTATAAATTGTATTTGGATCTCTTTGCTCAATTTGTATTTTGGGCTATTTCAGGTTCTTATGTTTTGCCCCCAAAGCCTGGTGTTTGTGTTCTAGCTTTTTCTTTTGAAAAGCCTTTTGATTTTGAGATTACTGGTATTTTCAGGTGAAGGAATGTAGAAGAATGTGCCTGCAGAAGGAATGACTAGGCGGGTTCTCCAAGATATTGGTAATATGGTTGCTGAGAGAGCTGTGGAAGTGAAGCTTCAAGCTCAGCCCATTGCCAGGTCTCGCTCTCTCGTAAAAAGAAATTGTGAAACTTTATGTATTTGCTTGTTTTTTTTTTTTTCTCTTTTTTTTTTCTTTCAATATATAAAATTCTCGTTTTATTAGATTTTTTATAATTAAGTTCCTTAATGATCTCCCTAGAAAAAATTCTTGGAGTGGCAACCACTAAAGACCACTACACATGCATCACTTTATTTATTTATTTTTTACAGAACCAAACATAAGGTGAATGCTTAGTGACCTTTCTTTAGGAGGCAGATTTTCTTGATGGAAACTAAAAAGGGCAGAAAAAGTAAAAGAGAAACAAGGTGGACAGAGAGCCAAAGAGTAATTATTGTTTTACAGTTAATGAGTATGTAAAAAAGGGGAGAATGGGACATGGGTCAAAATTGTTATACAAATAGATATAAAGTGAGCTGATGAGTCTTTTTCATGATGTTAAAACATCATGAGTATCCTTTCTATAATGACTTTGTTTATGCCCACAACTCTGACATTTCTTTATGGCCCATCTGAATAATTTTACCCCGGTTCATTTTGTCCTAACATTGTTGCTACTTAACGTGATTTCAAGTTTCAATGAAACATCAATCTATGATTGATCACATCCCATAACTATTTAGCCAAATTTATTAAATTTATTATTTATAAATTTGTTAAATTGACACTAATTATATTAATTATTACGTAGTTATAAAATTTTAGTGGTTTTTAATCTTCCCTTTTATATTGGTTAGGCAATCATATATTTCAAGAATGTCATATTTTGTACATAAGTATATAATAACATATGATATGCGGTGTGTGAATAGTGTATAAAAAAAGCTTGAAATAATTAAAGTTCTATAAATAAATAAATAAATAAAGCAAAATCTAGAACACACTTTATATACATTTTATTATTTTTTTATTGTCTGACAAATGTTACATAGAGTTCCACTCCAAGTTGTTTTCTTTTTTTACTCTTTTTTTTTTCTTCTATAAATTAAGATGATTAAAAAGAGGATGGAACATTCCACGAACTGAAGGAACACTGATTAGGGAGTGAACAAATGATCCCTTAATAAATATGTGAAAAGGATTTGACATAATAAATTTCATTTTTAACTTTTGGTTGGCGAGAAAAGTTTTAGTTTCTGCTGATGCTTTCCTGAACGAGCTAGTTTGTCTAACCAATCAGCTGCCTTGTGTGACTTTGATAAATATGATTCAGTTACTTATAGCAGTGATACTCTTTTTCTATAGGGACATTTGAGTTTTGGACTTGTGTCCTTTATTGCATCAAATAATTTTTCTTTCCTTCTAATCCGGGGGAAAAAAAATTGCTGTAGGGGCCATGAGAGTTTTGGAAATTATTTCTTTTATTGCATCAACTAAGATTTAGATTTTTTTTTCCTTAAAAAAAAAATCCCGCATTTGTACAGAGTTTTCATTTGTTTTAAGCGGACTTTTTCTTTTGTGTTGAATATAAAGCAGTGGAAGATAATAATCCTCAAACCAGATCAATATGTTTTTGTTGCTCCTATTATTTGATCCAAATAATGGCTGTGTATACTGACTGAGACTTGAAACCTATTATTGCACAGGCTGCTACTAGGAGCTGTTTCTATGCTGGTTTTGCTGCTGAAAGGAACTTTGCTGAGGTGAAACATAGTTTTTCCCCCTCTTATTATGTTTCAAATTCTTAAATTTAACTATCTTTTAGGATGCATGGAAAGCTAATAACTTCTTTTTAGTAGCATGGAATTGGATTTGCAGTACAAATGCCACATCTATTTTGCTGATACTAGAATGTGACTTTAATGTGCTTTTCAAATTGGTCTGTCATACCTCTTTTCTGAGAGGAGTTATTCACTGTAGGTAATTTCCAAGGGTGAAGCTCAAGGAATGGTGAGCAAGTTTATTGGTATCATGCTTGGAATAGGATTGGCTAACAACATAGGCTCCTCTACATCTCTTGCCCTTGCTTCTTTTAGCGTGGTGACTTGGATTCACATGTTCTGCAATCTGAAATCATATCAATCAATTCAACTCAGAACTTTAAACTCTTATCGTGTGCAAGTAATTCTCTTGCTCTCTCTCTCAATTTTTTATTAGACAAAATTGTTGTCATTGTGATCTCCTTAATGTGGTAATTGGAATGAATTAGTTTATTGTGGGTGAAGAAAGGTCAATTCATGAGTTGAAGCTCTTCTTCTTTCAGACTTTGTTTGAATGGGCAAATGCTTCGGGTGTTGTTAATTTCATTTCTCTTCCTGATATGATGGATTTTTGTACTTCCATTCCTGTTTAGTTATTATTATTATTATTATTATTTTTCTTTGGGGGGGGGGGGGGGGCGCCTTTTAGCACACTGCCTGTGTGCCTTGTTTATTTTTTCGTAATATTGATTTTCAATGAAGTTTATTACTTATTAAAAAAAAAAAAAAAAAAAGCTTATTGTGGATGATATACTAACTATAATGTTCACATCATTTATACTTGGAAAACTAGTATTGGGTTGTTGTTATGAGCATAAAGGAGTTAGACAAGTGTCACATAATAGGCCTTCATAATGATTTAGAAAAGGAGCATGTGGTACATTACAATCATACAGAGGGATTGCATGGAGTTGAGAGAAGCACTAGTGGGCCTATTCAATTGCAATGCAGAACTGCCAATTCTATTGTTATATAATTGGATATAAAGTAGATAGAATCATTGATTACCACGTAAGCATTATCAACATAAAGCAGAAACAAGTCATGTACACTGTTTTTGATCCCAGTCTTTGACCTCAGAAAAGCATATATATTTCTCTCTACTCCCTCTAATTGGCTTTCCCTTCTTTATGTTATTCATCTTCTTTAGTCCCTTGTCACCTTACCATTGAACTAGATGTCATCTTAGAGGTTTGCTGCCATTACATTGTTGATATCTACTATTGTCACAAGTGTGCTACCAGTTCAGCAGTGATTATTTGGAATGGTCGAAAGTTCGAAAGTTGCTTATTTAACAAAGTGACAGCTTCATCTATTTTTGTCCATATCAAGGAGTAATTTAGACAATTCTTATGAGCATTGTCTTTAATTTTAATTTTCTTATTAAGTTTGTTCTCTAGTAGAAGACCTACTTGGAGGCTATGTGGGTAGAATTTTGATTCTCACAGAACATGTCCATAGGGTTGGTTCTCCCACCTCATTTGATATAAATGAGAAAATTTGTCCCACCCCATAAGCCCCCCCCATAGAGCCATACTTCAGATCTACTACATGTCTCCACAAAGTGCCCCTCTCCATGCCAAATCTCCATAACCATTTCCTAATAGGGCTTCATTGAATAATCTGATCTACTTTAGCTTTGTTTGCTGGGAATTGGTTGGGAATTGTTGAGTGTTGGCAGGAATTACAGGTTTTGTTTTGGGTAAGAAGAAAAGAATAGGAAAAAAAAAAATGCGGGACCTATAGCTGCGTTTTGTAGAAATGCTGCTATAGCCCCGGTTTGGGCTGCGTTTAAAACGCAGCTATAGGGTGATCTGTAGCCGCGTTTTTAGAAACGCAGCTACAGGTCTTGGCCTATGGTCGCGTTTTAAACGCAGCTCAAACTGGACCTATAGCCGCGTTTTCTACAAAACGCAGCTATAAGTCCCTCATTTATGGGTGTGTAAAACGCGGCTATAGGGGATCCAAAACGCAGCTATAGGGTAATTTGTAGCTGCGTTTTTCAAAACCCAGCTTTAGGTCCCGCAGGGGCTATAGTCGCACAGAATAGGCCGTGTTTGAAAACGCAGCTATAGAAAACGCAGCTATAGCCTATAGCTGCGTTTTTGAGGTCTATAGCTGCGTTTTTCAAACGCGGCTATAGACCTCTTTTTTTGTAGTGCACCTTCGGTGCGATGGTCACTCTACAAGTATAAGTGTTTGTGGGATGTAGGGGGCAAAGGTTGGGGTTCAAGTCTCTAGGAGGGAGCTTCACACATATATACACTTAGATTAGGTTAGAGTAGAAATTATATCTAGTATATAAAAAAAAAAGAAAAAAAAAGTTATTCCTCATTTTAAAGAATAGTTATTCATAAAAAATGACTATTTCTTGTAATAAAAAGAACCAAACAAAAGAATAACTAAATCACAAGAATAACCATTACATTATAGTGCTTATAACAGTTTACCAAACATGCCCAAAATGTAGAAGATGTTGAGAATAATACACAAAGTAATAAAGAAAGAACAAGAATTGTTACCCTTAGACAATATTTGCCTCCACACTCTTATTGTTAAAGGGTTATCACAAACTTTTCCCCAGGATACAACCAAGTTGCTGGGTTCTACAGATAGTAATTTTGGAGAATAACCATAGAATTTCTTGTGTTTCTCTCTGACTTACTATTTCAAGTGAACATAAGCCTCTATTTATACCCATAGGGTTATATTTCATCAAAAGACATGTATGGAGAGTCAAAATGTTTCATAAAACCATTCACAAGGCTTGAAATCTCTTCAAACATTTAGAACAGTTATCAGAAAATTTGGTAGAAAACTCAGTTTTACAAGTTTTGATTAGTTGAAAGTTCATTTTGATCTATCAAATACTCTTTTCGATCAATCGAACAGGAATCAAATAGTGATCGAATCATTCAATGACTCCAGGATTATTTTCTTCCTCATTTTGATCGATTGAGCAAAAGTTTCGACCAACCGATCGAAAATCCTTTAGTTCGAATTTCCCTTAGAAAATTCCAGAACTTGAATTTTCACTTTATAAAAAAATACTTTTCAAACTCAAATATCATTATTACAATCTATCTATATGATGATGTCAGGAATCAACTCAGTAAGCTGCAAGGCCTTCACGTACTTCGGACGAACCTGCACAAGTGAAAAGAACCTCAAAGGGAGGTACCGACGTGGTACCGGCCAACGACCCTCCGATGGTTAAGTTAGTATTGTTCACAACTCTAGAGTGCCAGAGTCGGGTAGAATCATGCGTACCTCGATTTTGGGAGGGCCTGGAAGTATTTATAGTAGCATGAGGCTTTAGCCAAGGCTTGCTGGGGAAGATATCTCCATACCGAAATTACCCCTGATTAGTGTATGGTGCAAGATACCCTTTGGGCAATAAGCGTGTTGGGCAAGACTTCCCTTTGGGAGCAATCGTGTTGCGCAAGATATCTGTTTGAGTATGAGCGTACGTAGCAAGACTCATTTTCTCAGGGAAGCGTGTGTGGCAAGGTACGTTTTAGTGCCCCCCCTACCTCATACCGTCATCCGTTGCTCCCGTCACCTCGTTTAAGACTCGTGCCGTCAAGGTGTCGCGTCTGTCATCCACGTCCGTCATCGTACCTCGCATCGTCAGCCCACGCAGGCTGCCGGCGTCTAGTCGGAGTTTTATCGCTATCAGGTGTCCCCTCAGCCCATCAATCCGTGACCCCAGGGTGGACGGACTAATGGGATGACAGCTTTGGTTCGCAGTGAGAGAGAGCTGACTGGATAGGCTGTCACTCGGTAATTAATGCTGTGTAATTAATGTAGGGCACGTGTCGTCGACTTAATGACCGTGTGCCAAGAACGAGGCGTCTCCTCGCCTTCCGTGCGACCCGTCATATATAAACCTCCCTTTCTCTCCCTCATTTTCCACTTTTCACTGAAATCAAAAGATCAGAGCGCAATCGTTCACCTAGCCAGAAACGTTTGATCTGTCAACTTGTGCGACCGTTATCTTCGTGTATCCGTTGATTTCATTTTTCTGCAGCAAACGCAACCGGTAAGTATTCATTGTTGATTCATTCATCTTTATCACCATCCAATGTCTTTAGACTAGTTATACTTAGGGTTTTCCATCACATGTAGGTGACAGATGTCTAGTGCGTCTAGTAATCAGTCGTTTGTCTGTGTCGAAGCGGGCTACGATGAAGTTCACCCGTCTGGTCCCAGAGACCCTAACACTTCTAGTGAAGACAGTTCATCTGCCAGCTCCTCTTCCTCAAGTAGTGATAGGGTAGAAAGTAACCTTAGTGACGGTCTAGGGGAAACCGAGCCACAAATCCAATCCGTCGTAGACTCTGATGGGATGAGGAAGTTCATAATGCTTTCACTATGGACGGTAAACGATTTTGTGTCCACAATCAAAGGGTCACACTTCAAAACACTTAGGAGCAAGTACCAGATACCCGTAAACATACCCATCCGTTTGCCCAATAAATCAGAAAAATGTTATTACCACGGTGTTAATGGAGTCGGGATCTATGAGCAAATGCTCAAGGCTGGGTTGAGGTTTCCCTTGAGCCAATTACATCGTCAACTCCTCCATTACCTAGGGTTGTCCGTCAACCAGGTTTCCCCAAACGCTTGGAGAGTTTTCCTTGGGGTAGAGGTCTTGTACGGGTCAATGTCCAAGGGGAAGAAAAGGTTAACAGTGGAGGAGTTCTTCTATTGCTACCATCCAGTGGAGATAACAAAATCACGAGGAATGTATAGTTTTGTAACCAGGAGCCCATTATTAAGGCTAGTGAGTGACACTCCAAACTCCAATAGGGACTGGAAGTCTAGGTACTTTTTCATGGACGGTAATGAATGGATGTGTCATCCTGGCGAGACTGAGTTCATGCCAGTTGATACAATATGGGGCGTACTTCCCCCGTCTGGTATGCGTTCGTTCACCTTCTTTTTCTTTTTAAACTCTAAACACCGTTGATTTCTAACCGTCTTCTTTTGCAGCTCAGGACCGTCCACAAGTTTCTCTTGAACAGTGGAGTTTTTTGGAGAGGATTTTCCAAAAGACTGAGTTGACAGAAAGATCTTGGGCCAACTTGGTAAGCCTAAAGACAATCTGTTGGCACTGTGACGGACCCAAACCGTCCGAGGAGGCATTAAAATACGAGACACAAGTTCGAGCACGTAAGTCCGTCCACTTGAATGTCACGCTTCCATTTTTAGTCATTAACTCACGTACCGTCTTCCTTTGTAGAAATGGACGATGCAAGGAGGAGAGCTTTCATCAAGCAACAAGCAGCCGCGAAGAAGAAGGTTGCTCAGACGGTTGGGACGGACGCGCCCAAGCCGTCCTTTACAAAAAGAAAACCCGGTCAGGAGGTGGACCGTCAGGCCAAGAAGGCAAAGGCCACGCCCGAGACCGTCGTTGGCCTAGAGGCGGAGATGAAAAAGGTCCTTGTCAAGCATGGCAAGGGAAAAGGCCTGATGACAGGTGGCCCGATGCCTAACGTCGAGAAGCCACCCATCCTCCTTCGTGAGGATTCCAAGTATGCCATCGAGAAGCTGTCTTCAATCATGACGGCGGAGGATTACGAGGACCTTGGAAACCACTCAACGGAGGCGATGGATGAGACGGGTCTTTTCAACCTTGCCCAGGTAAATAACTATCCGTCATCATCAATTTCTTTTATATATATATATATATATATATATATATTTTTTTTTTACGTACTTGTTTATCGTCGTGTTAACTTGATATTTTACATTCTATGCCGTCGTTATGATGAAGGGCCTGATGGACCGTTGTGTCCACGAGGAGACGGCTCTGAACCGTGTACGGGCCAAGGCAGCTGAGACGGAGGATAAGCTGGCCCAATTCAAGGCCTGGAGGGTGACTATTGAGAAGAAGCTTTCTTTGTATGAGCATGAGAGGGGCGAGCTAGAAAAGCAGACAGAGGTGCTCCAAAGAGTTCTCGGCGACAAGGAGAAAGAAATTCTATCCTTGAAGGACCAGCTCCGTCAGGCTAAGGAGGAAGCCATCAAAGAGTACCGCGACTCTGAGGTTTACTTGACGGAGCTGGGAAGCACTTTTGCCGACGGCTTTGACGATGCTCTCCGTCTAGTAAAGGCCACTTACCTCGAGCTGGATCTGTCCAAAGTGAGCATTGATGAGACTCAAGCTCAGACATCAGTCCTCCCTGCTGCTTCTGGGAGCACGGATCGTTTATTTGGCGATCAAAACGTGGAGGGTGATGACAACGAAGCACAAACAGCCGTCCATGCTCATGCTCAAGACGTAGACGTTGAAGTAGAGAACGTTGACACATCCGTCCAGTAGCTTTGTAATTTTTTTTTTTTTTTTTTTGTATAAAGGTTAATTTCTGAACCGTCAGGAACAATGTTGCCTTTAAAGGCATTTTTATTAATGTAATTTTTATTTCAAACTTGTCCTTGTATGTATTGCTTGCTTTTATTTAAGCTTTGTGGATGCTTGCTTTTCGCGTCGGAGTCATTCCCGTCATGTGCACTGTTTAACAGGCTCTTATTTATTTATACAAGGATAGAACCGTTATCTTTTAAGACCGTCGTGACTTGATACTTTGGCTTTTTCGCCTTTTATTCTTTTTAGGACAATGTCTTGGCTTTGGGCCGTCGTCTTTTTATGCCGTCATCATTTAGACTTAGGCTTTTTGGCATTTTCCTTTTTAGGAAAATGTCCTGGCTTTTAAGTCGTCGCCTTTTTTATGCCATCGTCTTTTAGACTTAGACTTTTTGGCATTTTCCTTTTTAGGATAATGTCGTGGCTTTTAGGCCGTCGCCATTTTTTTGCCTTCGTCTTTTAAACTTAGGCTTTTTGGCATTTTCCTTTTTAGGATAATGTCGTGGCTTTTAGGCCATTGCCTTTTTTATGCCGTCGTCTTTTATGCCTTGTATCCGTTTAGGATATAGTCATCAGCATTTAAACCGTCAGCTTTTATGCTTGACCGGTTTTTATGCTTAGGCTTTTTGACTTGCATCCTTTTAGGATGGGGTCGTCGGTTTTGGGCCGTCAGCTTCCTGCTCAACACTTGCAAAATATATAAGAGATTTTGAATGAACTTCTGAATTTTGCATAATTTTTACTAAGGGGGGAAACATGCCCCTTGTGCTCCAAAATACATTAAAGTAGATTACAAGTAGAGGGTTGCCACTTTTTCTTACTGGTAGTACTTTCGTAGGTACTCGGCATTCCATGGATGGTGCAGCTTCTACCCTTCCAGTGTTTCCAAATGGTAGGTGCCCTTTCTTAGCCATGCTGTGATCCGGTAAGGTCCTTTCCAGTTGGGGCCGAGCTTTCCTTAGGCAGGGTCTCTGGTGGCGCCCATGATCTTTCTTAGAACAAGGTCTCCGACATGGAATTCCCTGTATTTGACTCGGGAGTTGTAGTGGTTAGCCATGCGATCTTGGTACCATACGAGCCTTTGTTCTGCTACTGCTCTGTTTTAGTCGATCAGGTCGAGCTGTAGGCCTAAGGCCTTGTTGTTCCTGCCTTCATCGTAGGTGTTCACCCTGTAGCTTGTGAGTCTTACTTCGGCAGGGATGACTACCTCGCTATTGTAGGTTAGCCGGAACGGTGTTTCTCCTGTAGGGGTCCTTGTTGTCGTCCTGTATGCCCATAATACGCTTGGCAGTTCTTCAGACTATATCCCCTTTGCCCCCTCAAGCCGAGTCTTGATAATCTTAAGTAAGGATCGGTTCGTTACTTCTATTTGACCGTTGGCCTGGGGGTGGGCGGGGGAGGAGTAATGATTTTTTATTCCCAGTTGCGTGTAGAATTCTCGGAAGGGGCCGTTGTCAAATTGCTTCCCGTTGTCCAAGACCAGGACCCTGGGAATTTCGAACCTGCATATGATGGACCTCCAGACAAAGCTTCGTATGTTTTTCTCTGTAATAGTGGCCAGAGCTTCAGCTTCCACCCATTTCGTGAAGTAGTCTATGCCTACTACCAGGAACTTTAGCTGTCGCATAGCTGTTGGGAATGGGCCCATAATGTCTAGTCCCCATTGAGTGAACGGCCATAGGGCCGTCATGGGGGTCAGCTCTTCGAACGGCTGTCTGATGATGTTGCTGAACCTTTGGCACTTGTCGCAAGCTTGGACGTAAGCTTGCATGTCTTTTTGTATCGTGGGCCAGTAGTATCCTGCCCGAATCAGCTTATGCGCTAGTGACCGTGACCTCGAATGATTTCCGCATATTCCCTCGTGTACTTCCCTCATGACATAGTCTGCTTCTTCGGGACCCAAACACCTTAGGTATGGGCGGGAGAAACCCCTTTTGTACAAGACATCCTTCATCAGTACGAACCTTGACGCTCGGACCTTCAACCTTCTGACGGCTTCTTTTTCGTCTGGTAGGACGCCATTTTTTAGGTAGGAGACTAGTGGCGTGGTCCAATTGTTTTCGGAGCCTATTCCCTACATATCGACAGAGTCTATTAGTGGGGAAACCTGTACAAAAGAGAGCACATTGTCAGGGGTAGTTATGTGTTCCGATGAGGTGTCTTTGGCAAGGCGGTCGGCTTGCTCATTTTCTTCTCTAGGGATTTGGACTATCTCTGCCTTCAGTTCGTCCACCCTTCTCTTCGCTTGATGGAGATATTTTTTCATTTTGTCGCCTCTGCACTCGTAGTCTCCATTTACTTGGTTGACGAGGACCTGGGAGTCGCAGGAGACTACCACTCGAGCTGCTCATGCTGCTTTGGCGAGGTCCAACCCAGTTATCAAAGCTTCGTACTCCGCTTCGTTGTTGGTGGTGGGGAAGTCCAGGCAGATCATGCATTCGATTTGATCTCCCTCAGGGGAGTGAAGTACGACACCTACTCCACCAGCCTGTCTAGTTGACGACCCATCTGTATGTACACTCCATGTAAGGCAGTCGCTTGCCCCTTGGTCGTCTCTGCTGGTGAATTCGGCTATGAAGTCTGCAACGGCCTGCCACTTGATGGCGGTGCGTAGGCTGTATCGAATGTCGAACTCGGTCAACTCTATTGCCCATAAGGCCAGGTGACCAGCAGCTTCGGGATTGTGCATCGCCCGCCGTAGGGGCTTGTCGGTTAAAACGACTATTGTATGGGCTTGGAAGTACGGCTTGAGCTTTCGTGCCGCAGTAATCAACGCGAAGGCGAGTTTCTCCATGGGCGGATACTTTTCTTCTGCTCCCTGAAACGCCCGGCTGGCATAGTACACGGGCTTCTGGACCCCGTCTTCCTCTCTGATCAAGGCCGCGCTGACGGCCGCTGGTGAGACAGCTAAGTAGAGGAAGAGTTCCTCCCCTGGCTGCGAAGGACTCAGCAATGAGGGTGAGGAGAGGTAGGCCTTCAGTTCTTCGAATGCCTTTTGGCATTCATTCGTCCACTCGAAGGTTTTCTTTAGCGTGCAGAAGAACGGAAGGCACTTGTCCATTGCTCTTGATACGAATCTGTTCAGGGCGGCCACTTTTCCGTTTAAGCTTTGTACCTCTTTTACATTCTTCGGGGGGGCCATCTTCATTATGGCTCAGATCTTGTCCGAGTTGGCCTCGATGCCTCTCTGAGACACCATGAAGCTGAGGAACTTTCCTGCAGTCACTCCGAACGCACATTTTGACGAGTTGAGCTTCATGTTGTGGGAGCGGAGGGTGCCAAATGTTTCTTCAAGATCCCTTAAATGGTCCTTCTTCCTTCGGCCTTTCACCAGCATGTCATCGACGTATACTTGAACATTTCTTCCTATCTGATCAGCAAACATCTTGTTCATGAGTCTTTGATATGTGGCGCCCGCATTTTTTAGTCCAAACGGCATCACCTTGTAGCAAAAAAGTCCCTGGCTGGTGATAAACAAGGTCTTCTCTTGATCTGCCTCGTCCATTCGGATCTGATTGTACCCCGAGAAGGCGTCCATAAAGCTTAACAGCTGGTGCCGGGCCGTAGAGTCTACCAGTGTGTCGACTTGAGGGAGGGGTAACTGTCCTTGGGGCACGCCTTATTCAGGTCCGTGAAGTCTACACACATCCTCCACTTCCCGCTAGCTTTCTTGACCATCACCACATTGGCCAACCAATCAGGGTAGTATACTTCCCAGATGAAACCTGCTTCTCGCAACTTGCCGACTTCCTCTACTACCGCCCAATCTCGCTCTGGGGCGAACACCCGTTTATTCTGTCGAACGGGCCGGAAGGTGGGCGATACGTTCAGTCTATGCACCATAACTGACGGGTCGATTCCCGGCATGTATTCATGGCTCCAAGCAAATACATCTTGGTTTTCCTTGAGGAAAGCCACGAGCCCTTGGCGAGCCGCAGGGCTATTGAGAGCGCCGATCCTGGTGGTTCTGTCAGGCCTGGACTCGTCAAGTATTATTTCTTCGAGCTCCTCCATAGGTTCTGCCCCCGCTCTCTACTCTATGTTGTTTGTAGTTGGCTATTCATTTCTACCATCACGATGTAGCATTCTTGTGCGGCCACCTGGTCTCCCCATAGCTCTCCTACTCCGTGCTCAGTAGGGAATTTGACCTTTAAGGCATAGGTCGAGGTCGCAGACTTCCAGGCGTTGAGGGTGGGTCATCCTATGATTGCGTTGTAGGCAGAGGAGCAATCAACAACGAGGAAGGTAACGTCCTTAGTGACCTACCGAGGGTATTCCCCGACAGTGACAGGCAATGTAATCGAGCCGAGGGGGTATACTCTTGTCCCTTCGAACCCGGTGAGCGGGGCCTTGGTAGGGACCAAGCATTCTTTGTCGATCTGCATCTGTTGGAACGCCGGATAGTAAAGGATATCCGCGGAGCTTCCATTGTCGATTAAGACCCGGTATGTGTTATAGTCTCCTATCCGGATGTTGACGACAAGGGCGACGTCGTGTGAATGATGAAGGTGTTGGGCATCTTCTTCTATAAACTCCATAGTGGGGCTGTTGATTCGTGGCCTCTTCTGGACAAGGCTCGCAGTCTGGACATTCTGAACTGCTCTGAGGTAGGATTTCAGAGCCTTCATTGTTGAGCCGACGGCCGCCGCACTCCCAACGATCATCCTTATGTCCCTTATAGGTGGTCTGGGACGCTCATTATCCCGACTAGGGATTTGTTCTTGTCGAGGTGCTTCTGTTCTTTCTTGGTTGACAAACTTCTGCAACTTTCCTTGCCTAATCAAGGCTTCGATCTGCTATTTCAAATCGTAACAATCGGCAGTGTCATGGCCGTGGTCTCGGTGGAAGCAGCAGTATCTGTCTTTGGATCGTCTGTTAGGGTCCCCCTTCAGTTTTCCCGGAAAGGACAGGGACCCGTCGTCCTTGATCTGCATCAGGACTTGGTCGATCGAGGCCGTCAAGGGGGTAAAGCTTGTGAATTTTTCAGCAGGGAGCTTCTTGCGTCAGTCGTCTCGACCTTCTCCTATCCGAGCCGCTTTCCACCCCTTGTCTTGTCACGCGTCCTCTTGTCTTTCCCTTTTCTTGGGAGGCTTCTCTTCCCGGGCCAGTAATGCATCTTCCGCATTCATGTATTTAGTTGCCCTGTAAAACACGTCCGACATATTTTTCGGGTCATTTTTATATAGAGAGAACAAGAATTTACCCTTTCGTAGCCCGTTTGTGAATACGACGACTTGTATCTTATCGTCCGCTTCATCAATCGAAAGTGCCTCTTTGTTGAAACGGGCTATGTAGGATCTGAGCGTCTCATTCTCCCGCTGCCTAATGTTCATCAGGCACGCGGTGGATTTTTTGTACCTGTGTCCCCTGATGAAATGCGAAGCGAACTGAGCACTCAGCTCTCTGAAGGTACCAATAAAACTAGGCGTCAGCCTGCCGAACCAGGTCCTTACGAAGCCTTTTAGCGTCGCCGAGAAGGCCCGGCACATAATTTCGTCCGGTACGCTGTGCAAGTGCATCAATGTCTTGAAGGACTCTAAGTGGTCTAGTGGATCCTTTGACCCATCGTAGCTTTCTATTTGGGGCATGGGGAACTTTGGCGGTGTGGGGAACAAGATGACAGGTGTGGTGAAGGGGGAATCCGTGCTCTGGACGAGGTCGTCGAGGTCGTTGGATACCCGTCCTTTGAGGGCGTTCATCATAAGATCCATGCACTCCCTCATTATCTGCATTTCCGCGACCATGTGGGACAGGATGTAGCCATCGGCCGACGGACGGTTCATCTCCTGTCCTTCGGGTCGGCTCAAGGCATTGCTTCCCTCAAGGCCTCCATGGTTCCTCTCCTCGGCACTGTTTTCCTCCTAATTCTCTCCTTGGTTGTCAATCGTCGCGTTCCTCCATTGCTGCTATTCTTCCAAGTCGTTGTTACGTTTGGTGAGGTGTTCCACCGCGGCTGCCAGAGTTTGGACCTACCTCTCGAGTGTCGTGGTGCGCTGCTCATTGCCTTGATCGTTCATGGTGGTTGCCCTCGAACGCGTGAGTGCCATGCAACTTTTTTGTCCAGAAAGCACGGAACACAGTCTACGTAGCTTCCCACAGACGGCGCCAACTGATGATGCTAGGAATCAACTCAGTAAACTGCAAGGCCTTCACGTACTTCGAACGAACCTGCACAAGTAGAAAGAACCTCAAAGGGAGGTACCGGCGTGGTACTAGCCAACGACCCTCCGATGGTTAAGTTAGTATTATTCACAACTCTAGAGTGCCAGAGTCGAGTAGAATCATGCGTACCTCGATTTTGGGAGGGCCTAGAAGTATTTATAGTAGCATGAGGCTTTAGCCAAGGCTTGCTGGGGAAGATATCTCCATACTGAAATTACCTCTGATTAGTGTATGGCGCAAGATACCCTTTGGGCAACAAGCGTGTTGGGCAAAACTTCCTTTTGGGAGTAATCGTGTTGCGCAAGATATCTGTTCGAGTATGAGCATACGTAGCAAGACTTATTTCCTTAGGGAAGCGTGCGTGGCAAGGTACGCTTTGATGCCCCCCCTGCCTCATACCGTCGTCCGTTGCTCCCGTTACCTCGTTTAAGACTCGTGCTGTCAAGGTGTCGCGTCCGTCGTCCACGTCCGTCATCGTACCTCACATCGTCAGCCCACGCAGGCTGCTGGTGTCTAGTGGGAGTTTTATCCCTATCACTATATATATACTTATGGTGGGCCTTTTTGCATTTTGAGCTGGATTGCTCCTGCTGTACCACGGCCCTATGATTCTGGGGTAGAATAGTCGAGACTAACCTAACTGAGACACACCTTAGGCGAATTTGTGTGCAAGTTTGGCCCCTTTTTGTGTTGACGTGTCCTGGCAGGAATCTTGAGCGTATTCACATGCTCACAACAGGAAAAAATGTTACAAGTGTTATAGCAGGAAAACACATAGCAGGATAACTAAAACACTTTAACTAAAATATTTTTTGCTAACAATAATAATACATGAACAGTTCCACAAAGGAAAAAGTATCACAGCATGATTACGGCAATAATAGATTAATGACAAGAAGTCACGTTAGTCCTTAATCAACCATGACAAAGGAAAAGAAGATTAGTCTGCTAGAGGAATGAGCTTGGCTCTATGGCAAATTCAAGTCCAAAAAAAGGAAACCAATCTCCAATGTGAGTAACCTCAGAGAAAAATCCTATTGTAGAAGTTACTCACTTTGGAAAATAGACCTAAATGGCTTAATCTCAAACTCTTGACTCGTTAGAGAGTAGGCTATTGAGAGGGAGAAAAATTGGTAGCCTATTGATGCATGTTTTTACTCCTATCACTTATATTTTTCTTCATTACTCTTGGTTTTCTGTTTAACTCTTGTGGCGTGAATGAGTTCTTGGGTCTTTATTCTCTACATCACATTTTTTCTTTAAGCTGGGCATTGCTTGAGTGTGGGCTTTCCTTCCTTTAATTCGGCCCATGTCCCTTTTTCATCCTTTGTCCATGGGCTGGCTGGTGCTCCTGCCACGCCACTGCATTGTTCCTACTATGATATCATTCACCCTTATTTGTCTTGTTGTTACTTCTGGGCTTGCGGGCTGAAGCAACTGCCATGCCAATTTCTCATATCATTCCTTCTTTTAGTCTTTACTGCCTAGCATTCTTGTTGGGCTAGTCCATTCAACACCTCGGGCTTCCTTGGCCCTTTTCATTCTTTGGGCCTCCTTGACAAATTTCATTCTTTAGGCATTCTTAGCTCATTGCATTCTTTCCTACCTCTTTTATTCCCATGGGCTTTTGCTGAATCCTTTGGGCTTCCCTGACCCAATTACCACATCCTTTACTTTTGGGTTTTTTGGCTTTCGAACCAATCCTATTTACCAATTCCTTTCTTTGGGCTCCTCCGGCCCCTTTTTGCTTTCATTCTATTTCTTATGATTCCCATGAGGTTACTACTTCATTCTTTGGGGCTTTCTCGACCCGTTTGCTTTCTTTAGGGCCACTTATTATTTTGTGGGCCTATAGACCATTATCTCTGCCATTATGGCCCAATGGTCTTTACTTTGCTGCTTTCTTTCTCCACCCTTTTTATATTGTTGGGTTTCTTCTGCCATTAGGCCCTTCTGTCAAAAAATGGGCATCAACAATACCTATATATACAACAGAAGATAGTTGCACTTTGCATGTAGTGCTCAAAAGGAGCAACATGAGCACAATGGTCGCAGTGCTTGCATGGGAAATGAAAGAATTTCTCATTGAACTAAATAGATTTGACGAAATAAGAGAGCTGCTACTTATGCTAAGTTTCAACTTAAAGGAAGTAAGTGCAATGGAACGAAGATGGTGGAGAAAGCTTAAGGCTCACCAATTTATAGAGAAGTATATATGGTACATTAATTAGGGTCACTATTAATTAATTTTCTGCGATAACGCGTGTATAAGCATCAGCTTCAAAGTAGTATGTGATCAATTCTCCTTTGATTGGCGTAGAGGGTCAACCTAATACACTTAGAAAATTCCTGCATATATTTAATTTAAAATATGGATAAGTCAAATATATATATATATATATATATATATATATATATATATATAAACTCTGAAAGGTGTTCTGGATACTGGGTCTTAGGCCGATTGGAATAAATGAGCAACCCAAATTGTTGTTTATAACGCGATTATTATTTATTTGGTCCTACGTACATTTGTACCACGGATGATCTGTATCTGTATGGTAAGAGTGGTGTTACTGTTATTACTTATTATATTGACAAAATCAAGCACGAAATATACTATGCGCCTGCCAAATTGTCATTACCCCGAAACTGCCTCATGGTCAGACAAGAGTGAATGAAAATTCCAAAAATATAATGTTGTCACCAGTTAAATAAATAAAATAAAAAGAGAAAAACATTACATAATAAACCTAATTAACCCACCCAAATACCCGTTGTTAAACTTTGTTGGGTATTTTATACCTTAGTTGTATATACAACGATTTTAATCAATTAAGTCCAATTATGCCAGTTTAAACAATTTCGTTTATTTCAACCAAATAAAATAGATTAATCATATGGTACATGGTGTTGCGCGCGGATTGCATATAAATCAATCAGAATCAGACAGCAATAAGGAGATGAAGAAGTAGAAAACCCAAGGAATACTATCTAAAGTAATAAAAACAATTAGAGAAAACGTAGTGGCAGTGACCAACGTTGGCTTGAGTACCATTGTTAACAAGTGATCCATTAGCTTGAGTACCGAACTTGATTACCTAAAAAAGAATACAGGGTTTAGTCGCTAGCTTATCAAAACATGATGCGTGTCATGGACATCATGGTCAAAAAAAAAAAAAAAAAAACTAAACAGAAAAGTTAATTTACTTTGATCTATTGATGTTTCCAAAACAAGAGTGGAAGAGGGAGGAATTAACATGGGCCTTAGCACCAGTCACTGAAGCTACCACTGAAGGGACAAAGTACTGATTTTAAAGTGAAAGCATAATGTTGTTTTGATGTCAATTATTTCATTCAGAAACCACGGTTTGTGGTTTTCTAGAGGAACATCAACAAACCAAAGAGTCTGGAATGCACTACTGCACATGTTTGGAAAGGAAATCATCAAGGAAATTCTCTGCACAAATTTGTGGAATTCTATTTTGAAGCAAAATTATTAGATTTTTTCAAAGTACAACAAAATGATAAAAAAGTCAGCTCCTTAGTGTGGTTGTAGCGTATGAGTCTATGACAATCTTTGGGGGCTTTGATGGAGGCGCTAGAGGAGCCTTGAAACGACCCCCTCTGTGGCCGTATGCTGCATCTCTTTTTTCATGAGGGACTGGTTATATCGAGAGATTTTCAGAAATGAAAATAGTAAATAAGAAGAAATTTTTGGTTATACTTCGATAGATAACCGGGACCTCCTTAACAAGTAAAGCTTGATTTTTACTAAAATATTCTGATATCTATTTATTGTTCATAAAAGGCTTTATATATAGGCTTACAACTGAACGTAAAAACAAACCAACACCTAAAAGATAGAAACAATTCCTACAATTGCTATCCTACTAAATAACAAATACTTTGAAATATATTGAAATATTAGATAACAACCAATAGATAAGATAAAGATAACTCCTAAGCAATTTAAACTACCATATAACTTATTAGCTTGAAACCGTCCTCTTTTGTCATAACAAGTCTCATTTGTGAGGCTTGAACTCAGTTGGTTCCTTTGTACAAGTGATTGGTGATTGACATCTATGATACTAATGATAGCCTATAGAGGCTTTGTTGGTAAAGGAGTTTCAGTCTTGTGGCTCGACCAAATGCAAACTAAGGTGAAAATTTGTAGCGGTCCGGTATAATATGGTTTAAATCTTTTAATCGTGTCCACAATTTAGAATAGGACTTAACTAATTATATGACTTTGCAAAAATGTTTATACTCGACCTATAGCACGACACTATGCCGACCTTATGATTAATATATATATATATATAGAGAGAGAGAGAGAGAGAGAGACAGAGAGACAGAGAGAGAGAGAGAGACAGAGAGAGAACATAACTTTGGCCTTTTGCATGTCAAGTTTAAAGAATTAGGAATTCTCGTAGTGAGAGACAGTTCCTTTATTGTATTAAGGATTTAGTTTTTGTGAGATTGCATTTGTATCACCTTTGTAATTTTCTTGTTTTTTTAGTGAAACTTTCTCCTTAAATGCTTTCTATGGAACCACGTAAATATTTGTGTTTCATTTATATTGTTTATTTAATCAGTCTATTTTTACTTCACATAAACTCCATGCTCACAAAAAATTGATATAAAAACTTCTGCTATTTCAACCATTTTCAAGACAAATATAATTGAATGCATAGGTATCAAACCAGAATCGATCGCATTGATAGGACTAGTAACCCAATGAACTTGTACCTAAGCAAATCTAGTTGTTTAATTAGACCATTTATGCCAGCTATAGAATAAGTAAAACCTAGCAAACCACTGGGTTTTTTGCAACTTGTGTACCCCATATGGGTTGTTTTCACCTTTTTGTAATTCCATACCAAATGATTTTTGTAGGTCCACTGTACTACTATTTTCTAAATGATGAGTGTAATGAAAACATTGGATTTTAAATAGGAATGTCAATAATTTAAACCTGCTCCCACGGATACCCACCCCTAATAGGACGGGTTTTACCCACACCGCAAAGCAAATGGGGTGGGAATGGGAGTTAACTTTTTTCCTTGAACTCGCTCGGTTTATATTTTAAAATTTTAAAAATATTCTTATAGGAATTTTTTTTATAAGGCATATATTTGTGCTTTAGCTTCCAAACTATAAATTTATGATGTCTTTTGATGTTTTTTTTTTTTTTTTAAAGGAGTTTATATTTTAATGTTTTAAATTTTAATACCCACGTGTACCCACTAGAATGGGGCTGGGGAAAGAAATTCTGCCGTGAAGCCAGAGTGGGGTGGTAGCAAGGAATAGAAAACCCACCATGTAACTCAATGACCCAACTCCATGATTGAGTTAACATCCGGTTCGAATTTAATAACTATGATTGAATGCTATTCAATATATATATATATATATATATATATATATATATTCAGTCGAAAAGTTAATATATCTCTTTCTAGAACAAATGCAATTTTCTTTTTAAAAAATATACAATTAATATAATGAATCACATTACAATAATTTTTGACACTTATTTCACAATTGGAATAATTAAAAAATTGCCACAATAGAAACAATGAATCACACGCAAAAAATATAACAGATCGGAGGAATAATAGAACAAGAATCTAAACTTAATTGATTCAAGGTATTGAAATTGTGCAAGAATTAGTTTATAGCACTGCATATCCTTCTAATTTGCCCAGCTGAACCAGTGAGGGGACCAATATCTCCCATTTTAATCATGGCAGATGCAAAATCAGACTTAAAAGTGGCAGGGCTCCGACTATATTCTGAGACAATACTGTCTGTGCTTCCTCCACTAAAAAGGATTTGATCCGATTGAAGGAGACCCTTCTTTTGCAGTAAATTCTTGAAGTAATTGTTGTCGAAAGAATTTGGTGTCACCAAGTCAAGTGGTGCCAAGTTTGAATCCCCAGGTTGCCCGCTGGTAGCCGGACAACGACGCTTTCGTGTGCTAGCAAATCCAACATCGATGTCACTCCCATTATTGTATATCCGACCACGAAATGAAGAACATTGAGCTTGCCCTAGTGTGTGGGAACCTGTATTAGGACAATGGTATATATGTTCAGCTTTGAGACTTTCATTATATACAACTAAAAGATTGAAAGGATATCTTAGGTGTTGTATTTATTCTAAGTTCTAACCTGACAATGCAACCATGTCTCTTGCACTGAGCCCTTTGGTACCAAAACGAGATATTAGACTATCAAGGCCGTCAGTAAATCTTGGAAGTTCTTGTCCAGCTAGAGAGGAACTTGCAGTGGTGGAATCTCTTCTTCCAAGCTTCACTGTCCAAGATGGACCACCAACCTGTTTTCCAAAGAGATTCTTTTTAAAATTTTGTTTTCATGATTGATTTTTTGTAAAGAGACAACGTTAAAGTGATTGGCAGATTTCAATAAACTTGTAAATGAATGTTCTTAAAAGTCTTATAACTTGGTTCAAATCCCCCTATCCTCTTTTGTTACAATTAATTTATAAAATAAACAAATAAATGTCTGATTCTTTTTTGGTGATTGGTGATGAGGATTATATATTAAAATTTATATATAGTGCCCCTAGCATTTATATATATGTATAGAAAGACATAAAAATATATATATGGTAAGAAGAGTGAGGATTTATATATAGTACTCACAGCGACGGAAGCATCTCGAGCAGCCACTGCAAGAATATCTGCGCAAGATACAACTCCAGGGCATATCTTCTCTACCTGAGCTTTTGCACTGTCTATGACCTCAAAACCTCTTGCAGAATCCTTATTTTGCACAGCATTCCTTTCGCCATCTTCTAGTAAAATTGATGCATCACAGCCCTGCACAGCCAAGCTAGCCTTTAAATTTTAATGCTTAAATGGCATATTTGGGGAAAGAAGCTAGAAAAACCGGCAAAGGTCACAGTACGTACCTGAACAAAGCAATCATGAAAATGGAGACGAATTAGAGATGCCGCCATTCTACGTTCTCGTGAAACAGCTGTTCTAATAGCATTCCGAATTGTACTGAGTCCATTTGGACAGTTTTGGTCATAAAATGTAGAACATAGTTGCGCTTTGCATGTGGTGCTCAAAAGGAGCAACATGAACACAACTGTCGCAGCGCTTGCATGGGAAATGAAAGAATTTCTCATTGAACTAATTAGATTTGACGAAACAAGAGAGCGAGCTAGCTGCTACTTACGCTATATATAAGTTTCAACTTAAAGAAAGTGCAATATATGGAGTGAAGATGGAGAATGAAGCTTAAGGCTCACCAATTTATAGAGAAGTATGGTATGGTATATTAATTAGGGTCACTGTGCGATAACGGTTGGAAACATCAGCTTCAAGTATGTGACCAATTCTCCTTTGATTGGCGTAAAGTGTCAATATAATAAACTAAGAAAATTCCCGCATATATTAAAACATGGATAGGTCAAAGATGTATACAATATCAACTCTGAAAGTTCTACTGGATACTTAGTCCTTGGCCGATTGTAATAAATGAGTAAACCAGAAAAATTGTTTATAACTCGAAAATATGGTGCAATTTATGTACGGATGATGATCTGTATGGGAAGAGTGGTGTGTTATTTATATTGACGAGTCAAGCACGAAATTTTCTTATGCGCGGATGTGCTGCCAAATTGTCATTATCCCGAAGGTTGTTTTTATATGTTTATTACTATATTTATAGTTGTAATTATATTTTAATTTTAGATATATAAAAATTGATAAAAATTATATAGGCTTGATATGACTTATTAATCAAATAAATTATTAAATAAGTCATTTGTATTGACATTTACATGACTTATTAATTAAGCGAGTTAAACGTATCGGGTCAGTAGATCTCTTTAATAAACAGGTCGTGTTTAGGTTGAGGATTTTTGACACGTTTACCAAACCGAACGGGTTCAGGTCAACCCATATAACTGAATACTCATGACTTGACACGACATGAACTCGACCCGCAAACATGAATTGCCATCCCTAGGTGTAGGGAGGGTTGAGAGACAGTGCTGATGCGAGCTTAAGGCGCATGAGGATTCGATTGCAAATGTGATTTCATGTTTGCTAATGTACACAGCTAATGTGAAGGTTAAGCCAGGTAACCTCCTAGAATGTTCTACAATACATCTTGGTTAATTAGAGACCCTAGCCCCTCCAACTCTAATAATAGCAGTACTTGTACCACCACTCATTTCATGTGTAGTTGTGGACTACCCAAAACCCAATGTATTGTAAAAATGTAATCTTTTTTTTTATTATTTAATTTTTTTGAGGAACCGGTAAGAAAAATGTAATCCAATTTTATGTTATAGATTGGTTATTTACGAGACTACAACTATGACATAATCCAATTTTTGAGAATCAATCACTATCATTATGAATTTATGATACTATGGAATTCAGTACATTTGGTTACAAAATCAGGTTATGAAGCTTTTCCAAATTTGAGTACAGGGAGTATCTAAAACCATAACTTCTCAACTTGACTGGATTTGCATGTTGATTACTTAGACTGGTTTGCATTTAACATTCAGTTTGTTTTAAAGTAAAATATTTTCAAGTGTTTGATATGACGAGTAAAATTTTCAAGCAAAGCACCAAAGTTGGTGGCTTAGCCACTAAAGCCGTTGGTCCCAGCGGCTTTGGCGACTTGATTGCCGCTAGAGCCATCTCTACAATAATTGGACCGCCAGCACTAGTTGTCGAAACGGTGTCTCCAGCCACCAGATTGCTTACACTAGTGGTCGGAATGACGACTTCAATTTTTGGACCTTCAGCACCGGTTGTCGAAATGGTGACTTCGATGACAGGAATGCCAACACCTGTTGTCGAAGTAATGGCTCCAATGATCGAACCTTGGCACCAGTTGTAGAAGTAATGGCTACGATTATCACCAGAGCGACGACTCCAACCACTGAATAATTAGCACCGGTCATCAGAGCGGCGGCTCCAGCCACCAAATTGTTGGCCCCGACTACCTAACCCACCAAACCAATGACCTAGCCACCAAAATAGAGAAGCCACCGTGTATTTTTGAAAAATATTTTACTAAATTTTTAAAAATAAAACATTTTATAAAGGATTTTACAGTAAACAAAACATATTATATAAGTTTGACCACATTTTACCTGCAAAAAAACACTTGAAAGTGGAAAAACATTTTCTATAAAATATTTTACTTCAAAACAAATGAAAGATGAAATTGTCAAGTTATTTCTAGTGTAATTTTAAGTAATGTAACATCACTTGATTTTTTTTCAATTGGATTCAAATTTAACAAATCTACCATTGGATTATATTTTCTTCTAATATCATTTACACTTGCTCAGTTTCAAAATGATAAAAGCTCAATAACTATGTTATTAATCAAATATTTAAATTTCAAGTTTTGTAATTTAAAATTATGCATAAAAAATGAGTTTATAAATTAAACGGTAAATAATATCTGGTTGGTGTGAAATTTAATGTGTATGCTAAGAATGAGTAATCCAACAGTGAGATTTTTAAAATTATAAATTCAATAAAAAGAAATTAGATAGTGTAATATTGCTTTTTATTGAATTTATATTTTAAACTTCTCACCAGTAGACTACATGTTTTATATGTTTTTAATATGCACATCAAATTACGTTAATATATTCTAGTATGGTACGGTACGTTAATTAGGGTCACTGTGCGATAACGCGTGCATACATCAGCTTCAAGTATGTGACCAATTCTCCTTTGATTGGCGTAAAGTGTCAACGTAATAAACTTAGAAAATTCCCGCATTTATTAAAATATGGATAGGTCAAAGATGTATACAATATCAACTCTGAAAGTTCTACTGATACTGAGTCTTTGGCCGATTGTAATAAATGAGTAAACCCGAAAAATTGTTTATAACTTGAAAATATGGTGCAATTTCTGTACGGATGATGATCTATATGGGAAGAGTGGTGTGTTATCTATACTATTATTTAAGGGGTTTCTTCTGTTTGGATTTCTCATTTTTTAGTTCAAAAATATCCATATACCCCTATGTTTAAGTAGAGACAAAATTAAAGGACAATCTGGTAAAAATGTAACTCTAACTCCTACTAAAATATTGCCTAAAAAATAAGACCACTTTATTACTAATTTTCAAATTGATTTATTCATTTTTAAATTAAAATTTTAAAAATAAAATTATATATATAAAATAAAATAACATAATTTTTTTTTCTATAAAATAGGACAACTAAAAAAAAAAAGCCTCATCGCACGTACAGAGCGCGTATGCTAAGGCTAGTCTCTGTTGACGAGTCAAGCACGAAATTTACTTATGCGCGGATGCGCTGCCAAATTGTCATTACCCCCGGATCAAAAAAAAAATTGTCATAACCCCGAAACTGCCCTCTTGGTCAGACAAGGGTGAAAGAATATCCCATAAATAAAATATTATTACCCATTAAATAAAAAAGAGAAAAACATTACATGATATAAACTTAAATAAACATATAGACCAGATGCCTGGGAATTTATTGATCAACCAAACTAATGAACATGGCATCTGGTCTGGTTTCTCAAAAAAAGAAAAAAAAAAAAAAAAAAAAAAAAAGAGAGAGAGAGCAAGAATAGTGGATTCAAGTTTTGAACATTTTCCTTCTCCAAAAAAAAAAAAAAAAAAAGTCTTCAACATTTTTATTAGAAACATCATAAAATGTCAATTAGTATGAATCAATAAAATAAAATAAAAATATTTTTTTAATCTTTATTATATTTATTATATTTATAGTTTCTTTTTCTGTAATTAGTGTTCTCTCAAAATAATATTTAATTATTTTTCCTAAATAATTAGCTATATACATTCCTACTTTCCCTAGTTATTCAAGTACTTGACATGATTACATAAACAAAAAAACATAATTTTAAAATTTATGGAAAAAAAAATATTATTTTGAGAGAACACTAATATATTACAATAAAAAATATAAATATATTAATTATAATAAAGATTAAAACAAATCTTTTTTTTTATTTTATTGATTTACACTAATTGACACTGATATTTCTAACGAAAATGTTCAAAATTTGAATCCACCATCCTTGTTGTCATAAGTTAACTATCGAATTTTATTTATGTATTTTTTAAATGTGTGTTTTTTAAAAAAAAAATCTTGAAATATCTACTCATTTTAGAATAAATAGTTTTAGTTTCCATTTCTAAACATAAGATCATCAATATGTCTTAATGGGAAGAATTTTTTCCTTAAAGGAGAGGTGGTTCAATCCTTGGCACTGGCAACCGTTTTAGCCAATTTTTGCGGCTAGGGAGTTGTAATTTAGAGCAATATTTAGCCAATATGGTTTGTTTGGTTGGAGATTTCTAATATCATTGTTCAGTTTTCAATGTTGTGAAAATACTTCTTAGAGTCATATAAAAATGTGTTAAAAATGTTATTATTATTTAAACACTGAAAACTGTTGTTTAAACACTAATACCAAACAACCCTATAACTACATTAAGAGTGTTTTGATCTTGTTGGATAACCAACTTAAACTAAATTTTCAAAGCATTCACATCAATCTTGATAAATTTTTAGCTAATCTAATCTAGTAAACTTTATTTTTTATAATTTAGCTATCCATATTTTTTATGTAAAAATAACATACTCAATATTTTATTTCTTTTGTAATAAAAAAAATTCTTTATTTCTTAATTCATATAAATAATTATTTTTTCTCAATAATTATTTCTTTTGTAATAACATACTCAATAATTATTTTTTCTTAATTCATACATAGCCACCACCGTACCATAGCCACTAGCCAGCCACCTCCCACCACAACCATATACAACCCAAGTTTAAACTCAAACATAACCACCAAAGACAACACCACCACCCAAAGGCAATCACCACAAGACAACACCACCCGCCATCCAAACACAATCACCACCAACACCAACACCAACTCCATGTACAACACCCAAGATCAAACCATCAGCTGCCACCTTGCCGATCAAACCAATATTACGGCACTGCACCACCACCGCCAAACCAAAACAAAAAACAAGATCACGGCACCACGCCAGCACCACCAAACCAAAATCAAACACCCAAGATCAAACCATTAGCCACCACCCAAGATCAAACACCCAAGATTAAACCATTACGGAACCACACCACCATTGCCAAACCGAGCCAGAGAACCTCGAGCCACTAGATCCAGCAGCGATCCTATCTCGCCGGATTATCAATAACGTGAGAGAGAGAGAGAGAGAGATCAATAACGTGAGAGAGAGAGACTTGAAGCAGAAATACAATGCTCTGATCCGTGCTTTTTTTTGACATACACTCAAATCCGTGGCTTAAGAGAGAGAGAGGGCAAAGCAAGAGAGAAGAAGAAGATAGAGGATGGAAGAGAGAGAGAGAGAGAGACAGTTGAAGCAGAAATACAATTTTAAAAACAAAATTTTGGCTTTAGGGAGGAAAGTGTGTCGCCATAAGTGGCGTGACACTGCTCCTAGCCAAGTATTTTAGACCAACTCGAGACTGGTGTGGAATTTTATTTATTTATTTTTTTTTAGTTTTTAGCTATACATTGCTAAAATATTAAAATAGTTAGACCGATGTAAATGCTCTCTATACATCAACAGATTGGAGCTGGGTATCATATATCATAGAATATAAACATGTTTTAATGCATCATCAATCAACTAAATATCTGGATGTGCAAGTACTACTACTTGGATCAAGGTTTATACCTACATGTACGGTCAATACAGGTTCGAATGTTCTTCATGATCGGAATTGACGAGCATAATCAATGCTCTTCTCGGTTGGTTGAGAATTTGGGCGGCTCTTCATTCCTTCAAGCTAGCTTTTAAAAGTTGGGTATCACTAGGGACGGATCCATTCATTGGTTGGAGGGCAATTGCCCCTCCTAAACTTTGAAAATAAATCGTATAAATATAGCTACCTAATTATTATTTTTTTTTTTAGCAATTTGACACAATAAAATTAAACTTGCTCCTTTAAACCAAAGAAAATGCTCATAAAAAAGAAAAGAAAACGCCCATAAAAGAATTACTGATCTAAAATTCAAAAAACAAATTAGAAAGCCCAAAAATATTAACTCAACAACAAAATTGATAATAAAAAGTTAAAGAAAACTTAGCCCAATCAAAAAATTTTACCAAAAAATTAGCCCAGCCCTTAAAAATATTTGAAACAAAATCAATGTGAATCTTACATACCAAATCATTCCATCAAATTCCACATAAAAAAAATTAAAAAAAAAAAACTAAACTAAACAAAATGTGAGAGACAAAGGGTGTGTTTAGATATCGCTTATTTTGCTAAAATTGAAAAATTATTGTTGAAAGTACTGTAGATAAAGGCAAATGTAGTTAAAATAATACAATAAGATCTATAAATAGTGCTAAAAAGTGCAGTAAAACCATGAATAGTAGCAAAAATAACCTAAATAGTGAAATAATTTTCATTTTTCATTTTAACCCAAACACACACAGAGAGAGTGAAAGATGCAGTAGTTGTGAGCTTGAGTGTTGAGACTTGCGCTCTTAACAATAAGTGTCGAACTTGTTGGGCTTCTAAGATCAAGCAATGTATGGATGTAACAACGGTGAGCTTCTTAGATCCAGCAGTCAAGGGAGTAAGGACGCAAAAACAGATAGTTTAATTGTGATTTGATTTGATTTCTAGACTTCAAGTAAGTTCAAATAAGAAAGGAAAAAAAATTTAATTGTAATTTGATTTATAACTGAGATAGCACGTGATCAGTTTTGAAAAGGTTGTATAATAAAAATAATTTTTTTTCTAAATTCAAGATAATGGGTAATGGTTGTAACCCACTAACTGTAAATAATATGTTTTTTACTTGACATTATTTTTTGTTTATTAACCTTTTTTTTTTATATTTGTTTACTTTAAATTTACTTACATTTTTTGTTTTCGTTCGCGGGGCATATTGATTTGGTTTTTGTGGTTAGGGATTAATTTCTAGTAAAGTATATTTGTAAGATATGAAAACAACGAAGCAACTTAAAAATAAATAAATAAATAATAATTTTACTTTAATGAAATTAGTATTACTTCGTTGTAACGTAATGAATATAATGGAAGTAGTTGAGCATACATTAAGCTTCTTCCCAAGATCTGATTTCTGGCTCCGTCCCTACATATCACCCTTCACGTGCATCACTACTCCAGCATTAACAACATTAAATATTAACGAAGAATTAAAATGAGCAATGCATACGTATATATAACCACAGTCAGAACCCTTCAGTTTCCCTATGTTATTGGGCACGTAAACGACACTCTCCATTTACAACCATTTTTGGAAGCCCACTTTTCCACCTCTTCGGCTTCTCAATGTCCGTATAAATAACACATATATACCGATAAGGAGGAAGTAAAACTTGAGCTCTTCAACTAATCCGAGTTGTATAAATATGGCTTAGCTAGAAGAGATGATTCAATAATGTGTTAATTTGATGCAATTTTAGGCTTTCAAGTTGACGAGAGATAAAATTAAAGGAGCCATAGAAAGAGAGTGAAAAAAAATGGAAGGTGAATGTTCAAAGAAGAAGAAACCAACTTCAAACAAGCTTAGTTTGATTGATGTGGTCTTTTCGTGGTGTCTTGAAGATGTTCTTAACAAGGATCTCTATATGAACGAGGTCAGGTTTTGGGTTTTTTTTTTTGTTTTTTTTTTTTTTCATTTCTGTTTTTCTGTTAGATGTGTCCAAATATAAATTTTATTTTCCATTATTGTTGTGAATCACAAATTATATTTTTCTGATAGTATTTTTTGTTTAAAATCTTTACATTTAGGTGTGTACATTACATGATATTGTGGATGTAGTCTCAACTATGATTAGATTTTTGTATTGCATAACATCTAACTATTTTTTCAGTCAAAGAAGTGAAAACTTCCAATAGATCGCATATTGATTTCCAAGTTTTAAAAAAGTGATTTTATCACCCCAAAAAGAAAAAACAATGACAAAAAAGAAGAAGAAAAGAACTACTGTAAAAGAAATAGAGGTTCAAGACTTCCAATAAATTGGGCTTATCGAGGCCCAAAAAAGGAAAAGATAAAAATAAAATAAAAAATAAAAAAACACCCGAAAATAGTAAGGAAAAAAGTGGGCCATGCATTATTATAGTTCTTAGATTTCTAATCTAAATTCGGTTGAATTTCTATTTTAATTCATTTTAATCAATCAATGATTTTTCAAAGCAACTGTAAATAAATTTTGTAAACTAAATATTCGTGGCTTGATAATTAGGTCTATATATGAGATGTGGGCGGTATTGGGTCATTATATGTATTGATTCAAAAATTCAGTTTTATTGCAAAATTTATTGGGTAATGATATGTATTGATTCAAAAATTCACCTTATCTACTTAATTCATATCTTAGAGCTAAAGCAATTTGGCATCAAAGTGAGAGTTGGTCCACTAGGTAAAAATATTATCTCCAATTAAATTCTTCAATTCCTTCTCATTTATACGTAGACCACAAATTCAATACCTGTAACCACCTTCTCACATACCCACCCCATGTTAAAGGATGGTTACTTGTATTCTATCAGGGTATCCTTCTTCCTAATAGTAAAGCTTATGTTTACTCTATAGGTCTTAAAAATTGATTTAGTTTAGAATATAACATATAAGGATTTGTGTTAAAGATTAATAAATGTTCAATTATGAACTATAATTCACACTTTTCGAAAAATAAAATACACGTGTTAATAATACATTGGCTTACACACACAAATTCATTATGGTTGTGTGCCATTTTTTTATATATGTATATAGTTTAACTTTATTTTTTGAAAAATGTATAAAAATAATAAAACATTATATATTTTTTTTAGAAACATAAAACATTATATATATATATATATATAGGCATTTGTTAACAATGTGACACCATTTAAATTCATTGTTGGGTATGTAACATTTTAGTAATAAAATTGATAATAGCTAATAGATTTAGCATTTTCCCTATAATGGTGTGGCCCTTTTTGTCCATTTGTGTTGCTCGCCTATTATATCTTTTACCTTTATCTCCCTGCTGAGAACTTTGAGAAGCCCAATAAACCTATTGCTCTATAATGAAATCTAAATCAAAAACTTTTATTGCATTCTTATAGGTGGAAAAAATACCAGAATCATTTCAATCGGTGCAACAGTACTTTGGCTCATTTATCTTTCCCCTTCTTGAAGATACACGTGCGGAACTGTCTTCAAGTTTGGACTTCATATCCTCAGCACCTTATGCTGGTGTAAACTCCCTTCAGGAATGTGGAGAATGTGTATATGATGTTAAGGTTGAGCAGTGGATGTACGAGTCTGGTAGTAGTAGTAAGCCATACAAAATGTTCCCTGGAGACATTTTAGTTTTCACAGATGGCAAACCTCAAACTATTTCTGACTTAAAACAAGAGGGAGGAACATGGACTTTAGCATTCGTCACTGAAGGGACGTGTACGGAGTTTAAAGTCAAAGCATCATGTTGCATTGAAGCCCAGTCTTTCATCCATAAACAACAGTTTGTGGTTTTCTTGAGGAGCATTACAACAAAGCGAAATATATGGAATGCACTGCACATGTTTGGAAATCTATCAATCGTCAAGGAAGTGCTCTGCACAAATAATGTGGTAAGATGTTTGGAAATCTCATTTTGTCCAGTGGATGTATAAGTCTAATCTATTTAAATAAAATTTTACTTTTTTTAGTATCAGAGAGCAGAGATTAAAAATTATTCTGGAAGGAATTTTATTAATTACTACCTAACACAGGATTATTCTTATGTATTAGTCGGACACTCGGACTAATACATTGTCGGTAATCCTGTTTACACCAAAACTCAATTGTTGTCTTATTTAATGATAAAGCATAATCATTGTGGAACCAATGCCATATATTCAAATTCTATCACATCTACTAAAAAAATAAATACAAATAAATACATTTTCCCAATTTTCTGGTTTAAGGTACTTATCGACTCTCTTTTACATAATTTCTTATTCAATAACTCCAAATATAACATTTTTTTTTCCATTTGTCCTTCATTTTTCTTTTCTTTCTCAGAATTTGCAATCAAATTTAAATGTTAAGCTTTTGTATTGCATCAGGTACTCTTAAGTACATAAAAACTTAAAATGACATTTTAATTATGAATAACAGGCTGAGGAAAATTGTTCACTATGTTCTGGAAAAAATGATTTTATCCAGAATGAAGAAATCTACACAACTTTGCTGTTTAAGCTAAATGATTCACAAAGGGAGGCAGTTCTTGCTTCTCTTCATAAATTTCAGTGTTATCACAAGTCATCAGTTGAACTTATATGGGGTCCCCCGGGGACAGGGAAGACGATGACATTAAGTATCTTGCTCTTTATTCTCCAAAGAATGAGTTGTAGAACCCTTGTATGTGCACCAACAAATGTTGCAATTACAGAAGCAGCATGTCATCTGCTAAAACTGGTGAAAGCTTCATCTGAAGCTGGATCTATAAGTGATGCTTTGTTATGTCCGTTGGGTAATATTCTCTTTATGGGGAGAGAAGACATGTTGGAAGTTGCTTCAGACATTGAAGAGATACATTTGAATTACCGTGTTGAAAGGCTTTTAGAGGTTCTTGACCCATGGACTGGTTTAAGGCATTGTTCTTGTTCAATGATTGATTTTCTTGAAGGGTGCGTTTCTCAATACCATATCTTCATGGATGGTGAATTGATGGAAAAGAAAGAGCGCAACATTGTGAAGAATTATAGCAAAGGAGAATGTAAAACCTTTCTTGAATTTGTAATAGAAAGATTCAGACCAATTGCCAAATTGCTAAGAAAATCGATCTCTATTTTCTGTACTCATATAGCCCGCAGCTTCATATTGGATCATAATTTTGAAACAATGGTTTCAATTATGAAGTTACTTGATACTTTTGAAGCTTTGTTGTCTCAGAATAACATAGATTGTGAAGAGCTGCTGGTGCAATTTTCTCTGCCCAAGAATACTGAGAGTTGTCATAACTCTTTTAAGTGTATATCAACCTTGCTGAACATGAAAAGGGGTGAATGCATTTACATTCTCAAGGTCCTGCTGACGGATCTTGATGCACTTGACCTTCCAAGTGCTATGGATCCCAGTTCAGTGAAGAAATTCTGTTTTCAGACAGCTTCCCTAATACTTTGCACTGCCTCTAGTTCTCATATGCTGCACTCACTTAATATGAAACCACTGGAATTGTTGGTCATTGATGAATCCGTACAATTGAAAGAGTGTGAATTGATCATACCATTACAACTGCCTGGCCTTAGGCATGCTATTCTTTTCGGTGATCATTGTCAGTTACCTGCAATGGTTAATAGCAATGTAAGTAAATGCTACTTGGTCATATTTCTTACTAAGTTAAAACATGAGTTTTCCTAATGAAAGATTTTAACATCATTTTTTTTTCCATTTTCATCTATGATTGTGTATATCTTATCTATGAATTTAATGTATTTTTATTTTGCTATTTTGCTCTTGTAATAGGTTTCTGACAGAGCTGGCTTTGGGAGAAGTTTATTTGAACGATTGAGTCTTATGGGCCATTCAAAGCACTTTTTGAATATCCAGTACAGGATGCATCCACTTATAAGTTTCTTCCCTAATTCCAAATTCTATGGCAATAAGATTGTGGATGCACCAAATGTTAAAAGAGGTCTTGCAAAACGCTATCTTCCGGGTCAAATATTTGGCACATATTCTTTCATAAATATTTCTTGTGGGATAGAAGAACTGGATGGTGTTCAACATAGCTGGAAAAATATGGTTGAAGTTGCTGTTATAATAAAAGTAGTGAATAATCTGTATAAAGGTATTTAATTGGTGAGACAGGTGTTAATGTCTCTAAGTTGAATGTGGTTTTATCATCCTACATTTTAGAATTCATGAATCTGATTTTTATTGTCAAACTAAGATAATCTGCTAAATAATGCAAAAAAAGCTGGCCCTTTTGAGTTTGTCATATTTCTCATCTTTCTACTCCAATGTTTTTATTTTATTCTGAGAATAGAATGGTGTTAATAAGGAAATAGTTAAACTAATAATTGAAGATTATTAAATAGATTCTTGAATAATATCAAAGTTACATTAATTTTAATAATAGCTATTTTATCTACTAGAACATTACAGCAAAATCAACACAGATTTAGCTACATCCTTACAGCTTCTTCTCTATACATAACCACCACTAGTCCGTGCTTATTATCTCTCCTCTCTTGAAAAATAGTTCATCAAGTTGAGGCATTATGTTCTTCTTTCCTCTAATATTATTAATTTTCCTTCGCAGAATGGAATGGCTCAAAGCAGACGCTTAGCATCGGTGTTATATCTCCATACACTGCGCAAGTTATTGCAGTCCAAGAGAAAATTGGGAAGAAGTACGAAAACCTTGATGGATTTGCAGTAAAGGTGAAGTCAATTGAAGGGTTCCAAGGTGGAGAAGCAGATATCATAATCCTATCTACTGTAAGATGCAATAGTGATGGATCAATTAGTTTTGCTTCCAATCATGGTAGAATTAATGTAGCTTTGACAAGGGCCAGGTAGGGCTAAAAATGCACATTGTTAACAAGATGTTTTCTAACTTTCCTATGTTTATGTTGTTATTTACTACATTTTTTATGCTGTCACAGACATTGTCTTTGGATTTTGGGAAATGAAACAACCCTTTTAAATAGTCAATCTGTCTGGAAGTCAATTGTCTGTGATGCTAAAGATCGTCAGTGTTTTTATAATGCTGATGAAGATGAAAACTTGGCCAAACTCATGTTGGAGGTCAAGAAGGAGCTGAATGAATATGATGACTTGCTTAATTTTGATAGTGTACTTTTTAAAAGTGCTCGGTGGAAGGTACAAATCATCTCATGGTTAACCCTTAATATATTACCTATTGTGGAATATTTGTTTACTTTCGTATTCTAATTTTTTTCTTAATTTCTTCAGGTTCTCTTTAGTGATTACTTCAGGAAGTCATTTAAAAAGCTGAGATCAATTGAAAAGAAAAAGTTGGTTATTAACTTATTGCTGAGGCTTTCCAGTGGCTGGAGACCAAAGAACAAGAAATGTAACTTAATTCATGACAACACGTCAGGGATGTTGAAGCAATTCAAGGTTAGAGACCTGTATATTATATGCTCAATTGACATAATGAAAGAATCATGGTACATACAGGTGTTGAAGGTCTGGGACATTCTGCCTTTGGAGGATATTCCAAAATTGGCCATACGTCTTGATGCTTTATTTGGAAAGTATACAAATGATTATCTTAATCGTTGTAAGGCGAAATATTTTGAAGGGTATGTACATTTTCTGTATTCTGGTAGATCTAAAGGTCTAAATCATACAGTACTAATTGCTTTGGGCAAAAAATTTCTCTATTTTATTTATCATTTTCTTTTACAAATTTTGTTTTCCTATATGTAGGGATTTGGAAGTTCCCATGAGTTGGGTAACTTCCCTCGACTTTGTCCGTTACAAGAATAGTAGCTACACTGGAGATATGGCTGATTCAGATGATGTTTGTTTTGGTAGAAGAACATTTGTTGAGAACTCCATGGTGAGTGACAGTTTGACACTGATGAAATTCTACTCATTGTCCTCCGGTGTAGTGAGCCACTTGCTCTCTCGCTGTGATGGTAAGGAGTTGGACTTTCCATTTGAGTTGTCCGACCAGGAAATGGAAGTAATCCTTTTCGATAGAAGTTGTTTCATTCTTGGAAGGTCAGGAACTGGGAAAACTACTGTATTAACTACAAAGCTATTTCAGAAAGAGCAGCTTCATCATATAGCCTCAGAAGGGTTTCATGAACCCCAAAGTTGCTCCACGGTGGAAATCTTCCCGAAAAATGAGGATGGTGAAAGACTTGGAGTGACCAAGGGAGCCGTCTTGCACCAAATCTTTGTCACAGTTAACCCAAAACTGTGTTATGCTATTAAACAGCAAATTTGTCGCTTAAAAAGGTGCATGAATAAGTAAATCATTAGGACAAACTATGTGATATAGTAAATAATAATTGTTACAGAATTAAAGCAGCATTACTTTCTTTAATACTGAATCTGCTGATATTTCAGGAGTTCATTTATTAATATTGTATTAGGAAACAGAAACAGTGTCCTTTATTCTCCTTTATCGACATTCCTATGTGTTGGATATTACTATTATATTCAAATTTTGTGCATTAGCATGATGAAGGCTATCTTGTTTTTGACTATTTCCTTTTACATGTACAGGTTTGCCTGTGTTGGGGATGCTTCAGAGGGAAGCACATCAACTGGTTTAGATGAAATTGATGAGATGTTACAGTTTACAAATATACCAGATTCTTTTATTGATCTTCCACCAAATTTGTATCCCCTTGTATTAACTTTCCATAAGTTCTTGATGATGCTTGATGGAACAGTAGGCAATTCGTTCTTTGGAAGATTCCCTGAGGCAATTGGACATTCTCGTGGCACGAAAAGAGCTTCAAAATCAGTGGCATTGAAAACTTTTATTAGAACAAAGGAGGTTAATTACGAGAGATTCAGGTCATCTTACTGGCCCCGATTTAATACTGAACTAACCAAGAAATTTGATTCTTCTACGGTTTTCACTGAGATAATGTCTCACATAAAGGGTGGGCTGCCAGCAGGAGAGAGCTGTGACGAAAAACTTGGTCTAGAGGATTACCTTTCATTGGCTGAGCGCCGGGTATCCACTTTAAGCAGGCAGGAAAGAGAAATAATTTTTGATATTTTTCTAAAATATGAAAGGAAAAAGAAGGAGAGGGGTGAATTTGACTTAGCTGATTTGGTGATTGATATTCATAACCGACTTAAAGTTAGTAGCTATGATGGTGACAATATGGATTTTGTATATATTGATGAGGTTCAGGATCTTAGCATGAGGCAAGTTGCTCTTTTCAAATATTTATGTAAAAATGTTGCTGAAGGATTTATCTTTTCAGGTGATACTGCACAGTCTATTGCCAGGGGCATTGATTTTCGGTTTCAGGATATAAAATTCCTATTCTATAAGGAGTTTTTACTGGGCTCTGGAAATGATGGTGCTTATGGGAAAAAAGAGAAAGGACAAATTACAGATGTTTTTCAATTGAGCCAGAACTTTCGAACCCATGCTGGCATTTTGAACTTAGCTCAGAGTGTTATTAACCTTCTTTACCATTTCTTTCCACTATCTATTGATACATTAAGGCCTGAGACAAGTCTGATAGATGGTCAAGTTCCAGTATTGCTTGAATCTGTGAATGGTGAGAATGCTTTTATATCTATATTCAAAAATTGTGGAAATGATGGCAGGAAAATTACTGGTTTTGGGGCTGATCAGGTTATATTAGTAAGAGATGACCTTGCCAGAAACGAAATCGTGGACTATGTTGGAAACCAGACTCTTATTCTGACAATAATGGAGAGCAAGGGCCTTGAGTTTCAGGTGATAATGAATCTAGTTGATCTTTCTGATATTATTAAAAATTAAAATTAAAATTGGCTTTGAGAAATTCTCTTTGATGGGATTATGGTATTTGATTCAGTTGATCTTTCTGATATTAACACTAGTATCAGCAATAACTTAAATGGCAGTCTTCAGTAATTATTCTAATATTGGTCATCACACAAGTCAGTTTCGAAAGTTCAGTTGCACCCTCAATAAAATCAAATTTCTCACTTTCATTTTTCACAATGTTGTCTGTAATTTTTAAAGTAAATACCTAATTGTTTTTTTTTTTTTCTGATTTATTTTCTATTGTATTGTAGGATGTGTTTTTGTATAACTTTTTCAGCTCATCACCTCCAAAAAAACAATGGAGAGTAATATACAAGTATATGATAGAAAAAGATCTCCTTGACTCAACTTCTACGACGTCATTTCCAAGTTTTATCTGGGGCAAACATAATATGCTTTGCTCTGAACTGAAGCATTTGTATGTAGCTATTACTCGTACGAGGCAGAAGTTGTGGATTTTTGAGAATGTCAAAGAACTCTCTGAACCCATGTTTGTTTACTGGAAGAAATTGGGGTTCGTTCAAGTCCGAGAATTCAATAAATCACTTGCACAAGAGATGCAAGTTGCAAGCAGCCAAGAGGAATGGAAGTCTCGTGGCATCAAGGTTGATTTAGTTTTCAATATTGTTTTTATTATTATTACTTATGTTTTGTTTGGTCTGACCTCTTTGTATATGGAGTTGAAATATCTGATGATGTTTTTGAATTGAAAATAACACTTTTTAAGTTATAATATTATTGTGTTTGTCACTATTGTTTTCTTCCCTTTTTTTTTTCATCCAATTTGTTGTCATGCACTTGCCTTTCATATGTGAAACCTGTCTTAGACTAATAGGGGCATGAATGAAGAGTCCTTCAAATTCAAGTATTTAAAAATATGTGTTTCCTTGCACAGCTCTTTTATCAGAATAACTATGAGATGGCAAGAATGTGCTTTGAAAGAGCTGGAGAGAGATATTGGGAAAAATGGGCCATGGCTGCTGGCCTACGAGTAGCTGCTAACCATATGAGTTGCTCAAATTCCCAATTGATGCATATAAATCTAATGAAAGCTGCTGAAACATTTGATTCCATCGGAAAGTCTGAGTTATCTGCTCAGTGCTATTATGAGGCCAAAGAGTATGAAAGAGCAGGTATAACCTGTACTTCAAGTGATTTCAATTTTTTATTTATAACTTTAAACATTTGTTGGTCAATGTTTTTCCATTTGCAGCATGTGTTTCTTCCTTTTTTTTTTTCTAATTAGCGTATGTAACTGTTTTATAATTTTATTAACAAAAAATATAACTTGACGTTGGAAAGTATAACTCACTTTCCATGTAATTTAAGACTTTGACTTCAAGAGAAAATTATGAGATTGGTTAATCAAGAGATTGATTGCTAGAGAAAATCGTGGGATTGAAGCAATTAACATACAATTCAAATTCAAATTATTATTGACTTGTATCTCCATTATAAATATAGATTCCATTGTACTTATTAAAAAGCGGATGAGGAAATGTAGCCTCCTTGCTCTGTCGCATGGATGTAGGGCAGAAGGACCTTATACTCTCATGTGCTCACGTCTTCTTTGTTCTCTTTTCACTATGTTGCATGTGGTAGTGAAGCGATAGCATGTACATCAACGAAGCTCTAATACCACTTGTGCAAATATCATTTAGGTATTTGAACAAATGAATATTTTCGCAGTCTGATTTTACCAATTTAAAAAGGCGTTCTTGAGTTGGAAGTCTTGCTTGTGTGATTTGAGGCATTGAAGTCAGTAACTTCTTCCATGTTTGTATATATGGTTTGCATGTTGACTCTTTTTTTCCATATAATTTCTCTTTTCATTAGAAACCTATATAATATTTAAATGAAGCATTGACAATACTGGCATTAATGATTTCGTGGGTGCTGAATACATGGCAGAATCTTGTACCAAATTTTGTACTCTAGCTTAATCTTAATAACATCAATTTTTAGTGAGTAATAATTCTTTACTTTGTAACTTTATCTAATTGCAGGAACAATTTATCTGGAAAAGTTTGGAAATTCTAAGTTGGAAGATGCAGCAGAATGTTTTACTAGGGCAGGTTGTTATAAGACTGCTGCTCAATTATATGCTAAGTGCAACTTATTCAAAAAGTGCTTGTCTGTTTGCAGTGGTGGAAAATTATTTGAGATGGGTTTCCAGTTTTTACATTACTGGAAAGATAATGCTCTTTCAAATAATGGTTTGTTAAATAGTAATTCTGACGTAGAAGAAACTTCACAGATGTTTCTAGAGAGTGCTGCACGTTATTACCATGAGATTAAATATAGCGAAAAAATGATGATGTTTGTCAAAGCTTTTCATTCTAAGAATTCAATGCGTGCTTTCTTAAAGTCTTTGGGTTCCCTTGATGAGCTTCTCTCATTGGAAAAAGAATGGGGCAACTTTCTGGAGGCTGCAAAAATAGCAAGAATGCTAGGGGATCTACTGCTTGAGGCTGATCTGCTAGAGAACACTGAGAATTATGAAGATGCATCTTTGTCCATTCTCTTATATGTTTTTGCCAACTCTCTTTGGGTACCAAGGAGTCAAGGCTGGCCCTTGAAGCAATTTCCAAGAAAAGAGAAGCTTTTGACTAAAGCAAAAGAATTTGCAAAGAATGGTTCAGACAACTTTTTTGAGTTTGTTTGCACAGAGGCAAATATTTTATCTGACCAAGAGTGTAGCTTGCCTGAGTTGATGCAGAATTTCAGGAGTTCCCAGAGACATAACAGTGTTAGAGGTGAAATATTATGTGCCCGAAAAGTTCTGGATTCTCATCTTGAATTGAGTACCTCGGCGTATTCATGGGGAGATGTGGCTGGTTATCTTGACAGGCATGCCAAAGACAGGCTTTCTCAAAATCAGGTATCTGTTGAAACATTGGTTTATTTTTGGAATTTTTGGAAGAATAAGATTTGGAATATATTTGAGTTTCTTGGGTGTCCTGGAAATGAGGATGTTTCTGGGGAGTTCTGTCTGAGTTACTTGGCTGTGAACAAACAGTTTATAGATACAAAGGTTGTCTACCTTCTACAGAAACCTGATGCCTATTGGTTGAGAGAAATTGATGACCATTATTTCATGAAGAAGGGGAAATTGGTTAGCATTGGTGCTCTCAGATTTGCACAGGCTGCTCGAAGATATTGGTGTTCAGAAATATTTTCTGTTGGTGTGGGGGTGTTAGAAAAGCTGAAAGCCCTTTATGAGTTTGCAACCCAGAATGAATTGTCCCTATACAGCCAAACCTTTCCTGTTGTTCATATGTTTGTGCTTACAAAATCTTTGATAAAAACCAGGTTTGTGGATTGCAGGCAGCATATTGATACGTTGAAGTTCTTTCATGATCTGTCTATGAACTTATTTTTGGACAATGTTGTCAATATATATCACTTGGATTGGCGAAAATTGTTGACTGAGAATATGATTTTTCTCAGGGAGATGGAGCAGTATAAGAGTGTACTCCAAGAAGTTATCAATAATACCATTAATTCAACTAGTAAGCTAACAACACATGCACAGGCTGGAAAAGTCACTATAGGAACTTTTGACAGAAATTCACCCTGGGGAGAATTCTTTCTTACGTTAGGAGGGAATGCAGCTCAAAGAGAAGTCTATCTGGTTCACAAGTTCCATAAAGCTTTAGAAGATACTTATAATGCTCGCTGGGCAGATGTTAATGATTACATCTCCCCTGGATGTTTCTTGCATCTTGTTGAGCTCCTTCTAATCTGGGTATGTAGTTTGAGGGAAATCTTTTTCGCTTCAAAATCTTCTTTTGTTGAATGGCTTATACACTGGGAATGGAAAGCCAACCTAAATACCAATTCTCTAGCTGCCAAAGTCGATAAATCATCTTTAGTTGTTATCCTTGAGTTTGTGTCCTGCATAGTTGAGCAGCTTCTGTATCATGAGCAGGATACCATCAATTGGTTTGGAAAGGCTAATATTATTTTGAACCCTGATATCTATCTGCTATTAGTGCTGAGATTGTTTGTTGTTACATGTGTGCTTTGTCTGGACCATGTGAAGTATTTTGGTTTACTTTATCACCTGCTAGGTAGGACAGAGATTACTTCCCATCTACCAAAGGACTTTTATGAGAGTCTTACGAGATTGTTAGAAAATGATCACGAGGATACGAGAATCCGTGTCATTGCAAAAGCATTTAGAAAGATAGGAAATCCTCTTGTAATAGTCAGTCCAAGATGGCACTGCTCAAACTTTTCATGCCCAGATGCCATCTTTGTAAACCGGGATGTCAACATAGCAGGGACAACATACTGAAAGTACTGTTTCTGAATGATGTTAAGGATTCTCCTAATCAAAAATGGTGGCAATGAATTTGAATTTATTGCCTCTGATGGCAAAGTGCTTCCGTTGAACTGAGGAGAAAAAACCCACAAAGGAATTGTTGAAATCTAAGAGATGCTCCGGGGAATCAGTTGATTGTGAAATGGATACGAGGACATACATTTTGTCCAATTTTTCCTTCATCTCAGGTAATTAGATATTGATTCAAGTTACATGATATCTAATTCCAATGGAAAGTGGATGAGCAAATATCAATCTCAACATTTTATTTCACAAATTAATTTTGCAGGTGGAAGGGAGGACCGGAGGAGCAACATCATTAATGACAGGCAGATTTATTTGATGTTTGCATTATTCATTCCTACAGATTCTGTTCAAACACGGTTTTCTTATTTTCCCTATTGCAATTATGATTGACGATGGTATCTTTGCACTTTTTTTAACTTTTTTTTATGTATCTGTTGTAATGACCAACCCTCTTTCTCAATGACTGATTTGTTTCAAATACTTATTACTAACTATTATTCCCAGTCATTTCTTTTTTGTTGTGAAACGTATCTTTTCTATGTTTTTTTTTTTTATTCTCTCTTTTTAGTTTTATCACTTCTCTCTCTTCAACCAGTAGCTCTCTCTCTCCACTGCCAATCTATGGCCCTCACTCGACGTGGTGGCCGAGACAAGAACCACGCCATGACCCGGGACCCGCAACCACTACCAAGATTTAGGACAGGAACAACCAAACCGGGTCTTCTTCTTTTTTTTTTCCCTACAATTTCATTTGTTGCTGTATTTTTCCGGTCATGGACCTGTTGCCGGATTTTTGGGAAATTTCAGTGGGTATGAAAAATTTTGTTTGTTGAAGTTGTATATATTTTTGTTGATTTTGAATATAAATAAATAAACAAAAAAACAGAGCAATCAATCAAAATATACTTTTTTGATTCCCATCCCACTCATTAAAATATACTTCTTTTTTTTTCCTTTTTTGTGGAGTAAAAATCTTTCCTTGCGTAGAGAGTGAGTGCGAGCAAGGGAAATGACTCGGAATAAATGAATCAAGTTGTTTTCGAGCAAGGAAAAAGCTTGTTCATATTTTTTTATTTAATAAACATGCCCAAGTTCAAGTTGAAATTTGAACAAAACTAAACTAAAATATAATAATGTGTCCTTGAAAAAGCTAACAAATATAAGGTTTGATTTAAGCATATTATAATAAACTTGATATTAGATTATGTATCATGAGAACAACCTGAACATGGTCAAACGAGTCTCTATGTGATGAGTCAGCTATTAATTTTAGGAATTAATGGCCTTTTTATGTCATGTAACTATTCCAAAAATGTCATAACATACAATCATATAGACATAATTCATATGATCCTGGAAAATTCGAGACTTACTCATTAACATACTACTATTCAAAACAAAAATCAGATTTGATCATTGCATGTCATCATGTGTATCACTTGGTTTGTTTCAAATTATGTTCTTCATAAAAATCATATTTTATCTTGAGCATCACAAACCCTATTCTAAGCAAGATTTGACATTCATTCTACTTTAGCACATGTCATCAAAAGAAATCATATAATGCATGAATTCAAAATTAGTGCATAAAAGTTTAAATAGGTTAGAATGTTAAACCTACATGCACGCCTCTCACAGTGAAAAAATTGAGATTTTCTTCGAATTTGAGTTTACGTTCCTTTGCAAGGTAGGTATATATAATATCTCCTCACCTTGGATTCATCGTGGATTTCCTCATTGTATCATAAGAGGTAATTGTGCTTTTATTCCTCCTTGTTCATCAGTTGAAGGTAACAGATCTTATTATGAACTAGGGTTTTGTGTTTAATAATTCAAAGTGTTTAAAATCATTTCGGGTGAGTGGGAAAAGGTTTCTAAACCTAAATTTCATGAGTTGAGAATAGGTTTTTGTAAGAAAAGAGGAATGCATAACATTTGCAACCTTCTTTCTCAATAGTTCTCTCTAAGAGCACTAACATCAGGTAATGTTAAATGCTAAATTTTTAGTATTTAGCACACTGAACACTAAAAAACCACCTACATGATATGTGTCAAATGTCAAAAAAAAATTAACACATGCTACAGTAGAATTCTAACATCAGTAGCATATGGAGCGAAATGATATTAATATTTGTTATTTTTTATTCAAATCTTATCTCTCTTCATGATTGTTTGAATTAATAAATAGGCTAAAATGCAAAACTCACCATCTATGTTTCACCAAAATTCATTTTAGTCCTTTAACTTTGCTTTCGTTCATTTCAATCCTTTAATTTTAAAATTTATTCAATTAAGATTTTTCCACCAACTTTTGTAATATGTTGTGGTTAATTTTTCAATTTTTTAAATTTTTCTTCAAGTTTTTTTAATTGAAAAAATTCAAGAAATGATTGAAGAAAATTTTCCATATTTTTTTTCCAAAAAATTTTAATAAAATTTGATAGAAAGTCCTTAATTGAATAAATCAAAAACTTGAAAGACTGAAATGAATGAAAATAAAGTTAGAGTACTGAAATGAATTCTAGAGAAATTTAAAGGCTAGGTGTATTTTAGCCTAATTATTAATATTTAAACTTTCTCTCTCTTAATCTCCTCAATGGTGCCATTGGGAACAACAAAAAGAAATAATAAAAAAAGAATTAAAAAGAACAAAGAAAGAATATTTAATTAAATGGTTAAATAATAAAATATGTGATGTAAGGTGTATTGTAAAATAGTATGTTAAAATAAATAAAGTAACTTTTGATGTGTCAAATAGCATTTTTTTTAGAATGCCTTTATATAAAAATGAGCCTAAAGCATTTGAGTTCAACTAAAACTCTTCATTGTTAGAGTTGTCATGACTCATATTTATCCCCTTAGGTGATAGGATAAGAGAACATAGCAAAAAGATTGAATTGAAGACTGGAAAATCAAGCTAAAATGATAATAGGAAATTGTTTCTTGATTGGCACCTAGTTTTGGGGGCCAATGTGTTAATCAACACTTTGACTACTTACCCCTCTAACCCCCCCCCCCCCCTCTTTTTCTCAATTTGATTTTCCTTCAATTTTATGATTAGTGTTTTGGGATAATTAAGAGTTTTAAGTTTTAACATGCATATGTTTAACCACTTAATGATCATATTATGCCAAGGGATAATTAGGGTTTTTTAATTTCAGTCATTTTTTTTTTTTTTTTTTGTCCATTGAAACATTTTGTGATCGAAGAGTTTGATTTTTGCCCTAAATTTCAAGAATACATTTTTTCTGTTGAAACTTGATGTGGCTCGATCTCGTGATCGAACGGTTTGATTTTTGCTCTTACGATATCGTTTTGATCGTTGGATATTTTGATAGCCTTTCCCAATCTAATGGTCTAAATGATTTTTTTAACCTTATGTTGTGAAACATATCTACATGTATGTTTATAAAATGGTTTATGAGATATCAAATTATTTTTTATAAATCTATAAAGATGTCAATTAAGCTTCAAGGCTTTTAGCATAAGATATGATATCAAATTATTATTTGTAATTTATTCAAAATATGAATTGTCTATCATTATTCATTAGATGAATCTAATTATATGTTTTTTTTTTTAATATACTTAGATAGTTACAACAAGGAAAAGAAATTTGAACTCTAAATGTTATTGTAAGGTTGAATTTATTCAACCATGTGTTGGCTTTATTCCATGCCAAATTTGCTTGTATTTCAGCAATTAGATACCCTGTATTTAGGTGGGAATCATGTAAGGGCTGTGTGTGAGAGAGTGTGAAGAATTCAAGTGTGTGTGCATTCAAGAGGATTCTCGCAACTGGATCTCGCGAGTGACTCGCGACTGATAACTCGCCAAAATGCCACATGTGTGAAGCATGCAGGAAGCTAAAGGGTCACGACAGCTGGAGCACTACAGGACAAAAAGGACAATCTGGCATAGTTATTTCGTGATTCAAACTTGGGACTCATCCCAATCGCGAGTGAATTGCCAGAACACCCTGTTTTGTAGAAAAATGTCTTTCACATTCCTCACGTACCCTACTATATATACCCTTATACCCACGAAATGTAGAGAGCTTCCAAAGAGAATTTTGAGAGAGAAACCCTAGAGAATAACAAGATTGACTCATCCACAATCTTATATCTGTGATTCTCAAATTCCTCTTTCACCTTCTCCATTGACATACCATTGAGAGGGTCATTATCCAAATCCTTATCTCACCATACCTATATCTATGAGGAGGTTATTTGGTGCTTGGGACGCAGTTCAAAGATGACCAATTCATTTGGTTGATGCAATGGGCTTATTGTAGGATTCGAAAGCTAAAGAAAACACGGTTAGGCTTAACCTTGTTGGAGTAAAAAGCTTGGAGGGCTTAGGTGCATTGAGTAAATTAGGCTTGAAGGGTCTATTGCTATTCTTGTATCCTAATTGTATTCTTTAGTGGATCATTTTACCGCTTGAAGGGCGGCGGAGAGGTTTTTCGTCAAGTTCTTCGGTTTCTTCTTCAATAACACATGCCGTTGTTATCGTTGTGTTTGCATCTCTCTAACCCTTACTCTTTACCTTTAATAGCTGCTGTGTTGTGATTAATTATGGTTTAAAGTAGTTTGTTTATTTGGTATTGCTTGTACTTATCATTCCGCACATATATTATTTGAGTATAAGCTTATGTTGGTTATTTTGAAATTAAGGGTCTAAACATTCACTAGTGTTTTATATACCAAGTGAACTTTTAGTTATAAACACACTAAAATGTGTCAACCAATTAAGCTACACGTCTCTTGGCCAATGATAATGATTCTTAATTAAAAGCAAGGATTCAAATAATCAAATGTATATAAATCATAATCACGATCCAGAACAAAAAGGGAGGATTACAGAGCCATTATTGAGGCAATGTGGGGAAAGGGAGGTGATCTTAGTACCCCTGACGGCATGGCAGCAAACCTAAAGAATTATGATTCAAAGCTGTCAAAATGGAACTCAATAGTCTATGGAAAAATTGCAAAGAAAATCCAGGCAAAAAGGAATGCTTTAAACTTGCTAACCTATCAAGGCAATAAGGAAGAAGCGAGCACTGAAGTCAACAGACTAAGGAGGGACATCAATGACCTCCTTGATGATGAAGAGACCAATTGGGGACAGACAACTAAGGCCCATTGGCTCAAGGATGGAGATAGAAACACTAAGTTTTTCCACACCCAAGCCTCTGAGAGACGCAAGCAGGATTCAATTTTGGGCCTATGGGATGTGAGTGGAAGATGGTGTGATGAAAAAGAGAGCATAGCCTAGGCAATCACATCATACTTTGAGGACATTTACACAACCTCCCATCCAAGCCACCTTGAAGATGTGACTGCAGCAATCCTTACTAAAGTGACTAAGGACATGAATGCGAGCTTAACACGAGATTTCACCAATGAAGAAGTAATTGCTACTCTCAAACAAATCCACCCCACAAAGACTCCTGAACTAGATGGGATGTCTACTTTCTTCTTTTTTTTTTTAAAAAAAAAAATTGGAATATTGTTGGTAACAACATCACTAATATGGTTCCGACTTCCGAATGTTCTTAATAGTAATATGCCCATAGCAAAACTCAATAAAACCAACATAGCCCTCATTCCGAAAACAAGTAACCCCAAAAGAATGACTTAGTTTCAACCCATTAGCCTCTATAATGTAATTATATCTAAGACCTTAGCCAATCGCCTAAAAACCCTTCTCCCCCAAATCATCACAGAGAATCAAAGTGCCTTCATTTCTAACTACTTTATAATAGATAATGTCCTTGTGGCTTTTGAACTTATGCACTACTTGAACCATAAAACCTCGGGCTAAGATGGCTTTATGGTAGAAAAATTAGACATGAGTAAGGCATTTGACTGAGTTGAATGAGACATCATCCAAAAGGTGATGAAAAGATTAGGCTTCAATGCTAGATGGATAAATCTGATCATGCAGTGCATAACATCAACAAAATACCCAATCATCATTAATGGGGTAGCTCATGGAAGCGTCATCCTAACCAGGGGACTCCCTCTCTTCAAGTCTTTTCATACTATGCAGAAGGTTTATCTGCCTTAATCAATGAAGCAGCCAAGAACCAACTCATTACAAGTATCTCCATCTATAGAGGTTGTCCAAAGGTCACTCACCTCTTCTTTATAGAAGACAACATATTATTCTGCAAGGCAAGTTTGCAAGAATTCCAGGAACTCAAAACAATCCTCAAAATATACGAAGCAGCATTGGGCTAGAAAATCAATACTGATAAATCACATTTGATCTTCAACCCCAACACGACTCAGGAAACAAAGGAGGAAATCTTCAGCATTTTAGGTCCCACGCAAGATTCAAGACACACCAAATACCTAGGTCTCCCATCTTTTATTAGAAGATCAAAAAAGCAAGTGTTTGCTACCCTAAAAGAGAGGGTGGATAAAAAATTGGCAAGATGGAAGGGCAAGCTTCTTTCAATGGGTGGAAAAGAGATTCTCATCAAGCCATTGTCTAAGTAATCCCTACATACACGATTAGATGCTTTCAACTCCCACAAGGCTTATATGAAGACTTGGAAAGCATGATGAGAAATTTCTAGTAGGGGCAAAAGCAACAAGAATCAAAGATGGCTTGGAGGTATAGGCTTTCGAAATTTACAGGTCTTTAATGTCACAACCCAAATCCATGGAACATAAATTTATATGCATGACTAACTTGCTGAACTTATATAACTCAATAAACATAATTGATCCAAAATAAATTAAAATTCCAACGAAACAAGTACTCTTAAAAACCTCTTACAAAAATCTATACTCCACAAATTGAAAATAATCTCCATTATATAAAACATGAATTACAAAATAAAGGTAATTGAAACTCTATAAGTCTTCAAGTAATACAAAAGTCGCCTACAACTTTCACACTCTACCGTGCACCTTACAAAGCGATCCAAAGGTTCTATATTCCCAACTACACTTTAATCCGAAAATATTAATTGATGGGGTGAGTCACACATCTAGCAAGTAATTATACAGAATACACAACGGAATAGAGTCAAGCAAAACACGAGTATTTTGATTTTTTATAAACTCATTCAACGATATCAAAAATAATTATTCCAAAACATATAATCAATCACTTAATACATATGTAATCACATCTTAAAATCATTAGAAAACACATACATATAATTGATCAGAGCACAGGGTCACATATACACATCACATATTCTCACATACAATCCTGTGAGCGGATACCAACATCTAACCCCTGTTAGTGAGGGATCAACACATATTCTCACATACAATCTTATGAGCGGATTTACACATTTATCTAATCAATTCTAAAAACATTCATTTTGAGTCACATATCACAAAATAAAATATATACCAAATAGAATAATTTTCTTAATATTAACATTTATTCCAAATATAAAGGCATAGCAAATATCACAATATCGAATTGAACATAAATCAAAAGATGTTTGACTCTCTTAGAGAATGAATGAGAATTGAAGAGTTTATATAAATATTTTTACAATTCTTGAGTAAGTTTGAAAACCCAATTTGCTAAAAAAAATGTCTTAAATACCATTTGAAAAATAAGAATATGACTTTGAAATCTCTTGGTTTTAAACAAACTTAAAGAACAAGAACCTTTTTAGAAAACTTACTTTGAAACTCAATTACTTTCGGAAAATAGTCTAATTTAGAAATCATCTTGTAAATGAGATTTGGACATTCAAAACATTATTTAAAATTCAAATTTTCTCCTTAAAACATTGTCTAAAAGTTGAAGTTTCTCTTTCAATGATGTAAAAATAATGCCTTCGATAAACTTTAGAAAATGTCAGCTTTAAAAACATAACTTTTGAAAACCTTTGACTTCTAAGAACCTAAAGAATAAAACTTGTGCATATTATGCATAGTTACTTACAACGATTGAATCACTCTGAAAGTTCAACCAAAACAACCTCCAAAGAACCTCAAAACACTCTTAAATAGGACCAATAATCAATCATGAAAATATAATTAATATCCTCTACAAAATATAAAGCTTATAGAACTATACAAATAGATTCACTAGGATTAAACTTTGTTGACTAATAATACTTTTAACACTATATTAAAGTTTCTTTAACCAGTGATATTCTAACCAATAATATTCCCTTGCATTAATTAAAACTCATATTGCCATGAGGAAAGCAGTAGCCAAAATATCATTGACTTAGGATTTAGTATAAACCCCCAAAGAGAACGTTAATTCATCCTAACATATATAATCAAAGAAACATGGCAAAAATAAAAGGGCCTAATATATGCAAATCCAATAGAAGACCTGATGGCAATATTTACTTGTTCTAGGGACCCATAGAGAACAACGTGAGAACCATAATCCCACAAAAGCCAATTCCACACTTTAGTATATAGCCTCAATGGTTTTAATAGCATAATCTCAATGAAACGGTGGGCAATATGCCTCCCAATGGCAATGAAGACGGTCGCAGCATCATTGACTTATATATATATATATATATATATATATATATATATATATATACACGCGCGCGCGCGCGCACACACACATATATATATATAAATCCAAATGAAGACTTAAGCCAAAATCACATATTCTTGAAATTTCATGACTTAATCTAGGATTATTTATATATATATATATATATATATATATATATATCCTAATGAAAACGTAACAGGTACACATGAGTAAGATTTGATTCATGCTTTTGTTCATGGATACACACAATGGCAAATCTAACCGTAAAAGTATAAGTAGAATTTTAGGACCAAAATCAACCTTTTGAACAATCTAACATCACAAACTGATTCCAAGATAAACTTATAAACCTTTAATTCTTTGTTTCTAATGATGAGAAATCATACCTTGAGCAATTTGATTGCCTCTTCAATTGTATGTGCTCTAAACTCCAAGAAAAAACACCTCTTAACCTCTTTGATAAAACCTTTATCATGAAAATCCTGATTAACTCTTCCTCTACCCTGTAGTTCGTATTAGAGATGTGGGCTTAGTGAGATAGCGGATTGCAGTTACTAATAAAAAAAATACCTATGGCCCATCAATTATATTTAAAAGAAAACTTAAAAATAACCTCAAATAGGTATTGCATTTAACCTAGCCATGTTGGCAAAACAAGCCTAAAGGATCCTCTTAAACCCAAATTCTCTAGTGGTTTGGGTGCTCAAAGCCAGATACTTTCTCATATGTTACATCCCCAATGCTAAGCTGGGTAACTCACCATCTTACTCTTAGAGGAGTATCCATAACAGCTTAGAAGTCATCAAAAAAGGGACCCGTTGGAGAGCTAGAAATGGGAGGCTAATCTGCATTTGGGAGGATAAATGGCTCTCAATGCCATCTACCTACATAGTTATCTTTCCTCCAAGCAACATCCTTGAATTCTCAATGGTCTCCTCCCTTATTGATTATGACATAAGATGGTGGAGAATGGATTTACTTAAAGCAGCTTTCCTTCCCTTCAAGGCCAAAACAATCCAAAAAATTCCCTTGAGCTACAACCTGCCAAACGACAAAAACATTTGCATTGAGAATAAAAAAGTTAAGTTTTCTGTAAAAAGTGTTGACCACATAGCGCATAATCTTATTGAGACCAAGAAGGAAGGGGAATGCTCTTCGAGAGACCTTAATATTCAACTTTAGAAGAAGCTTTGGGAGGCTAATCTACATTTGGGAGGATAAATGGCTCCCAATGCCATTTACCTACAAAGTTATCTTCCCTCCAAGCAACATCCTTGAATTCTCAATAGTCTTCTCCCTTATTGATTCTGACACAAGATGATGGAGAGTGGATTTACTTTGAGCAGCTTTCCTTCCCTTCAAGGCTGAAACAATCCAAAAAATTCCCCTGAGCTACAACCTGCCAAACAACAAAATCATTTGGATTGAGAATAAAAAAGGTAAGTTTTCTGTAAAAAGTGCTTACTGTTGGGAAAAATACATGTTCGTATCACATACAAAACATACACAGCGGAAAATTAACAGATCTACTTCATTCGCAATTAATAACATGCACTATGAAAGTTTTAAAATTTAAGAACAAGAAAGCGTACCTTGGTGCGGTGAAATTCAAAACCAAAAATCAGAAGTTCTTGGGAAGACTTTTAATCTTCACTCCAATTCCACTTAATGCCCAAGATGTGTGGTCTCTCAATCAATTTCCAAGGAGAGAACAAGGGAGTGTCCAACACTCACATACAAACCATTTCATTCCTTGTGTAATCTTGATGAAAAACACTTATGAAAAACTCATGAAAAGACTTATGAAATTCTGTATGTTTCTCTCCTTATATATAATTGATTATCTAATTGGGCTAGCCTTTTGGGCCATTCCAATTGGGCTCTAGTGTGTGGCTTGGAGTGGGACCAAAAGGGAACAAATAAGACTCTAACTCCAATGGGCCTTGGGCTTTTCTGTCAACTCTTGACAAGTCCAAAATTACTATTAATTATATTTAATACCACTATATGAATATAATTGCACTCTAGGCCTTATTAATAAATTATATCCCAAGACTTTATTATACATGCATCCCCTTCATTAAAATATTCGTCGTAATACAAAGTTATGAATATAGACTGCCACTTTGAAGATTACTACATCTTAATTCTTAAGTATCTGGTTTAATCCTTTATGTTATTCATTATATATTTATAAAATCCAATTCCATAAATATATACTTTAGTAACTCCTTACTAAAGTCGTTGGGCCCAACTCTATAAATAACAAATCCCATTAAACTTATATCAAGGGAATATTTTATATCTCCGTTAAGAGATTATGAATTCCATCTTGAGAATATATGTTCCATCAACACTAAATGCGGCTACCCAACATACTGAGGTTTTGACCGTAACTTATAAATCTCACTCCTGATATATCAAAGCAACCTATATCTCATGATCAGGTCCATTATTCTCTTAGGATTTAGAGTTGATGTAAATAGAAGTCGTGAGATTTACTTGACAGTCGTTAGGAGAATAATAAATCTCACAGCGGTCCAGTTCAATATGTCTTAAGTCTTAAAACATATCAACATACCAACTAGAAATCTCCATTTCCATGATCAAGACAAATCATCTTAGTTGATATGTTATAGTCTTCACAGATGAAACGCCCAATTTCATCGTTGACTACAAACTACATTCTGAGTTTACAAAAAACTTGCAATTTATATCTTTTGTGACTTTTCACATAAATCGCATACTATGCATCTCATGGACTAAGATAATGTCCCATTAGTTCATTTATAGATAGTCTCATATAATTAAACAATTTAATTATTTATGACATGCCTATAAATTGGATTTTAGGGCATAAACCCCAACACTTACCACATTGCTCATAATCTTATTGAGGCCAAGAAGGAAGGGGAATGCTCTTCAAGAGACCCTAATATTCAACTTTGGAAGAAGCTTTGGCGCCTTAATCTCCTTGCAAAGATTAAAATTTTTTATTGGAGAGCTTGTGTTAATGGGTTCCCCACTCTGAAGAATATTGGTATTAGGGGAATTAACACCAATAAGGCCTGTTCTATTTGTAGTAAGAAATCAGAGAACTTCCAGCAGGCTCTGCTCTATTGTGACTTTGCCAAGCTTGTTTGGGACCATTAGCAAGAAACTCCATTGATCACTCATCAAATCAAAAGAACCATCTTAGACTTAGCCTTGCATTTGCTCTCAAACAAATCCACCCAGGACTTGGAACTCTTCAATGCTTCAACTTGGGAAATTTGGTATAATAGAAATTAAGTTGTTCACAATGAAATCCGCCTCTCCCCTATGCAGGTCTAGCAAATAGCAAAAGAATATTGTGAAGGACTTCAATGAAGCTGCCACTACTGACTTTCCTCCTAAATCATCACCCACTAGCTAGAAGCCCCCCCCCCCCCCCCCTCTCCCCCGGGGTTTACAAGATCAATGTGGATAGGGCAACATTGGAGCATGACAAAAAGTCCAACATTGGTTTGGTTATCAAAGACAACAAGGGACAGCTAATTGCTGTTCTTAGCAAGCTCTTGCAAGCCCAATACCTTGTAGAGCTAGTTGAAGTAATGGCCATGGATCAAGGTGTTTTACTGGCCTAAGAAATGCATCTAACTCATGTTATCTTTGAAGCTAATGCTCTCTCAGTCATACAAGCCATCACCAACACAATAGGGAATGACTTTGGCCACATCATCCAAGAGATCCAACAAGCCACCTTTGCTAGATGTTTCTTTAAACATTTGAATAGGGACTTTAATAGGGTAGCTCATGAGCTTGCTCAGTTTGCTAGGCTTAGTGAAAGCACAAGGAAAGCACGTGTGCGGTTCCAAGGGTGCCGCACTCGTATTCAACTTGCATCGACGCAGCGTGCGGCCGTCAATGCGGCTACCCACTCGTCTGTGGCGAGTCCCTTTTTTTTTTTTTTTTTTTTTTTTTCCAATTTAGGTATGGTCCAATTCGGTCTGAAATGAGCCAAAATAGGCCCCGAATCGGTCTATTTTTGTAAATACCTACCAAAATTTAAGATTAAGCTGGCATGAAGTTTTTACTTTAAAAGAAAAAAAAATCTCTTAAAACCAAAATTAATCTGTATTCTATAGAATCTATACACCTGAAAACCTTAAAAGGAAAAAAAAAAAAAAAAAAAGGAACAAATGTACCTGTACAACTACAACAACCAAAAATAAATAAATAAATAAATAAATAAAGTCCCAATAAGAAATTTGAGAGTGAGAAGTGGAGAAGATGCACTGTTACTGGGTGGTCTGGGTTTATTGGGTTGAAGAAGCAAAGAAGTTACGAAAAAAGAGGAAGTCAAATAAAATATAAAAGATAAAAATGGCATAAAGATGTGATGAAATTAAAAGTGGTAAGTGTAGTAATCGAGGTAGAAGACATGTGTGGGTGACAAAAAAACCAAAGGGAAAAAATTAAAAATAAAAAGAAAGTGAAATATGCCTAGGAAATAGAGTTGGTTGGGCAGTGTGCCTAGCTGCAATGATGAAGCCACTGTCCACCTTATCTGAATTTTGTCAATTTGTTCGGTTTGTTGCATTAAAAAAAATTAATTAGTATTTTAATTAAAAAAATATAGTGGTTTAAGTGAATTGGTTATATCAATTTTAAAATAACAAGTTTTATAAATGTATGAAAATATAACATTTATGTTTCTTAAAAAGTAATAGGATATGAAATTATATATATACATATATATATATATATATATATTAGGAACCCGAAACATCCTGAAACAGTATACCGAAATAGGCTGGTATCAAAATATTCTATTTCACTGGACAAACCAAAACGTGTCTAGAACGGTAGTCATAACATTGTTTAAAAAAAAAAGTAAAAAAAATTTGACAAAACACACCATTTTGACATCCTAGTTAAAAAAAAAAAAAAAAAAAAAAAAAAAAAAAAAAAACCCTAACCTCATCTCAAACTCTCTCTGGCTCTCTCTTTCTCTTTGTCTCCTCTCTCTCTCTCTCTCTCTAACCCACGGCTTTCCCTCAGACTCCCTCCATCTCCCCTCTCTCTCTCTCTCTCTCTCTCTCTCTCTCTAATTTCTAAATATCATCGAATGGTTATATATTTAGTATTCACTTTATTATCTACTATTGTTCTTAAATTAGTACATGTTTACCATTATATGAAAAAAATATGTTTAACAATATATAAAAAATATATTTAATAATTTATTAATAAACATATCCTGCCGCACCTGCATCTTACTTTTTCAAAAATTGCTAAGTGACCACATCGCACCTGCACCTACACCCGAATCTGCATCAAAGCACTCACATATGGAAGGGTGTTACTCCTTCCCCAATGATTTAGGGCCTGTTTGGTTTAGAGGTGTTTTGAGTGATATGATCCAAAACTCATAACTGAGTTATCAAAAAACGTGGGACCCACACAATTTTTTTTTGTTTGGCTTGATTTCCTAATCTTGTTTTCATCACTCAACTCAAAAATTTTGAGTAAGAGTGATGAAAACCGAAAACACCAAATTAGTGTTTTCAGTTTCTGAGATACATAACTTAGTTGCAGGATTGTAAATTTTTGACCTCTGTGAGACCCGTGGCTTGTGTATTGTCAAATCATCCGGCTTCCTCTTTTCTTTTCTTTTTCTTTTTTCTTTTCTTTTTTTTTGCTTTTCTCTCTTCTTTCTTTCTTCTTCATACCCACTCCACCACCAACAACATTTTTGTCTTCTTCTTCTTCATTCTTTCTTTTTCTTTCTTTCTTTCTTCTTCTACTGAGTTTCATCGGCTCCCCTTTTCTTTTTTTTCTTTTTCTCTACTTCTTCTTTCTTTCTTCTTCATACCCACTCCACAACCAACAACATTTTTTCTTATTCTTCTTCTTCTTCATCAAACCCACTTCACCACCAACGGGTTTTTTTTTTTTTTTCCTCCTCTTCTTCCTGGTTTTGTCTTTCTTTCTTTCTTTATTTCTTTCTTCTTCAAACCCACTCACCATGTTCATCCACGCATAAATATATACCCAGAAACAAAAACCACTCCTCATTTTCATGATTTTGGACTTCGATCTAAGGATTCTTGGGTTTGGATTTGGGTTTTCTATGTTTGTAGGTTTGAGTTGGCAATTTTGGATCACCGATTTGAAGATTTTGTGTTGGTGTGTTTGGGTTTTTTGTGTTTGTAGTTGTGGTTTGAAGCTTGGGTTGTGATGGAGGTAGGTTTGTGTGGTTGGTGGTGGTATTGATGATTGTAAATTTTTTTTTTCTTTTTGTGGCTGTAGCTAATGGTTGGATTTTCTTTTGGTTGAGATTTTTTTTTTTTCATTTTGTGGCTATTGGTGGTGTTGATAGTGGTGGGTTCTGAGCTTGCCATTGATGGTGGTGATGGACATAGGAGAATATGAAAGAGGGGAAAAGAAAATTGACGATAGTAGCAACCACCATAACTTCTGTGTAGTGTCAATATGGTGGGTCCCACCATTTTGGCAAAAAGTGGATTTAAAAGTTATGTGACTGAGTTTTTGTAACCAAACAACAATTTTGAAGTTTTTGAGTGATAGTGAGGTTTGGGTTATGAGTGATGAGATTTGAGTTAGACCTTTGAATAATGAGTATTGAGTTATGAAAATTGAGTGATGTCTAAACCGAACGGGCTCTTAATATCATCTCACTTCAAAAACATAATCACGGTCCACAAGACAGTAGTGCTACAGTTGACCAAAACTAGACATAGGCACATAAGAGCATTTGAATTGGGGGGCTCGTGCAAACCATAAATTTGTTCACGCCCGGCCCAGTTTCCCTGTTCAAATGTGTCTAGGCCTGATTGATTGGACCAACAACTTGTATTACTTCGCATTTTGCAACCATATTTTATTGTGGCGCTTTGGAAACCGAAAGACCATTTTCTTTTTCAAATATACAACCATCAATTCAGAAACATCAAAGCATTAATTTCCTGCACTTAAATTGCAAGTGATCTTGTTCATGCATGGCTCACGTACACCAGACCCTTGAGCTTATATATATATATATATGTGTGTGTGTGTGTGTGTGTTCTCTTTGGAAGGCTCACCCTCACCAGTCACCAACCTTTCCACTTCTATATATATATATGTGTGTGTAGACCAGACCCTTGAGCTTTTATATATATTATCTATATATATATAAATATATATATATATATATATATATATGTTCTCTTTGGAAGGCTCACCCTCACCAGTCACCAACCTTTCCACTTCTATATATATGTGTGTGTGTGTGTGAAGACTGCCAGAGCCAGACTACTAAAATGAACATACTTACTTACCAACAACATGAAGTATAACAAACAAACAAGAAGGTTTACACGTACACCTCCACAAGGAAGATAAAACAAAAAGTTCAGACCATTCTAATTGAGGTATGTATGGTGTGAGATTAATGTTCATGTTTACTCTACTTTTAATAATTCACGAAGGCAAGTCTATATATATATAGACACACACACAACATTTTCCCAATTGGTTTCCCGTTTTTCTTGTTTCATTGTCGTTTGGCATGGTGTTTAAATAATCCTGATCTACCATGAGTTATCAAGTCACGATTGGAATGTTAAGAAAGAGTTACATTTTCCAGAATGCTACTAGCAAACTAAAAGAAAAGGCATAATTAATTGTATGTTTTATATACCTTTCTCTAAAAGATGAAAGAAATATTATTCAACTTAATAGCTAGGTCGAAAAGCATTTTATTATGTGGGGTAAAAATTGTAGGAATCTTTTTTTACTTCTTATTATGTTCTATAAATATATATATTTTCCTTTTTTGTTTACTTTCAAAATGATATACAACATAATCCAGAACTTGGAATGTTGACTAATGATTACTTGGGCATAAACTTAGGCGTAAACTTAGAATTTCTATTGCCAAACATATATAGTAGAACTTTCGTTTGTTTGGATTAAGTTGCGAAATAATTGTTTTTTGGCTAAGTGTGGAAAGAATTAGGGTAAATTACAACTTACTCACATGTGGTTTGATCGAAATTTAAATTACTTATCTGTGATTTGAAATTTGACATTTTACTCAATTGAAATTAGCTCAATTAGAGTTCTATAACCCATTTCTGTTAAATATATGGTTAAATATATAATTTTGCTCTACTTTTATGTCTCTCCCCTCTAAAAACACAAAAAAACATAAAAATACAAGATCAAAAAGATTCCAGTGGAATACTTGAATCATGGTATTTCAAACCACAAGTAAGCAAATTAAATCTCGATCAAACCTCAGGTGGGTAAAATGTCAAATTTCAAACCACAAGTAGACAGCTTAAATTTCAGTCTAACCACAGATCGGTAAGTTGTAATTTATCCAAAGAATTATTTGCTATAGAGGGAAGTCACCTATCACATATAAGATCCTGATTATTAATAAACTACAAGTATATAGATGAATCTTCCAAAAAAAACCTATAAGCAATATATAGATGAAGTGCTTTTGCTTAAGAATAGATCAATTTGGCTTTATCCTATCTTTAGAGTGTGAAACAATAAGTGTGTCTTCTAAGATCGTCAAAGGTAACATTATATTGTCATGACAATATAATGTTACCTTTTTTTTTTTAAGAAAAAAAAATTATTTAAGTTACAACAAGGTAGATAGGAGATTTAAACTTGAACATCTCCGTTAAAAATAATACCAAGATAACTCAACAGAGCTATATTTATAAGACTTGATATCCCCCGCCCCGCCCCGCCCCTATCTTTAAAATATGATATATAAATGTAAAAACTTTCTTGGTTTTTTATTTTTATTATTATTATTTTTAATAATTTAATAGTTGCAAGAGAGGAGATTTGAATCTTGAATATATCTGTTAAAGATATCAAAAGTTATTAACCAGTTGAGCAAGAAGGCTATTAGCCATATATTCTTTCTTTGAATTGCCCATCAATGGTGAACAAAAAACTCGATTTTAAATTTATCCGAAATCCCAACAACACTATAATTACCTTAAACAAGAATTAAATTAGGTCTAGTATGGTTAATGAGGTAACATGAAAAAAGATGGATTTGATTTAGTTTTATACCTTAAAAAAATAAAAAAATAAAAAACATAAACATATGGTTTCAAAAATTGTATCCCAGGAAAAAAAAATTTGTAACCTTAATACTAATTTAAAAAATGTATGTAATGATTAAAGAGTATTACCAATTCATCACATGACTACCGTAGTCTCACCATAGTGTTACAGATAAATATTTCTATATTACGTCATTGGATGACAATATCATGATGCAATCACAAAATTCACACAGGTTTTTTTTTTTTTTTTTTTTAATAGAACCCCACACACAGTTGACACAACCATTTTATATGATTTTCATCTATATTCTACTTTAAGACACGCCAAAGGCATTGTAGTTGAATTGACACCTCCTCATATATAAAGTACTCGGAGGTCTAGGAGGGAGAAAGGATTCGAACTGCGAAGTTAGCAGCATATTGTAATTATCTTAAAAAAAAAAAAAAAAAAAAATACTTCAAGACACTAGCTAGTCATAACATTTATAATTTTTTTTTTTGAGAAACACTTATAATAATTAGTAACTAAGGAAAAAGATTTTTTGCATTTAAAATGGAAAGCATTTTATTCTGGTATGTACTATGTATTAAATGCATTATTTTTATAATGAAAAAGTATAATAGTAATTTTTATCAACTAATTGAATCAATATCATTCCGGAAGAACCAAAACATTTTTAGTATGATTTTTTTTTTTTTGAGAAAAAACAAATTTTTTATATCTGAGGACATTTCAGTTTTGTTAGGAGAATGATATATTTTAATATTGGTCAATACTTATACACTGTTTTAAGATATATATATATATATATATATGAAATTAAATTAATAATAATTTATTTATTTTTTTGCCATAATAGACTAATAATTTTAATAATATATTTTATAAATTTTTTAAACTTTTACAAGCCTAAAAGTCTTCCCTTATAGTAATAATGGATCTAATTTTTCTTTTATTTTTTTTGTGCGCACCGTGCCTAATAGATTAGTCAAGCCAATTCTTTTCTTATTTCTTTTTCTTCTCCCCACTTTCCTCACATTTTTTATGATTGTATTATTTATTATCGAAATAAGATACTAATCAATTTTTTGTTGTGAGCAAAAATTATACCCCAAATCTCGCACTTTTTCAAAGCTTATAGCTTATAAAAATGTGGCATTTTCTAAATGCTAACGCAATACAAAAGAAAGCGAAGGACATATTCCAAACCTCCCACTTCTCTAAAGCTTATAGCTTATAGTATGATGGCGTTTTCTAAACGCTAATACAATACAAAAGAGAACTAAGGACATTGCTTTTGTGCCCAAATAGTCTTAAAATAATTTTATAACCTCTCTCTTTACTTTTCCTTTTCCTTTTCCTTAGAGAGAACCTCTCTCTTTACCACATAAACCACCCAAAACTCACTTCATCCCGGTCTGTAAACTTAAAAAAATTTCCAACCTATAAACAGTAAAATTGCATATATATAACTTTACTGTCTATAGGTTGTAAAATATATATATTATTTTAATATGTAATTGTGAGTGAATTGAGAAAAAGTGAGTGGGAAAAAAGAAAGAGAATAATATTTTTTATTATTTTATTAGATAGTTTATATTATTTTACTGAATTATATGTAAAAATAAAAATTGAGATGTATGATAAATCTTAAAATGAGTTAATAAAATAAATAAAGTAGTGTTTGTAGATGCAAAATAATAATTTTTTTTTTTTCATCTCCGGATTTTAAGGCTCCAAGGTATCTGAATCATGGAAAATTCTTGGGTGAGACACTGGGCGCATATGCCCGTCTCACCTAATACCTTCTCCTGAATCCTGGCACTCGTTCAGTGCTTTAATCCATTCTCTTTTTTAAAGTAGAAAAACGAAAGCCAAAGACGTCGGTGCTAAATGTATATAAATATAACATGCCTTTCTTTTGATAACCAATAATGCCCGCACTGTGTTCACAAAAAAAAAAAAAAAAAAAAAAAAAAAAGGTAATGTCCGTACTGTTTTTTTTTAAAAAAGAAGGTAATGTCCGTACTAAAGATAACCAGGAACCTTTTTCTCCTACTTGTTTCCTTCCTAGATAAGAAAGCTCCTTCCTTTACTCTCTGTCTATGAAAGAGTCACAGAGAAATGGCCAAATGGGTTTTTGATGATATAATATATTAATGCATGCAGAGATGATATAAGAAGAAATGATGATGAAGGAGAAGGGAGAGAGTTCAAAGAAGATGAGAGCAGTTCCTAATGATCATGGCTTCACTGAAATTGTGCTCTCTTGGTCCCTCGAACAAATTGAAAATAAAGACCTTTTCAAGGACCAGGTTTGCCTTCTTCTTTTGGTTTACTTCTTTGTTACAATGCAATATGTCAATCTCTTCTCTGTTGGTTTTATTTTTATAGCAGCTTTTTAAATAATATATTACTTTTTTTAATTCTCCATGAAGCATTAATGAAGAAATTGACGCTTACAAAAGAAGAGATATGTGTTATTTTTGTTATTTCTTTACTTTATTATTTCGTCTTTGTGGGCTTTATTATTTTAGGCCCAAGCCGATTTCACCAGTTTCCTCTTACGATTACAAAAAGCTTCTTTTGGCATTTCTTTTCATTTTTGGAAAAACCTACCAAAATTTTGAATTATTTTATTTTCTTTACTAATGTAGTTTGTCTTTGTGGACTTTTTTTTTTTTTTTTTTAATTACGACAATGAGGAGTGAGTGATTCGAACCTGATTCTCTTTCATAGAGGACTAGAGGAGTACATTGGACTCTTGGCTAAACCTTTTTTTTTTTTTTTTTTTAACTTCTCCATGTGTTAAGTAGTGATATTTTTAGTTTGTCAGTGGTTAAAGTTTTCATTTGTTGCCCCACGTTAAATTTGCCCCACCTTTTTTTGTTATTAAAAATGAAGAAAAAAAAGTTCATTTTCCAAAGTGAGATGGAAATTTTTTGAAAAACTATCTTATTTTTTTAGTGTTTTGTGGTGAGATAAGGATGTATTCCGAAAAATTTTGGGAAAACCATCTTTTAAAAATAAGTCATATTTTTAATAGAGTTTTCCATCAATTATAGATAGTTATTCGTTAAATTGATTTTTCTCAATGCTATCCACCATTGGAAAACACAAAAAATTGTAGTACATTGAGAAATGCTTTTACCCCTAGATCGAGGGTGTAAAATGGAGTCATCACTTATTTTATTTAAATAAAAAATAAGAAAAACATAAATGAATTGAACATTTAGATTTGCATTGAAAGTAAAATTACATTTTGGTAAAAATAATATAAAGCTTTGATCCTAGTTACAATCTAAAGAAAAATATGTTGTTTTGCTTCCTAGTTACAATCTACCAAAAAAAAAAAAATTTTACATTGGTCAAGATACTGATCTAGAACCCAAAATCTAGGCTAAGGGATTAAGTTACAAAATGATAAGGTATTAAACACCCACCTTATTTGGTAAAAACCGATCTTCTAGATTAAAGATGACCAATCACATATCCACAAGGCATAAATTGTAAAAAACAAACATTCATGTTGACTTTGAATTTAAATATCGCATGCATTTAAAATTCATGTAATTCATTTGCTAGGCTTTTTAGATCTAAGATTAATCTTTGAACTGAAAAGTATTCCATAGATCTGTTTTGAAAATAGCTTAATTTAAAAAAAGGATTTTGAGATTTGAAAACATGCAGAAAATTAATTGAAGAAAATGGATCTGAATTGTAGAAAATCAAATCTGGAATTTTTATTGAAAGAAAACCTATTTGAATGAAGAAAAATCATATCTGTATTTTAATGTAGAAAACTTATTTGAATTGTAAAAAAATTAGATCTGAAATTTAATGATTGAAAATACAATTTTAATATAGAAAAAAAAATCAGATCTGGAATTTAAACGTAAAGAAAACATGTTTTGTGATGTAAAACATTGGATCCGGAATTTAATGCAGAGAAAAATATATTTGAATGTAGGGAAAATCAGATCTGAAATTTTATGCAAAGGAAAACATATTTGAATGTAGGGAAAATCAAATCTGGAATTTAATGATTGAAAAACATATTTTGAATGTAGGGAAAGTCAGATCTGGAATTTTATTGCAAAGTAACAATTTTTATGATGTAAAATAGTAGATCTATGAATCAATTTAGCCAAAAGATAATCCTAGATCTAAAAATTACATTGAGCTATTTTAGATCTAAACATATAGACAATATAAACAAAACAGGTTATGAACAAGAAAGAATATATACTTGCATAAAATTAAGAGTAAATTGCAAATTACACCCTTAAAGTTTGGAGTTGTTTGAATTTTACACTTCGAAATTTTAGAATTTGTAATTTATTCCCTAAAGTTTAGGATATTTAGATTTTACACCTTGTCATTTGATGTAGAACAGACTGCCATGGCCTTCCTAGACTCTCACACGTGCTTGAAATCAACGTGCAAGGCAAAATGACATTAGTAGAAATCATGGCCTCGGAGTTTAAATCGCATGAAATTTGGTAAACTGAAGCAAAATGGCCTTCTGAGCAATAGTCATGGCCTTGCCATGAGGTAGCCCTGAAAATGGCGAATTCCTTCATTTAGGCCCCAAAAACTGCAATTTTGCCGTTTATAGTAATTTTTGTTTCTTTAATAACTTTTTGCTCAAAAGTCAAAACAAGGTTCCGCTTGTTTTGAGAGGACCCTTAAGATTAGTAGTTTATGATCTAACATTTAACTCAATTTTGCCATTTTTGGTAAATTTCGATATTTTATCACCTAATCGTGTAATTAGTGCAAACTAGGGTTTCAGACTTTTTTCTCAGTATTTATATGATTTGTAGCCGTCAAAGGCAAATTAGACTATTATCAATAAACATAGACTTTTTGTCAAATTCTTTCTTTGGTGGATTCCAGTTTATCTCCTTGTGGATTTAGGGAAACCCCTCGTGGATTCAAGGTTTATTACTAGAAGCTAATAGTTTTTGTTCCATCAAGAGAGCATTGTGTGTTTTCTTTAGGCTTCCACGACATCAATTGGTATTAGAGCCTTGACTTACCTTGGTTTGATGGCTAACCGGCGAGACGGTGACCACTACAACAATGACGGCAGTGACGACGTTAACAACCCAGTCCTCACTAAGGCCGAGTTCTTTGATTTTTGTGATGAAAATCAATAGTTTTGTGATTCAACCCAATAGACCCTGGACCAGATTCAAGAAGCGCTAGCCACTTTGCTTAATTGAAATCTTAATCGTGATGAGGAAGAGCGACATGATAACTGAGTGTGTGGCCCTCCCTATCGCGGTCTAAATCGGAACAAGCAGCAAGACTACAATGAAGAGAACAATGAGGACGACGAGTATGCTGAAGGAGTCCTTGGGAATCATCGTGGTCCTGCAAGGGATAATGGCCGAGATTATCAGGAGCAAAGGGACTATCGGATGAAAGGAGAATTACCATCCTTTAATAGTAATGTCTCCATTGAAGAGTATTTGGATTAGGTCAGTGAGGTGGAAAATTTTTTCGATTATATGGGTACTCTAGATGACAAACAAGTGTGTTTGGTAGCATACAAATTGAAGGGGGGAGCATCTGCCTTGTGGGATCGTATTTAGTTAAACCGTACCCATGAACGAAAGCTTCCGATACAGTCATGGAGGAGGATGAAGAGATTAATGGCAGATCGGTTCTTACGACCAAATTACCAGCAAGAGTTGTTTAGACAGTACTAGGATTGCAGGAAGGGTATGCGGACAGTTAATGAGTACATAGAAGAGTTTGACAGGTTGGTAAATCGCAATGATTTGGAGGAAATTGAAGATCAACGGATATCCAGATTTGTACACGGGCTGTGAGTTTTAATCCGAGATCAGGTATCCTTGTAAACCCTATATACTTTAAATGAGGCTGTAACCCTATCCAAAAATATAGAATATCAGCATCTCAAGCCAGGTTTGAAATTTTCCAACCACAGTTTGGAGTCATCCACTGCCAAAAAAGGTAAACAACCTATGTTTACGCCACAATCACAACCCGTTGTTTGGGAGAATAGTGGTGTTAACCAGTCTACAGTGGCAGTAGTAGGTTCCACAGCCCAGCCGATAGCCAACGCCAACCCCCATGCTAGGCCAACTGGAAATAAGTGCTACAAGTGCAGAGAACCAGGACATCGATCTAGTACTTGCCCTAAGCGAGTTGCAGTGAATCTAGTGGTGGCATAAAAGGGCGAGGCAGAAGGTGAACAGTAGGGTGGCGAGATGTATAATGATGCTGATCCATATGCCTATGATCGTAATGAGATTCAGGGAGATGAGGAAGGTGAGCCATTAGGGAGGTCTTTAGTGATTCAGAGGTTGTTGCTGACACTAAGGGTGGATTACAGTGATCTGTGGAATGAGATCTTCCGAGCACATTGCACCATTAGTAAGAGGGTTTGTAATTTGATCATTGACAGTGGCAGTGTAGAGAATATCGCGCTGAAGATTTTGGTTTCCAAACTAGGGCTGAAGATATAGAAACACCTTTCTCCATACAAAATAAGTTGGATCAAGAAAGGTATGGAAACTCTTGTTACTTAACAATGTCGTTTTACATTTTCTATGGGTAAATGTTTTGTAGATGAAGTAGTTTGTGATGTTGAAATAGATGCATGTCATTTAATATTGGGTAGACCTTGGCAATATGATGTAGATGCTACTCATAGGTGTAAGGATAATGTATATGTGTTCTTTAAGAATGACAGAAAAATTGTCCTTGGCCCTATTAAGGAAGGCAGTGTACCTAAAGCTTCTAAAGTGGAGGGAAAGCCATCACTTCTCATAGTCAACAATGAGGATGAATTTGACAGGGAGTGGAAGGAGTTAAAGCAGGTTTATGTAGTAGTGGAGACGGATGGAGAGCCGAAGAAGGTTGCAGAGATACCTAAGGCAATTCAACCATTGATCAAGCCATCAAGGAGTTTGAAGAGCTGTTCCAAGAGGAGCTGCTTATAGGTTTACTACCAATGCGCGACATCCAGCATTGCATTGATTTAGCTCTTGAAGCTAGTCTACCAAATTTGTCACACTACAGGATGAATCCTCAGGAGGGCCAGATTCTATAGGGACAGGTGGATGAACTTCTGAGCAAGGGGCAGATCAAGGAGAGTATGAGTTCATGTGTAGTACCGGCATTATTAACACCGAAGAACGATGGGAGCTGGCGTATGTGTGTGGATAGTCAAGCTATTAACAAGATCATAGTCAGATATTGATTTCCTATTCCCCGACTAGATGACATGTTTGATATGCTGAGTGGGTTTAAGTGGTACAATAAGCTAAATCTCAAGAGTGGGTACCACCAGATTCGGATCCGACCTAGAGATGAGTGGAAGACTGCTTTCAAGACAAAGGATGAGTTGTATGAGTGGATGGTGATGCCTTTCGGATTGTACAATGCTCCCAGCACTTTCATGAGGCTTATGAATCAGGTATTGAAACCATTTATTGGGAAGTTTGTGGTAGTTTATTTTGATGATATCCTGATTTACAGTGAGACAGATGCAGCTCCTTATAATCGAGTGTGAGAAGTACTGACAGTGTTGAAGGCCAATGAGTTGTATATCAACTTCAAGAAGTGCAGCTTCTTGACTGATAAGCTGCTGTTCTTAGGGTATGTGGTTAGTGTGGATGGGATTCATGTTGATGAGGACAAAGTCCGTGCAGTCAGAGACTGGCCAACCCTAAAGACAGTGAGTGGTGTGCAAAGCTTCCATGGTCTAGCAATTTTCTATCGAAGGTTTGTTTGAGATTTCAGTAACATTGTAGCCCCCATTATTGAGTGTCTGAAGAAGGGGACGTTCTTATGGGGAAAGGAGGTAGAACTGAGTTTTGCCTTAATAAAGGAGAAGTTGAGCACTGCTTCAGTTTTGGCATTGCCCAACTTTAAGAAGGTGTTTCAGGTGGAGTGTGATGCATTTGTGGTCGGGATAGACGCTGTTCTTTCCCAAGACAACAGGCCAATAGCATCCTTCAGTGAGAAAGTTTATGAAGCTCGGAGTAAATGGTCAGCCTATGAGCTGGAGTTTTTTGCTGTGGTACGAACTCTTAAGCATTGGGTGCATTACTTGATTCAAAGGGAGTTTGTGTTATATATAGATCATTAGGCATTGAAGCACATCAACAGTCAAGCTAGCATTAATCGGATGCATGCTAGGTGGGTAGCTTATATACAGCGCTGCTATTTCACATTGAAGCACAAGTCTGGTGTCACTAATAATGTGGCAAATGCACTCAGCAGGCCAGCATCTTTGTTGACCACACTACGTACTAAAGTTATGGGATTTGATTGCTTCAAGGAGCTGTATGAGAGTGATGAGAATTTTGGTGATATTTGGGGTAAGTGTAAATAAACTCATATTGCTGTTAATAGTATGTACATCCAGGATGGTTTCCTCTTTTGGGATAATCAATTATGCATTCCTAAGAGTTCATTAAGGGAGCAGATTATTAGGGAGTTGTATGGTGGAGGTTTGGGTGGACATATAGGTAGAGACAAGACGATAGCCCTTGTGGAGGAGAGGTATTATTGGCCACAACTGAAGAGGGGTGTTGGTAATCATGTGAAGAAGTGTCCAATCAGCCAAACTACCAAGGAACAATCTCAAAATACTAGTTTATACATGCCATTACCAGTTCCACAAGCACCATGGGAGGATTTGTCTATGGATTTTATACGGGGTCTTCCTCGAACCCAGCGAGGTATGACATCTGTTTTTGTTATGGTTGATAGGTACTCGAAGATATCCCATTTCATAGTAGGCAAAAAGACTTCAAATGCTACTCGAGTGGCCAACATGTTCTTTAAAGAAGTTGTGCGCTTGCATGAAGTGTCAAAGTCCATCACCTCTGACCGGGATACTAAGTTCATCAGTCACTTTTGGTGGACCTTGTGGAAGTGTTTTGACACTTCCTTGAATTACAGCAACACCAATCATCCTCAGATTGATGGCCAGACAGAAGTGGTTAATCGCACTTTGGGGAATCCGATCCGGTGTATCTCAGGAGAGAAATCTTACATTGTCCCAAGCAGAGTTTGCTTACAATAGCTCAGTCAGAAGCACTGGTAAGTCTCCATTTGCTATTGTCTACTGCGTGCCCCCTAAACATGCTTTGAACTTGGTACCCTTACCTGAGCTTTTAAGAGTGAGTCAGGCTGCAAAGAATATGGTTGACTGTATTCAAGCAATGCAAGAGGAAGTGAGACAGAAACTGGAAGCCATTAATGCCAAGTACAAAGAAGCAGTTAATAAGATGAGACGTGAGAAGATTTTTAGTGTTAGGGATTTAGTGTTGGTCTACCTTAGAAAGGAAAGGTTTCTCATTGGTACCTACAATAAGTTGAAGGACAAGAAATATGAGCGATTCCAGATTTCAAAGCAGATCAACAACAATGCTTATGTGGTTGCTCTTCCACCGGACATAAATATCTCTTCCACCTTCAATGTTGCTAGCTTATATGAGTACTATCCTCCTGATGCACTGGATAGTGGGAACTCGGGGTTCAAGTAGGGGAGACTGATGTAGAATAGACCGCCATGGCTTTCCTAGACTCTCATGCGTGCCTGAAATCAATGTGCAAGGCAAAAAGACACTAGCAGAAATCATGGGCCTCGGAGTCAGAATCGCATGAAATTTGACAGGCTAAAGTGAAACGGCCTTTTGAGCAATAGTAGTGGCTTTGCCATGAGATACTCCCTGAAAATAGCGAATTCCTTCATTTAGGCCCCGAAAATTACAATTTTGCCATTTATAGTAATTTTTGTTTCCTTAATAACTTTTTGCTCAAGGGTTAGAATAAGGTCCCGCTTATTTTTGGATGACCCTTAAGGTCAGTAGTTTATGATTCTGCATTTAACTCAATTTTGCCATTTTTGGTAAATTTCGTTATTTTGTTACCTAATCGCGTAATTAGTGCGAATTAGGGTTTTAGACTTTTTTTTTAGTATTTATATGTTTTGTGCTGTCAAATGCAAATTAGACTATTATCAATAAACACAAACTTTTTGTCAAATTCTTTCTTTGGTGGGTTCTAGTTCATCTCCTTGTGGATTCAGGGAAACCCCTCTTGGATTCGAGGTTTACTACCAGAAACTAATAGTTTAGTTTTTGTTTCACCAAGAGAACTTCGTGTGTACTTTCTTCAGGCTTTCGTGACATCAACGTTCCAGAGTTTGGATTTTATCCCTAAAAGTTTGAGGGTGTTATTTTAAAATTTTAGGGTGTAAAATCTTAACACCCCAAATTTTTGGGAATAAAATCCAGATGCCTCTAAAATTTAGGAGATAAAATCCAAATTCTGAAACATTAGAATGTAAAATTCAAACAGCCCAAACATCAGGGAGTAAAATTTAGATACTAAAATTTCAAGGTGTAAAATCTAAATAATCCCAAACTTTAGGAGTGTGATTTGCAATTTACCCTAAAATTAAAATGCAAAGGGGGATTTCTCTTAGAAAAGCAAGAGAGTTGGGAAAACAAAATTAGTAACTAAACTAATAAGGAGATTGTAATCTCACGAATGCCTAAGAGAGAAACATGAACTATTGAAGATCAATATTTTTGTATATCTTTTCAAAAACTAGGAGAATGGGTGCTTTGAGAGCATTTACATCAGTTCGTGTATAATAAAAAAAGGTGTAGAATTTACATAGTTTTGCCTAAAAATGACCCCCATCAGGCCATGTATAATTGTGTAAATTTACAAGTTTACTACAATAACCGTGTAAATTTACATCAACACTATTAATTTTGCATTTAGTTGTTTATTATTTCTTTATGTATCTCGAGGATGAAGGAAGAGAGTAAATGGTGGCTGTTGTGTGTAAAAAAAGAGAAACAATTGATAAAATCAAGAAAAATTGATATTTTAATAAAATGTAGTGTAAAATTGATATTTTGATGTGGAGTGTTTTGTAAAGTGAATATGAAAAATAGAAAAAGTAGGTTCTTATACTAAAATATACCAAAATTTTTGCACGAGTTATGCAAATAATCTGACTGAAGGATGCTCCCCTCTGTTTATAGAGGAGTGAGTAGCATAATTTTTAAGCTGAGTGCTTAGAAAGTCAGCACCCACGAAGTGCCAATCAGCACTTTTTTCTTTTTCTTTTTTTATAAGAACCAAAACTATATAGGGAAAATCAGCACTTCTCAAGTGCCACTTGGCACATCAATGATAGTTTCCTAGTTTAACCATTTCGCTTGCTCATGTTTGTGTTTTTTGAGTTGAAAAATGCGTTGGTCGAATTTTTGAGATATTTTTCATGATAAGGAATCTTTCAAAATGCTAATTATGATTTTTTAAACAATTTTCATTGGCATAATTACTTAAAAATCACATTATTTAATAGTGGTTTGTTTTTATTAGCTAATAAATTTTAGGCAAAAATACAAAACTCACCCTTTAAGTTTTACCATTTTTCATTTTAGTTCTCTAAGTTTAAGTTTTGTCATTTCATTCCTTTATGTTTCATTCATTTCTAATTAAGTTCTCCGTTAATATATTGTTAATTGTTGCCGTTAACTCACCAAAACGACGTCGTTTGTATTTTTTTTCCTTAATTTTAGAAAAAAGTTAAATAAAAAAATAAAAACAAAATGAATCCCCACCCACTCACCCACCTGATATCAGAAAAACCCAGAATGAGAGATGGTAAAAGAGAGATCAAAAGGGGGAAGATCAATAAGATTTACTAACAATATATGCCTTTCAGTTGCAAAAAGGTCCAAATACATTGCAGTCCAACAAGATCTGCTTATATACTTTGCTGCAGTTGCAGTGGGTAGGGGCTTGACAGGATTTGATTTGCAAACTACAAACTACTGATTTGCTTTGCAATTGCATCTTTAACTGGTTCGATGAAACAGACAAAACCATACACATAGTCTAGTCTAGGTTGTTAGATGAATTGTCTACCTAAAGTAGCCACAGTTTCTCTCGTCCAATTGCAAGTTCTTACTTTCCATTCTTACCATTTACCAAGTTTCTTAGCAACTTGCAGAAAGACATGTTCGGCAAATGGCAATTCATGTACTACAACTGTAAAACATGAACAGAGGAAGATGGAGTACTACAACACAAAGATGGAGTACTACAATTGTGAATCTTATGGATCTTTCCCCTCCTGATCTCTCTTTCCCCCTCTTTCACTTTGAGTTTCTCAGATACCGGGTGGGTGGGGTGGGGATTAATTTTGTTTTTTATTTTTTATTTTTTTATTTAACATTTTTCTAAAATTAAGAAAAAAAAATTAAAAAAAGTACAAAACGGCGTCATTTTGGTAAGTTAATGGCAACAATTAACAAAATACTAATGGAGGACTTAATTGGAAATGAATGAAACATAAAGGACTGAAATGACAAAATCTAAATTTAAAGGACTGAAATGAAAAATAGTGAAACTTAGAGGGTGAGTTTTGCATTTTTGCCTAAATTTTATTCATTGCACTAAGCCACATATTATAATATGAATTCAGCTAATCACAAATTTCCATCTAATTAATTTTAATTAGTCATTTTTAGTATCCAATCAAAATTAATGATCATTAATCCTATGTAATTAGTCTCATGCAAAAGTATATTGATTGTTAAAACTTGATCTTGCGATATCTTCCAATCTGATTATTCGATTGAGGCATTGGATACGTGGTTGTGATCATTGAAACCTCAAGATCATCCCCATGAAGTGTGATTGATTAATGAGTGGTTAAATTACCTTTGTACCCTGGGATATGTGAAATGATCATATTGCCCTTTCTAAGATTAAATTATGGGTGTGAAATGAAGTGTCTACAACATAAGGTTTTTCAACAAAACATATAAAGTCATAGTTTGTATATAATGGGACAAAATATACTATATGATATATAATGTATACAACATGGAATATTTAAGTGTTTCATTTGTGTTAATGTTTTAAAAGTTTAGCATAAAAATTTAAAAGTAAAAATTAGGTTAAATTGAATTACATACAAGTATATTATAGATTTGAATGAATAATTGATGGCTTTATATTATATTATTTCTTTTACTATATTCCAAATGAATAGCATAATTATGTTATTTTAAAATAAATGTGTAAGTTATCATTGAAGAACATATAATTTAGGACACTATTAGGTAATGTCATTTATATCCAATTTATAAGCTTTGTATTTCTCTGTGAGAGTGGGGATCGGAATTTTCATCGAATCTCCGTTAGGACCCATGGCTTTTTTTTTAAACGAAAAGGGTTGTTTCCCTTATCTTTTTTCTCCCAAACTATAGTCAAGTGTATATTCAATTGAGAATCTAATACACAGTTTCCTCTAAGAGACTCTATCCTCCAAACTTGGTGGTCTCTTTTAACCTAATAAAGTGTAGAATCTTACATGCCTGTTTGTTGCGCACTCTGCTGGTAGAGTAAAAGCCTAAGCTGTTACTTGATTCTTCTAGCAGACGATGTTTTTTAAATTAAAAGAAATTATATATTAGGAAGACAAAACTATATACTTGTTCTTATCATTTTCCTGGAGGAAGAAGTATTGAATCTACTACAAGAAAGTTTCTTGTAAAATTGCTATTAATAGTAAACCGTCCTTTATTTTGAATGCTTATTATAAATTGAATCTAGCATTTTCATTAGATATTTTATTGAGAATATAAGTGAGCTTAGCAGCTTATATGTTTAAGCGTATAAACCTCCATTGAATTTCTTTGGTACTCTATTTTGAATTAACACCTTCTTTCATTCTTTATAGGTAAAAAACATTCCGCAGTCCTTCGAATCAGTTCACCAATATTTTGGTTCATATTTTTACCCTTTATTGGAAGAAACTCGTGCACAAGTCTATTCAAGTATGGAGATTATATCAACAGCACCTTTTGCTGAAGTAATTGCATTTTATGAATCTAAGCCATACGGAGAAAATTTGTATGATGTTCAGGTTGATAACTGGAGTAACCGATGCAGTGATCGTAGCAAGGAGCCTTACAAAACGTTGCCTGGAGATATTTTAATTTTAGCAGATGCTAAACCCGAGCATGTTTCTGATTTACAAAGAATAGGAAGGTCTTGGGCTTTTGTAATGGTCACTAAAATCCGAGAGGATGATATTGATGATAATGATGACATTCGAGAGGATAATGAAACATCTACTAGCTTTAAAGTCAAGGCATTGAAAGATATTGATGTTGATGGTGGGAAGAAATCATTGTTTGTGATTTTCTTGACAAATACAATCCCTAACAAGAGAATGTGGAATGCACTGCACATGCATGGAAATCTGAATATCATTAAGAAAGTCTTGTGCACTAGTACTTTGGTAAGCAATTTGGGTTTGAATGTTGAAGATTTAATACTACTGAGCATTAGATTCAGTTGCAAAATGGAATTGTCCCATTATGATTGACATGCGATTCATGTGGAAACAACAGAATACTTAGCTTGGATTTTAGTATGCTGATATTGTTTTAATTATTATTTGACAAATCATTTTACTTTAGAAGAATTAAGAGAAAGATAATTATTTTGTGCATAACTCTAAAGATGTTCTCTTAGTTGATCCTTAAGCAACAATGCTTGTTTACTTATCATACCAATGGAAGTTCCTACTTTTCTCTTTTAGAAGCTGGTATTAGTATTCAACCGCCCCCCCCCCCCCCCCCCTCCATTTACAACAGTTGTGCCTTTAAACTGTCGTGACAATATGGTTTGAGTTTATTAGCCCTCTCTGTCCCTCCCGCACTAAATTTTGCTAATGAAATATCATGCACATGCATTTCGTTAATTTATCTGTAAGTCAATTGCAACAAGGGAAACTTGTTTTGGTTTTTCTAAATTTATACTTGTTTTACCGTCATTTGTTGCCAAGACTTTTTTTAATTATTTTCATTTTCTCATGTTGAACAACAGAATGAGGAAGACTGTGATCTCTGTTCTGCACAGAGTGATGGCAGCTGGGATGAGAAATTGGCAACAAATATTACTTCAAAACTGAATGAATCCCAAAACAACGCTATTCTTGCTTGTCTACGTAAGATGCATTGCAACCACAAGTTGTCTGTGGAACTTATATGGGGTCCGCCTGGTACTGGCAAAACAAAAACCATTGGCACCCTGCTTTTCACCCTTCTAAGAATGGGATATAGGACTCTTACTTGTGCCCCAACAAATGTTGCAATTAAAGAAGTGGCCTCCCCTGTCCTAAAGCTGGTGAAAGAATCCTTCAAAACCAACATTGGAGCTGATGCTTTGTTTTGCTCATTTGGAGATATTCTCTTATTTGGGAATAAGAAGCGGCTCAAGGTTGGTTCGGACATGGAAATTATATATTTGGATTATCGGGTCAAAAGGCTTACAAAGTGCTTGGGGCCTCTGACTGGTTGGAGGCATTGTTTGACTTCAATGATTGATCTTCTTGAAGATTGTGTTTCTCAATTTCATATCTTCTTGGACAATGAACAGATCAAAGAGAGAGAACAAAACAGTGAAGAAGAAATTAAAGAGATAGAAAGTGAGGATGAAACTGACGGTGATGAGGGGAAGTGCAACTCATTTCTTGATTTTCTGAGAGAGAGATTTGTTGCTACTTCATCTCCACTTAAAAATTGTCTTCTAGTCTTTTGTACACATTTACCCAAGAAATACATTCTCGAGCACAATTTCCAAAACATTTTTTCTCTTATTGACCTACTTGAGTCTTTTGAAACCTTGTTGTTTAAAGACAATGTGGAATCTGAAGCACTGGAGGAGCTTTTTTCACATTCAGAAGTAGGTCAAGAATCTCAAGATATTTCTGAGCCATTTATGGATATACCATCCCTGCTGTATGAAAGGAGAAAAGAATGCCTTTCTCTTTTAAAAAAACTTCAGGGTTCATTTAATGAACTTGATCTTCCGAGCTCTATGAACAAATGGTCAATAATGGATTTTTGTTTCAAATCAGCTTCCTTAATTTTTTGCACTGCTTCAAGTTCTTATATGCTGCACTCAGTGGAAGAGAACCCACTGAACATTCTGGTTATTGATGAAGCTGCACAATTAAAGGAGTGTGAGTCGACCATTCCACTGCAACTTCCGGGATTAAGGCATGCTATTCTTGTTGGCGATGAGCGCCAGTTACCAGCAATGATTACAAGCAGAGTATGTAAATCCTATTTGGTTTTTTTGACACATTCATACCTTTGTTTACATGTGAATTGGTTTTCTTTTTTTCTTTTTTTTAAATGATCTTTCAGAATCTTTTAATTTTCTTTTGTAGATTTCTGAGGAAGTTGGTTTTGGGAGAAGTTTATTTGAGAGGTTAAGCTCATTGGGTTGCACAAAGCATCTTCTCAATATACAGTACCGAATGCATCCATCTATAAGTTTTTTCCCAAATGCAAATTTTTATGACAACCAGATTTTAGATGCTCCAAATGTTAAAAGAGAAAGCCATGAAAAACAGTATCTTCCAGGGCCAATGTTTGGTCCCTATTCTTTCATTAGTGTAATAGATGGCAGGGAAGAGAAGGATGATTCTGAGCGTAGTTGGAGAAACATGGTTGAGGTTTCTATTGTGATGAAAATACTGCAGAAATTATACAAAGGTAACTCCTCTTTAAGTCTCATATTTTATGCCAACCTCGAGATTGTCTTTAATTTGAAGAATAAGTTCAATCAGGCTTTATATTGCTAATGGTCTTATTTTCACAATTGCTGTTGTCTTTGCTGATGGGCTATTTGTTCAATTGCACTTCATTCTTTCTACTCTATGATCTTATTCTTGACTTTTGCCACATCTAAGCCATTCTTTTGATGCCAGTATAAACTGATTTGATTGATCTCTAATTCCCTAGAAAATACAAACAGGAGGAAGTTGATGAGTTTTTTCAAATGGACCTTTTTATTCTGTAAGAAATGATACAATTGCAAAGGTAGGAAACTCTATTGAGGCTTATAATATATGTGTCTTGTTGCTTGTCAAGCAAGATACATTTTGATCCTTTTAGATCATGTAAATTTTTACCCGAGAGTAAGTTAATTCGGCATATGTTAGGACTGGAACATAATGGAGTCTCAAGGAATTTGAAAGTCAGCATATTAAATCTTTTACAAGACTGTAAAGTACACATTTTTGTCATTTAGAATAGTCATATGTCTGTATTTGTTACTTGTATGTCTTTACCTCAATCTGTTATGATGGAATCACCTTTGTTAGAGAAACAAGTTCTTAAACTTTGTTTTATTTATTTTTATACTAATTTATTCTTTCCCTCTTTTGGCTTTTGCTTTTAATTCAGCATGGGTTAGCATTGGCTCCAAACAGAATTACCGCATTGGTGTAATATCTCCTTATGCTGCTCAAGTAGTAGCAATTCAAGAAAGACTTGGACGGAAGTTTGATGCTCTTGATGGGTTTACAATAAAGGTCAAGTCAGTAGATGGGTTCCAGGGTGGGGAAGAGGACCTAATTATAATATCGACAGTAAGATCTAATACTCATGCATCGATTGGGTTCACATCGAATCTACAAAGAACTAATGTTGCTCTCACAAGGGCTAGGTAATATTTTATGTAAGTTCTTTTGAGAAGTTTGTCTTTGCTTCCATTTTAACAATTATTGTAAATAAAAATTGGCCTTGTAATGCCTTTCAGGCACTGTCTATGGATATTGGGAAATGACAGAACACTAGTGAATAGTGAATCTGTTTGGGAAACCTTGGTCCTTGATGCTAAGAATCGTCAATGTTTCTTTTTCGCTGATGAGGACAAGGATTTGGCTAAAGCAATATTAGACGTGAAGAAAGAATTTGAACAGTTTGATGATTTGCTTAATCGTGATAGCATACTTTTTAAAAGTGCTAGGTGGAAGGTATTTGGCACCCTCATATCTATACTTTTCATTATGTATTCTTAATACTCTTTCTTAATTTGCTTCTGTACTTATTATAGTTTCCTTTATTTCCTTTTTGCAATCTCCACAGGTTCTTTTTAGTGATAACTTTCTGAAATCATTTCAAAAACTGAAGTCTGTCCGGACAAAGAAGTCGGTTATAAACCTTCTACTTAAAATTTCCAGTGGCTGGAGACCCAAAAAGTTAAGCGTAGTTTGTGAAAGTTCTTCACAGATCTTAAAACAATTTAAGGTTGAAGGTCTTTATATTGTTTGTGCAAATGACATTGTAAAGGAATGGAGTGACATTGCAAAGGAATTGAGGTACTATCAAGTTTTGAAGATCTGGGATATAGTACCTATAGAGGATATTCCAAAATTAGTGAAACGTCTTGATAGTATGTTTGGAAAATATACAGATGACTTTATTAATCGCTGCCAAGAGAAATGTCTTGAGGGGTATGTGTATTTTTTGCATTCTTGTAGATCCATAGTAATGTTTCCAATTTTGCAACTTGGATGATGCCTTATTTTGATATTTTAAATTTACTAGGATTTCTTTTTTATATTTTGAAACTTTTTCCCCTTGCTTTGTGTCTAGGGATTTGGAAGTTCCAAAGAGTTGGTCAATCTCTTTTGATATTGTCCGGATTAAGAATCTTGATGACCAAGAAAATGGGAGTGATCTAAGTGGTTGTGCTGCTGATGGCAGAAGTTATGTTGAGAATGCTAGAGTGAGTGAGAGTCTTATGCTGATGAAATTCTACTCCTTATCATCAGCCGTAGTGACCCACTTGCTTTCTAACCACGATGGAGGTGAATTGGATCTACCATTTGAAGTATCTGACCAAGAGCTAGAGATAATCCTTTTTCCTAGAAGTACATTTGTACTGGGGCGCTCAGGTACTGGGAAAACTACTGTTTTGACCATGAAGTTATTTCAGAAAGAAAAACTGCACGATATGGCAAGGGAGTTACTGTATGAGGAAAAGGAGGTTGAGGAGAGTGCTGCTAGGATGAAGGAAAATGTATTGCACCAACTTTTTGTGACAGTTAGTCCAAAACTGTGTTATGCTGTAAAACAACATGTTTCTCATTTGAAAAGGTGTGTAGATTATCCAATAAAATGGTTTTCGTGAATTTACTTTGCTTCTTTATGAATTAGTTTGCTTGATTTCTGACTAGAAACAATTGAACTCAGTATATACTTTAATTTCTTCAGGTTTTGAGAAATTGGAAACATGACATATGTTTGATATTTCTTTTTGTCCTAGACGTGGATTGGTTGTTTCATTTCGTAAATGTGATATGCACTTTTCTTTCTAGGCAATAATGTTGGTTAATATAAAATGAAAAGCCTATTGTAACAATCTCTTTTTTTCCACGTGCAGCTTTTCCTGTGATGGTAATTCTTCAAAAGGAAGTAGTTTAATTGATATGGATGATTTTGACGATGCCTCTCAATTCAAGGATATCCCAGATTCGTTTGTTGATGTTCCTCCCCTGTCATATCCTCTTGTCATAACATTTCACAAATTTCTGATAATGCTTGATGGAACTGTGGGTAATTCATACTTTGAAAGATTCCATGAAGCAAGGAAACTTTCTAATGGTCCAATAAGTGGTAGTTCAGTTTCCTTACAGAGCTTTATAAGGATGAAAGAAGTTAATTATGAAAGGTTTAGTACATCATACTGGCCCCGTTTCAATGCCCAGCTAACTAAGAAGCTCGACTCTTCTAGAGTTTTCACAGAGATTATTTCCCATATAAAAGGTGGCCCGCAAGCTGCGGAGGCAGGTGATGGTAAACTAAGTCGTGAGGACTATGTTCTACTATCAGAGGGCCGGGTTTCCCGTCTATGTAGACAAAAGAGAGAGATAATATATGAGATCTTTCAAAATTATGAAAAAATGAAGAATGAAAATGGTGAGTTTGATTTTTCTGATCTTGTAATTGATCTTCATCGTCGATTAAGAGTTGAAAGATACGAGGGCGATGAAATGCATTTTGTATATGTGGATGAGGTGCAGGATCTTACATTAAGCCAAATTGCTTTATTCAAATATATTTGTAAAAATGTTGAAGAGGGTTTTGTTTTCTCTGGTGATACTGCTCAGACGATAGCGAAGGGAATTGACTTTAGATTCCAAGATATAAGATCTCTGTTCTACAATAAGTTTGTGCTGGAATCAAAAAGCAGTGGACAAGATGGAAGAAAAGAGAAAGGAATAATCTCAGAGATCTTCCATTTGAGCCAGAACTTCCGTACTCATGATGGAGTTCTTAAGCTATCACAGAGTGTGATTGAACTTATTTATCATTTCTTTCCTCTATCTACTGATATTTTGCAGCCTGAGACTAGTCTTATATATGGTGAAGCTCCTATTCTGCTTGAATCAGGGAACAAAGAAAATGCTATCATAACTATTTTTGGCAATAGTGGAAATGGTAGAGGAAGTATTGTTGGCTTCGGTGCAGAGCAGGTAATATTGGTACGAGATGATTTTGCTCGGAAGGAAATTACCAATCACGTTGGGAACCAAGCTCTTGTTCTAACTATTGTGGAGTGCAAGGGCCTTGAATTTCAGGTGCATAAAATGCATGTTTACTCATTTGTTTTATTACTTTACAACTTATTTATATGTTTAAATATTATCACTTCTTTTGTTCAAATCGAAATTCATTAACATTAACAGTAATTTATTGGGTCATATTTTTCAGCCCATTTATGTCTCCTAATTTCCTTGTGTAGGATGTATTGTTGTACAACTTTTTTGGCTCATCATCTCTGAAAAATGAATGGAGGGTGATATATAAATATATGGAAGAGCAAGATTTGCTCGACCCAACTTTACCCATCTCCTTTCCAAGTTTCAATGAGGCTAAACACAGTGTGTTGTGCTCCGAACTGAAGCAACTTTATGTGGCTATCACTCGTACCAGGCAGAGGTTGTGGATTTCTGAGAATTCAGAGGACCTCTGCAAACCAATGTTTGACTATTGGAAGAAAAAGTGTCTTGTCCAAGTCAGACAACTGGATGATTCACTTGCTCAGGCAATGCAGGTTACTAGCAGTCCAGAGGAGTGGAAGTCCCGGGGCATTAAGGTTACTATTGATTGTGACCCTATCTCAATCTGAAGGATCTAGTGCTGTCTTCTCTCTCTCTCTTCTTTGGCAAAACCATTACTGTGGATGTCCAACTGTTGTATCTGTTTTTTTGCAGTTGTATTTAGAGCATAAGTTTGAATTTGCAACCATGTGCTTTGAAAGAGCTGGTGATATTTATTGGCAAAGAAGGTCCAAGGCTGCTGGCCTCAGAGAAAATGCTGACCATATGCGCGGTTCAAATCCTGAAAAGGCAAATGTTATGCTTAGGCAAGCTGCTGAAATATTTGAAACTATAGGCAAAGCTGATTCTGCGGCACAATGTTTTTCTGATTTGGGGGAGTATGAAAGAGCAGGTATGCATTGGATTCTCTGACTTTGGTCTAATACAACCTAGCATTTTTTATGTACATTTTGTTATTGTTCTAGTGTCGCAACTACATCATTATTATGGAAAAAACATCATCTAGAAATTTAATGTTTGAAAATTGAAAGTTAATATTTTGAGTTTTAATGTAATAAAAGTTGGAGAAGTTTACAAGTTTATGGAATCTTGACATATGCTTGATCAAGAATCACTAATCTCAATCTATTGAGATTTGTGCAAAATAGATTCCAATTATGTTTGAAGTCCATTTCAAATCCGAGACAAGACCAAGATTGAAGAAGTTTACAAGTTTATGGAATCTTGACATATGCTTGATCAAGAATCACTAATCTCAATCTATTGAGATTTGTGCAAAATAGATTCCAATTATGTTTCAATCAGCCCTCATGAAGCTAGGGTATCATGGTTTTCAATCAAGATTTTAAAAAAAAAAGAAGAAGCAATTCTAGGGCTCGCTTTTCAAGACTTTTGGAGAGCTGTGTGGTGTAAACAAATTATAGGAGATTTCCAAGTTCTCTCAAAGCATCAACCGAGGATCATTGTTCATGTTTTCAAAGATTTGGTGATCAAGATGAAGTTGCTGAATCCGGTTAATAAAGAGTTATTGGAGTGAACTCTTCAAGTGGATACTTGAAGTTGTGAGCAGGCGTTCACATTCAATAGAGTTTGCTTGTATTAGATTCTGTGGATTCGAAGCTGTGTATGGTCACGTTAGTAAGTACTACTGGAGATAGCAACATGGAATAGGGTAGGGGTGTCCACCTACCCGCTGGGCCCGACCCAATCGGTGAAACCGACCAGAACTGACCCATCTGCAATCGACCCCAAAAACCAACTCTAGCAGTTCTCTTCTCTATAACTCACCTCAATCGACCTGACCATTAAACTTATCAAAATCTGGCGACCTAAGCTTTTTCTAGCGAGTTTTTGGTCAAAATACTTTAGATCCTATGAGATTTATGCAAGATTTGGGGAGATCTCACCAATCTAGTGAGATCTCATCCAGATCTTGTGGAAATCTCATCGGATCTAGCGAGATCTCACCAAATCTGATGAGATCTTCGCCGAATCTGGCGAGATTTTTCCTGAATTGCACTGTTTTGGCCGGCTATTTCCGCCGTTAATGGTTTCGACCGAACCGATTGCTATCTGACGTGAATCCAACCGGTCCGATCTAACTCCCTCATCAGTTGGCGATGGGTCTAAACTTCCTCCACTTGATTTGGTCTGGTTGGTTGCAAGTTAGGCACAAACCTGACCCATAGACACCCCTAGAATAGGGCTATTCTATTTGTAAAATCTTCAATTCTACACAGTGGATGTCTGCATCAAGTTCAAATCCTACTCTTTGTTGGAAAAAGATTAGGAGCAGTCTATATAAATACTTTTACATAATTTGTCAAAGTTAACATAGGCATTGGGTTTAATTAAATCTTTCTAGCTTTGTTAAAGTATTTAGTTGTAATTGCCTGTTCCTTCGAAGTCGTGATTGCTTAGGAAATCTTAGTGTGGTTTCCTAGGGTTTTGGTAGTCCAATTTTACACATCATTTTTTTTATTAATTTATTTATTATGTCAAAAGTAAAGTTTTAAACCGATTGCTAATCAGTAAACTGAAGAGTTTTAAACCGACTGCTAATCAGTAAACTGAAGAGTTTTAAACCAACTACTACTCAGCAACATCGCCAAACTGACCTACTACTATATATATACAACACCACACCAAAACCCTCTATTCGATTTACCTTCTCTCTACCATTTCTACTCTTTTGTTTTTACAAACTCTTCGTACTCAGGCCTCAGGGAATCTTTTAATATTCTGTATTTGTGTATCTTTTTTTGTATTTTTACTTCTATTGCCCATGTGTTTTTGTAATATTTTATTAAGAACCAAACTTCTAGACACCATTTTTGATTCTAGAGTTTTTATAGATGGAGTAAATGCTAAAAGAAAGCTAGAGGTAATGGATGCCACCAAAATATCTTGATTTTTTTATTCTCATTTTTGACATCTTAGTTTTGTTGGATGAATACTTTGTGCCATAGAATGTTATTTTTGTATCCCTCAATTTGCTTTTTACCCCCAGAAAGAGCCTCAGTGGAACTTGAAAAAATTTCTCTCGAAATTAGTTTGGACTTTGGAGACTAGAGAGAATCCTTTCAAACTCCTCGTATATCTTTATATTGAGTGTAAATTTTGAAAATATAACCATTGGATTAAATGTTCTTATTATATCCTTCACGCTTGCAAATTTTCAAAAACATCAAAGATCAATTGCTATGTTATCAAACAAATGTTAAAATTTCAAGTTTTTGTAACCTAAAATTGTGTATAAAAAATAAGTTTATTGATTGAATAGTAAATAATATCTAATTTGAACGAACTTTGATATGTGTGTTAAGAACATAAGGAATATAAAATTCAACAATTAGATTTTCAAAATTCACACCCAAAATTTTCAACCGTTGGAGAGAAGCTTTGTTTGTAGAACTTAGAAAATTTTCTTTTGTAATCAAGTTATTGTATTTGTTGTTCCATGTTTTATAGAAGTTTAAACGTGGTAGAAACTTTAGTAGTGTGTCTTTATTTCATCCTATAAAAAAGACACCATATGGTTATTTTTTTTCAATATATATATATATATATATATATATATATATATCTTTGTTTCAGTATTATAAATATTGAATAGTGAAAATATTTAACCATCGTTAACTATCCGGTGCGTCGTACGGGTTAACAACTAGTTTGTTCTTAAAATTTAATCCAAATTTCATTTTTGTACCACAATTGTAGATAGTTGCAATGTCATCCCTGAAAATATATTAGGTACAAAGTATGTCCCATATATTAACCGTTAATTTTTACTTCTTATTATTGCAGGAAGGCTTTATTTAGAAAAGTGTGGGGAGTCTGAACTTCAAAGAGCTGGGGAATGCTTTTGTCTAGCAGGATGCTATGAACTGGCAGTTGAGGTGTATGCTAAAGGCAACTTTTTCTCAGAATGTTTGAAAGTTTGCGCCAAAGGAAAATTATTCAATATGGGTTTCAAGTACATTCAGTATTGGAAAAATAATGCCACTAAGGATTTTGGTGAGGCTAGAAGAGGAAAAGAAATAGACAAGATTGAACACGAGTTTCTAGAGAGTGCTGCTCGTCATCATCATGAGCTTAAAGATAGCAGATCCATGATGCAGTTTGTCAAAGCTTTTCAATCCATAGATTTGATGCGCACATTTTTGAAATCTTTGGATTGCCTTGGTGAGCTTCTGTTGTTGGAAGAAGAATCAGGCAACTTCTTAGAGGCTGCTAGCATTGCAAAGTTGAGAGGGGAGATTCTACATGAAGCTGATCTTCTAGGGAAGGCAGGGAATGTGAAAGAAGCGTCCATGCTTTTGCTTTTCTATGTGCTGTACAATTCACTTTGGACACCTGGAAGCAAAGGCTGGCCACTAAAGCAGTTTACACAGAAGCAGGAGCTTTTGGCAAAAGCCAAGTCATTTGCTAAGAATGACTCAAACTTTTATTCTTTTGTTTGTACAGAGGCTGACATTTTATCAAATGAGCAGAGTAACTTGTCCATAACAATAAAGTATTTGAATGCTTCTCAGAGACATAATAGTGTCGGAGGTGAAATAATTTCTGCTCGAAAAATTCTAGATGCTCATCTTCAGTCAAACTCTGCAAAGTATGTGTGGCAGGATTATTTTGTTTTTGATCTGACAAAGCATTCGGAACAGGTGATCTCTAGAAATCAGATTTCTGTAGAAACACTATTTTACTTTTGGAATTTTTGGAAAGATAAGATTCTGAGCATTTTCAAGTATCTTAAATGTCTTGACACTCAAGATGTTAATGAATATAGAAGTTATGGAGATTTCTGTTTGAATTACTTGGGGGTGCGGAAGCAGTTTCATAATCTTAATGCAATCTATGTATTGCTCAACTTTGATGCGGATTGGGTCAGAGAGGACAGTAGATTCATTCATCGAAATGGGAATTTGGTTTATATTGATGTGAGACATTTTGTTGCAACTGCTCAAAGTTACTGGTGTTCAGAATTACTTTGTGCTAGTATGAAGGTTTTGGACAATCTTGAAGCCCTTTACAATTTCTCATTGAAGAATTCCCTCTCCTTGTTCAGCCAAAGTAGATCTCTTACGTATATCTATGAGGTTGCAAAGTTTCTTTTGGAATTTGAATATCGAAACCATAGTTACTGCAACAATAAGACATTGCAGAGATTTGTTGAACTTTCTACCAAGTCTTTTTTTGGCTATATATTTCCCCTAGATTGGCGGAAATCATTGGCAGAGAACATGTTTTCTCTGAGAGAATCTGAGTTTTCAAGGAACTTACTAGAACAGGTCATAATTGAAAACATCAGCTTGAAGGGTAAGTTGACATACGGGCAAATTGGAAGAGTTGTAGTGATAACTCTTGGATTGGGTAAGATAAACAATGGTTTATATAAGGAGATTTTGAAAAGGTTTGATGGGACTAATGGAAATCCACCATGGAAGAAATTCATTCAGATTCTCCGTGGGAATATAGGACCAGAATTTCCTCAAGATACTTTAACTGACAATAACTGTGAATCTCCAAGAGAATTGTGCGTTCTGCTGAAGCTACAAGAAGCTTTGATGGATACTTACAATGCAAATTGGAGAGAAGTCGACTATATTTCACCTGGTTGTTTCTTGTATCTTATTGAGCGCCTCCTAATCTTGGCATCTTACTTCCAGGGATACTTTATCACTTCAAAGTCTTCTTTTGCTGAATGGTTTATCTATCAAGATGCAGATACCAACCCAAATTCCACTTTAGTGGCTCAAATGAGACCATCCCATGTTATCTTTGAGTTTATTGTCAATGTTGTTCAGCAGCTTCTTTATGATAAGAATAATACAATGGATTGGATTAGAAGGTCTAATATAAATGTGAAGGACTACTATCCACTACTGGTATTGAGATTGGTTACTATAATATGTTTAGTTCATCTGAATTCCGGGGAATTTTTGGAATTTCTTTTTGCATTGCTTGGTAGGAGCTATATTACTGAGCAACTTCCATGGGAATTTTATAATGTCCTTCAGAGAAGACGGAAACAAATAAATCTGAATGCACTAGCTGAAGCATTTAAAAAGATTCACAACCCTCTTGTAATTGTGAATTTGGGAGGAAAATGTTCAAGGTCTCTATGTCCAGATGCCATTTTTGTGGACATGACGGTAAAACAATGCAGGGAGGACATGTTAAAAGTCTTGTTTCCAGAGGTAGTGACACCATCGCAAGGTCAAACCGAGACATTTGAAGTGGAAGCAACTAACTCTGGCAATGAAGTGCTTTCTTCAGGCACTTATGATCAAGACAGTCATAATTGTAAGTCTGCACCTTCAAACTTTGCTTTGGTGGCAGATCAAGGGGACTTGAACAACATAAATGGAAGCAGGCTGTGTGTGAATTACTTTTGGGAAATATTTGAAGCTTTGAAGTCGTTGGAGCGTGGTAAAGATCCAAGGAGCTTTTTGTTAAATGTCCAAATGATGAAGGTAATGCAAAATTTTCATAAAATATTTGACTTTAGCAAAAAGCATTCGCAAATGAGCATCATACTGTGTTCTTTTAAATCTTTTTCTATGTAAGCTAATGCCAAATTTTAATATAATATTTTACTTCGGCGAAAAGTATACACAAATGAGCATCATACTAAATTTTTATTATGTTCCTATGTACATAGCAGGTGAACGTGGAGAAAACTATTCACCTTGTTAGTACTGTTTTGCATGAACGCCTTCAGAATGCTATTAACAATGTTGATGAAAACCTATTGGAGGAAGTAGACAGCATGGTTGATGAACTGAAGCAACTTTCTGCTGCGCTGGATATGAGGTCAGTATGTACATTGACTATGATATGTCTAGCCTTCTTTTGCTTTGTCCAAAAGGGGTCCTTGCTCAAACTTACACATTATTGATGGATTATATGGACCAATTTTTACTTTGTTTTATAACTCGTGTACGTGGTAGCGATGGAATATCAAAACCTTCCCTTTTTTTACTGACCTTTTTCTTCCCTCTCTCTTTTGAATCATGTCCTCAGTGAACCGGAACTTGGAATTAGTATGTCAACAATTCAAGAACTTTGCAAGAGATTACTATCAAGAAGGCCAAATCTGGAACCTATCTTAAGTAAGCAATTCTTGCAACTGGGCACAAACCTTGTGGTTGAGACTTCTGGCAGTACATCAAATGAGCAGCAGTGTGATGTAAAGGACAGTGATAGCAAAGCTAAGGAAAATAGCAATGCTAATGTTGCATCGGCCTCTAACAGTAAAAACAGCCGGGAAACAGAAAATAAGGTGAAGGGTAACAAGTCCAGGAAAAATAAGAGGGGTAAAAAGGGAGGCAGTAAGAGATAAATAGATGTAAATGAGTTAAAAGTTATTATGTATTGTACATTTTAGAAATTGTCTTCTCTATGCACTTGAAAGAGATGAACAATCTAGCATTTCAGAAAAGATCTTTGGATCTAAATATTTAGCACTTATTGTTGTATAACGCAGTGCTATGGAAGTTGCAATTCAAGGGCAATGTGATTCTTAAAGGAGGTTGTCTTGTCCCATCTTTTTGAGCAGTGTGGGGTTATAGGAAAAAAACAGATAAACTTTGGCACCTAAGGTTGTTTGAAGTTCACACCCAGTGGAAAAAAAGAAAATAGAGTTTAGGAATCAATAATTCGGGTTGCATGTTGTTGTCAATATTTAGGGTTTTTTGAAGTCAATACCAAGCCATTGGAAGAGAATTCCTAAAATAATAATAGTATTAAAGAAAAATGTATCAATATTGAATTTTGGAGCTTTAAATACGATTCTCAAGTTATATGAGAAAAAAAGGAACTACCTAGTGAAAAATTTTAAATACCCCTTTTATCAAAATTCATTCTTTTAGCTTCAGAAGTGAAATTATCTCAATAGGTTGGTCTCATGGGAAATCCCATGAGGTTTAGTTTGAGTCTTGTAATTAACATACGCACGGTTCTTATGGACGGGATGGGTACACAGTACACGCAGTGGCCTTGCTTTGAAGAAGTTCCCTGTATTTTTTATTTATTTTTTTTTAAAGAGGCTTTAGAAGTGATATATAGTTCTCCCTAGCAAGCATATACATATCCATATTTTCCTTCTTTCTTTCTATCTTTTTAAAATAACTGGTACGAATGTTCAGAGAGTGCCAATTTAACCATATAATGAGAGGTTATAAAATTTAAAGTGTCTCGTAGATGTAATTACTGACACCCTTGTATGAGCAAGTATTGTCTTAAATAATGAAGAATAAGAGCAGAAAAAAGAAAACCATTGCTAGAATTAGGAAACACTGTTGAAAATGCATCACGTAATGCGACTGTCACAATTCTCATTAATTTGTACTCGATGCATGTGTATGTGTGATGTGTGTATTACATAACAACTTCCTAAAGTTATTAGGGGAGCATATCAAAATTTGAAACTTTAGAGGATAAAATCAAAAGACCCTCAAACTTTAAGGGTGTGTTTTGCACTTTAACCTATAGAATATGTTAGGTTTTGAGATTTTAGATTGGCAAACCATGAACATAATTGCCTTAGTTTAGTGCTTTTAAGGTTGTTTACCTCAGGATTGATTAGGTCAAGTCCCTCTAGGGTTTTTACTTTAGAATTTTTATTCCACTAGTCGTTGACCCGCGCGTCATACATGATTATTTTTTAAGGTGGTCTTATTATTATTATTATTTGTAATTTGAACTAATTTAATGAAAAGTAATGCATTTCATAATCATATTTATCACAAGATAATTTTTTATTATTGTAGAATTTTTTTATTTAAAATTTGAAACCTTAATTCTACCACAGTCGATTGACTAATTTTACATCTCTAAGTCAATTAAACACGTTTTCCATGCTACATGTAAACATTCTTTTCCATAAGGGTTGAAATAATGTGGGTAATATTTTTTTTACGGAATTAAAAAAAAAAAAATTCACCTTGTCTTGATGTTTTCTAAAAATTAAATTTGGCGATTCTATTTCAATAATTGTGAAAATTGCAAGCAATAATTCAGAAGGTAATTCATATTACATGTTCATGCTTTGATGGTGTAATTGTATGATTGATTTGGGTTGTAATTCATAAGTTGAATATGGTGGTATATATCCAAAATAACCTAACTCTATAGCTTAGGTTATTGAATATAGTGGTGTATGTGATTTATAGAGTAGCAATTGTTGTAGTAATTAAAAATTATTTTTTCATTCTCTTTTAAGTTAATAAAAACCTTACACATACTTTTCTTTTTTTCAAAAAAACCTTTACATATTTTTTTAACGTGAATCTTTACATATATCTTAATAAGTAAACTCTATACATTTCATTTTCTTAGATGCATAAGAAAAGACATTTATTCCAAAATAATAGTGGCTAATTAGTTTTTCCATGATCTAATTTATAACCTTTCTTACTATTATCATGTTTTACCGGCTGGTGATTTTCATAATAGAGGCATTAAATGAGAGTTAAATTCTTAAAACCTTTCATTAGATTTTAAAAGTCGTGGTGTGTGAAGAATATATGCATTTAAGGATTTTTTTAAAAATATTTTATTATTTATAAATAATTTTAAATGAAATTTTAAAAAAATGATTTTGAAAATTTTCATCTTTATTTCTTATATATTTCTATTATTACTGAAGAACGTTTTCATTTTAGTTTTGATAATCAATATGATATTCTAGATTATAGTTTGATTAGTTTCAAGTTTAAATTTTGTATGATTGTAATTAATTGTTAATTATATGATTTAATTAAGTGAATTTAACGATTTATTTATTTGCATTGTAAATTTTTTAATAACATTCGTAAGTTCATCTTTAATTAATTTTTTACTCCCTTAGCCGTCAGCCTCTTTGTTTTCCAATTAACAATTACTAATTAATTTATTAATTGACGTTTGATTTCTTTTACTAATCTCTTTCTCTCTCTCTCTCTCTCTTCGTTAACATCCTATTGTAACGTTTAGTATATCCATAACTATTAGTTTATTTTCTGATATGTTTGGTTTATTATTATTATTATTATTATTATTATTATTATTATTATTATTATTTAGTGTTTCTAAAATAGCATGTGTTTTGTATTCTCTTTTTCTATTGATGCATTGTAACGTTTTATGGGAATACTTTATAATAAAATTTTTTATTCTATTTTTTTTCTTAACTTTTGTGTTTCTAAATTGATATATGTTTTGTATTTCGTTTTCCCATTGATGCAATGTAACATTTCATGGGAAGACTCTATAAGAACAATTTTTATTTATTGAATGTAAAAAAATATTATATGTTTAATTTTTTTGTAAAAAAAATGAGACAAAATATAAATAATTATGATGTGGAGAATGTTGCTAAATTTAAATGTTGAATAAAATAAGATGAATATAAAAATAGTAAAAATGAAATTTATAGCAATAAATACTATATTATTTTAGTTATGCGATGTAATAAAATAATATTATATTTTTATATACTATCTTTATAAAGCAATAATATAACATTTAAAAACCAATGAAAAAAATAAAATAAATAACAATATAAAACCCAAAATTAAATCGTATCAAGCTGGATTACTAGTCAATTCCAATTTTAGCTATCTGACTGACTTCTAGTAGTCTAAAACTAATTTCTGCGATGCATTTAGTGGAGCTTTCAATATTGCATCAGTATGTTTTGATGGTCAACACACTAAAATAAAAAAAAAATATATATATATATATACCAAAAACTGAAGAAAAAATATATATATATATAGAGAGAGAGAGAGAGAGAGAGAGAGAGAGGCTTTTGTGTGTGGAAAAATAGAAATTATGCGTGGAATAGGAGAGGGAATGAACATTTTATAGAATGAGGATAAAAATAAGAAGAGTAAAAAATAAAGGAAGATAAAAATGTAGAATAATAATAATATTGAAAGTAGTGGGGATATGAAAAGTTAAAATGGAATGAGAAAAGTTGAAGAAAGTTAAGGTAGAAAGTAATGGGGATATGAAAAGTTAAAATGGAATTGAAAATTTAATAATAAATAAGAATATTTAATAATAAGATAAATTAAATATGATATTTTGATTGTAATATAATAGAGTTTTTAATTCACTTTAAATGATAAAAAATTGTATAAAAATTGGAAAAAAATTGATAATGACATGACTGCTGACGTAGCTTAACGTGAGTGTAGCAATATTAAATGCTACGTTTTAGCTTTTAGTAATAATATATATATATATATATATATATATATATATATAGATTGGCTCTCCCTTAGTCATCATATATGTGTAACTATTTATTTTCTGTTGTGTTTGATATTGATAATTGTTGCATTAATCAAAGATAATTCATAATTAATCTAATTAACAACTTGACCTTAAAACAGTTAATTATTGTTCTTACAAGGGTCTAAAAACCAACATAATATATTAAATTGAAAGCTCCATAAAGAATGAAATTTGTTAATTGAATTTGAACTTTTTGTCAAGTGTCCTTTCAATTGGATCCGAATTTTGTATCAAGTGTCCTGATAATTTTACTATAATTTGATATCAATTGTTTTCAAACTTTAAATGCGCCCTAATTTAATGCGAAGTGACCTTCTACTTATATTTACACTCGAACTTAGGCATCTAAACTTTAATTAAAAATATAAAATGATTTCATTCAAATTTATTATATTCTATATATATAATACTATGGATGTTATATATATATATATATATATATATATAGAGAGAGAGAGAGAGAGAGAGAGAGAGAGAGAGAGAGAGAGAGAGAGAGAGAGAGAGAGAGAGAGAGAGAGAGAGAGAGAGGAGTGTTCACCAAACCGCACAATCACACCCAAATCGACCAAAATCGCCCGTAAAATGGAGTAATCACACCATACCGCAAGTGGTAGTGAACCGCACTACACCGTGCATGTGCGGACACACATTTATTTTTTATATTAAATATATATTAATAATTTAATATTATATAAAGTAAGTGGTCAGCCTAGTATTAGTGCATTCCAATTTCACTTTTAAAATGTATTTGTTTTGATTAAATACAAAATCAAAAGCTCAAAACCTCATTCACTTCTCCATCTCATACTCTCGCTCTTCTCTCTTGATACCCTCTCACTCTTAGTCGGCATAACTAGTAGTGTTTATGGGGTATACTGTTATGGACCTTATGGTTGTTGCTTGTTAAGTATTTTTGTGTCACATATTATATTTTTTAACAAGTATAATTGTGTATGGTTTATTTTCATTGATTATATTTTGATTTGTATATATTTGTGGTGTTTTTAGTTTATTGTTAATCTATCATGAATTATTTTTTTTGTTGGTCTTGTATATATTTGTGTTACTTTTTTTTGAAACTAGCAGTCATATTTTCATGGTTATTAATTGTAAACTAGTAATTAACAATGACATCTTTAAAAATATACCAGCCCAAAACCGATCAAACCACACCTTGTGCACTGCACCACACCACATATGTAATCGCAAAATTGAGGTGCGGTGCTTTGTGGTGATGATTTTGGCCAAATCACACTGCAAACACCCCAATATATGTGTGTATTTGATTACTATTATACTTTATTGCACATGCAAATGCATGAATTATAAGCTAATGTCAACTTAGAGGGGGAAAAAAGTTAGCTTATAATCTAATTCTAAATGCACACTTAAAAAGCAATAATTAAAAATAATGAAAAATTACACTTTTCTACTCTAAACTATACCCCATTTTGCACTTGTCTCCGTAAACTACAAAAATGCATGATCAACCCCCCCTCTACTAAAACTCATGTAACACTTATCATGGATCATATGCATCATCATAACAAATTTGTAACTCATTCCATTTGAAATATGACAAATTTTACAATTACAATATTTTATAGTTTCTCAAGTGCACTTCACAAAACACACATTCTAAAAGCAATATCAAGCTGTCCAGGTGCTATTTCTTTTTATATTTTTCTAAGAAAACAAGAGTAGTATGTGTTCAAATATGAAAGTCTACTATTTAACTTTTAATTTTTTTTTTATCTATTGTGTAACTTGTGTTGCTTAAATTAGTGATTTTTTTTCTCAAAAAAAAAAAAAAATTAGTGATTTTTTTTTTTTTTTTTTTTTGGTGTTCTTAATCTTTACTTCTTTATCTCTCTCTCACACTTTTATCTGTATATGAGATGAGTTCAAGTTATACTTGGAACCCGTTTGGATAGGCGTTATTGCAGAGGAAAATGCGCGTTAAGGATTTGAACGCAAAAAAGGTAAACGTTTGGTAGAGCAATTTTAACTGGATTGTGTTTACAAATCTCAACAAATCAGCGGTTTTAAAAGGCAAAATTTCAGAGCTTTTTCAATTCGCATGATTCAATATCGATTATTGACCGCGCTTTTTTTCATCTAAAAATCTGTTTTGCCCCCCAAATACTAGTATATATTCTAGCTCTATGTTCTTTCTCAACAATCCTTCTTCAACAATTTCTCACGTATCACCTCTGCTTCAATTTTTGTCGTTCTTTGTTACTAGGTCTACCTCCAAATCTAGGGTAAACTTATTCTTCATTCTTTTCCTTGATACTTTCCTATAGATTTCGTTTCTGCATGTTGGTTTAACAAGTTATTTCAACAAAAACTTTGTTTAGTTAATACTAGAGATCTGGGTTTGGTTTTTATTTCTTAGTTTAGTAAATTAAATTTAGTTTTGGGATTTGCTTTGAGAGTTGGTAGCAATGGGTTTTATTTCCTGGAAAAAATTAGAAAAAGTTGAAAAAAATGTTATTGTTTAAAGGTTAGTGCTATAAATTCAATTTTTTTCTTAGATCAAAGTAAATCTCAATATTTTTGAAAAGGGTTGGGAGAGTATTATAACAACTTTTAAAACAAGAAAAGAATATCCTAGTGTAAAGTATAAGCATAAGTGGGATGCATTGAAGAAAGATTGGGTACTTTGGAATAAATTAAAGGGAAGTGAAACTGGATTGAGATGGTACATAGCCAAAGGGAGAATAGCTGCAACTAATGAGTGGTGGGAGAGGAAGCTAATGGTACGTTTCATATAATCCATTGTACATATGTTGTATTAGTAGATAACCTATGCTAATGTGAGTTATTAACAAAAGTATTCAAACTTGTAGCCTTGTAAGAGGTACCTGAGGCTTCAAAATTTCAAGAGAAGGGTTTGGAGAATGTTGAATTATTAGACATTATGTTTAAGGTTATTGCAGCTACTATAGATTTAGTGTAACACCCCAACCTTTATAAAATAAAAATAAAATAAATAAATAAAAAGGGTTTTGACAATATAATTTTAAGTGAGGGTAGTTTTGTAAATCCATTCCTAAGATATTAGTATTGAGTGGTCCAAAACCCCTACCCCTTATATCCACATGTTATCTCCCTCTCACCCTCCCAGCCCCTCTTCTCTCTCGCTTTTCTGCTGGTAGGCCGAACCGTCTCTTGTCTCTCTCTTGATTTTCACACTTCACTTCATTACCAAATTGGACACTTAGCTTCACACATTGAAAATAAGGGGTCTTTCATCTTTCATTACTCACACAAACCCGTGGCCCCTTTCATTATTCTTTTTGTGGTGGAATCTTTTGGGTTAATGATTTTGGTAAGAAACCTCTTCACAGTTCTACTCCTACTCCTAAGATTAATTCTTGCTATTAGTTCATTTTTTTTTTTTTTTTGGCTATGCTAAGTTACCTTGGTATTTCTTAATTTATTTATGTAAAAATCCTTTTGATTTCATGTTTAATGATTGTTCTCATTTTCCTCGATACACGTTGTGAGGGTTCGTTTTTAGGACAGTACCTAAGCCCAAGTAGAAACAAGGACCTTGGGCCCTCTTACTTGTTGTTTTAAGGGACTGCGCCTGGTTCACCGCAGCTAAATGGGCTGATTACGAACCAGATGGTGCACAAAGTAGGGATCCTACAACACATACATACTAGCAAACAAGAAATATATGTATTGAATAGCAAGAAATAATAATAATAATAATAATAATAATAATAATAATAATAATAATAAAGGCAATGCGATAGAGAAAGACACAAAGTAAACGTTAGGGGTCCTTAAGATACTGTGTAGTATTTCATTAATTTTTCAATTGTGTAATACACTATGCTTACTAGGACTTATCACGAGGTCCAAACACATTCAAAAATCACAGACTTAGATGGCTCTTCGGGCCTCTACAACTTGCAAAGTTTGAATCCCTTTGAATCCAAGTGTATTCTCTAGTGGCTGTTTAAGGATACCGTGCGGTATTTCCCTTTCTTTTCTTACTTTCTTTGAATTCTAACAGAATCGGGCCTCTAGAAATTGCAAAGTTTGAATCCCTTTGAATTCAAGTGTATTCTCTAGTGGCTGTTTAAGGATATCGGACAGTATTTCCCTCTCTTCTCTTACTTTCTTTGAATTCTAACAAAATTTTCTCAATGATTCTATTTTAATCCACTGTTGCTGAATGCCTTTCACTGTTGGCTTCTTTCCCTTTTTATAGTGTCATTTTATGGTTCTTGGGGTACCACTGATTCCCCCCATTTGCTCCCTTGGGTACCAGAACCAAATGTTGTGCCAACAACATCGGTGGCTGGTCCCTTCCTCATTTCTCATAATTTCCTTCTTTTGGTGTTTCTTCCCTAAAAGCTTCTTGTTGACTTTCCGTTCTAAGGTGTCCTTAGTGAGCTGACCTTTGGTCCTTCTTCCTTCAAGGCTTCTAAACCTCACATTTTCAAACTTAGCTTTCAGCTACCTTTCCCTTTTTCATTTTTCCTAAGTGAGTTGATTCCTTCCTGCCAGGTTGAAAGTTTCCCAGCCACTTCCCTTCATGGTTCTTCTTTCTGGGTTTCCCAAGGTACCAACCCCTTATTCATGAATCGTTGGTTCCCAAGCCTTCTGGTTCCTTTCTGCATCATTGGGTGGCTGATAGGGACGTATCTATTCTCGTTCCTTGTGTTTCTTGGCACTCCTTTTGAGTTGTCCTAATCTTATCTTGGTTTTGCTGCACATCCCGAGGATCCCGAGCCTCGGGCTTTCCCTGGGTATCCTGGTCCAGTTCTTACCACTGGACTACCTGGTGATTTTTTTGCCTTTGGTAGGCGAGGCTTTTTTCTTTTGTTCTTTGTTTCATGAATTCTAAGGTCTATACATTTGTGAGTCTGGTTTCTTCCTTAAATCCCTAAATGGAGTTGGGCCTACCATCTTTTTTCCTTTATTGCAAGCTCAAGTCTTTTATTTTCTTATGGAGTTCAACTCTCTGTGCCACTTTGGGCCTTGGTGCAACATGGTGACTTTTTTTTTTGGACTTCAACATTTAGCCCCCCGAGCTCATGGGTTGCCTACAGCCCACACGTGAGTAAACCAGAGCCTTAATTTCTGTAGGAATTCCTTCTTTACTATTTTAATTAACCTCAGGGTCCCTCCTTTTCTTCCTTCAGGGTCCTGTCTTTCCTACTACTTTCAATTTTCCTGGTCTTTTGCGTGTTGCACTTCTTCTTTTTTTTTTTGGTAGCTTTGCGCGGAACGTGGCAGTTGAATGTTGGAGTGAAAATTCCCCCACCCACTTCTCACGTTCCCCATAACTCCCATTAATAAATGCCAATAACTTTCCTCTTTAAAAATTAAATCTTGGCAACTAGCGCGCCTTTCCATACATCGTCTTCTCCAACTGCTCTTTACGCCATTATTGCAGTCACTTCATACTTTCTTTTCACTTTCCAAAGACCTTCATTCCAAACTCATCTCCTCTCTTCCAATCATTGGGTTTTTCTGTTTCCTCTTCTGTGTTCTTCACTTCTTAGACTTCTCTATTTCCCAGTGCATTTTTCATTCCATGGCTTCTTCTACCTCAAGAAAAAGGAGGGAACGCACTCCCAGTCCTTCTAAGGGTGAGAGCTCCTCCGGGTCTGCATAGGGCGAGACGTAGGAGGTCACAGAGCGCCCAGCTTTCCCTTTACGGGACCCCTGGTACACCCCTAGCCTGTTTTTTCCTCAGGTGTCTCATGGTGAGGCCCCTCCTTCTCCTCACACTTGGGTGTTCTCCGGCCTGTCGGGGTTCGCCAGTTCTACCCAGGTTCCAAATCCAAGGGAGATTTTAGATCTCCAAATTAGGCGGGGATCTCGAGAGGCGGTTCCTATTTTCTTTGACTTCATTTCAAGAAAGATCACTGGTTGACCTATTTGTGTGGACAAGGAGCTTTCCGATGGTGAATTTGTTCGTTTTCTAGAGTGCGCGGGGATCATGAAATCAGTAGCAATTTCCAGGAACCTTGAAGGTTTTAGAGACGTTAAGGGCCTTAGACACTTGGTACGCCATTGGTGCCCTTCTTTTCACACCTTTCTCTTTTCCGTTGGTGAGCTCACTATCACCTTGGAGGATGTGGTTAATAACTTCCTCCTCTTGGTGTTTAGTGAAGAGAATCCTTTTGAGAACATCCTTTCTAGCGAGGATCTCGAAGTGGAAGACAAACTATTCAGCTACTTTGGTGGGCATATTGCTTCTCCTAGTGGCAAACTGGCCAGAATGAGCAAGTGGGTCATGAACCTTTCTCGAGAGAAGAACAAGGCAGTCAGGCAAGCTGGGTTCTTGGCACTTGGGCTTGGTAAGTTTTTATTCAGTGAGTTCCCTAGGTACAGGGTTAAGTTTATTTTCTTTCCTCTGGCAATTAGGCTAGCCCGGGGTGCTTAGTATCATTTAGCCCCGATGTTCCTAGGCCATGTTTACTCCCAATTAGACTTGCTTCATGGAGATGAAGTCGAGGGCGATTCTTGCTAGGTTATCACTTTGTCCCTTCATTGGACCATTCTCCAGGTATTCATGTGGGATCGCTCTTCTGCTACTTTGGTGAAATGCAAGAATTTGAAATTTGTAAAAGATAAGTTCCAAGGATCCCCAGATGTGATTAAGGGTCTGTGTGGTAGTTCTACTAATAACCATCCCATCATTTTTTGTTGGGCCAACTTGAAAGGTGGCAGCCTCAATTTGGTTGAGTTGTTTAATCAAGCAAGGCACTTAATGGGTTCTCCCCGAGAGTTCAGCCCTGGGTTCACTTGTGACTCCATGTTGGCCTCTTTTCTCAACTCTCCAGGGAATACCTTTGATCTGCGTCATGGGGACGAAGGCAATTTGGCATACTTAGCTTGCATCAGTCCCTTATGGCTTCCAGTGCCCTCATCAAATGGTCCCAGGTACACCCACTACTCGGCACATCGGGTACTCTGGCAATTTGGCTTTGATCAGGACATCCCACCAGTGTTTAAAGATGTACTACCTTCTCTCCCTTCTCTGGATCCTTTCCTAAGGCTCTAGGCCTTTTCTTACTAGTCATGGAGGAGCTAGATATAACATTTATAATAATTAGTAACCAAGGAAAATGATTTTTTGCACTTAAAATGGAAAGCATTCTAATCTAGTATGTACTATGTACTAAATGCATTATCTATATACAAGGATGGACCCCAGTCGGGGCCTAAGGGGGCCTAGGCCCCCCCTAGGCTAAAAAAAAAATAGTAGGTAAAATTTTCCCAAAAAAAAAAAAAAAAAAAAAACAAAGACATGGGCCGACCTTAGTTTCATGAATGGATGAAACACAGCCGGCCAGCCTAGTCAACAGCCCATGTAAATCTAAAAAAAAAAAACCCAACAGTCCAAAATGGGAAAACCAAACGGAACAAGCGAAAAAGTGAAAAACGAAGGGGGAGAGAGAGAGAGAGAGAGAGAGAGAGAGAGAGAGAGAGAGAGAGAGAGAGATAGTAAGAGGCGAGACTTAGAGAGATTCACGCCACCGCTCACGCCACCACCATCTGGCCCAATAATCAGCCCACTTTCCTCCAAAACCCCCCATTCACCTTTTATAAATTCCAAATTTGCAACATATATAAGCTCAAAAAAAAAAAAATTACTGTATACTGTCCTAATTGCGCAACTTGCCATGGCCAGTTAAGCACGCTGCCAGTGTTCTTGCTGGGAGTCTATAATGCCACTCCTTGGCGGCAACACTGGTACACCTCTTTCTCTCTTGCCACTCTGTCATTTGTTTGCTCAACACTGCTATCATCTAAACGCTAACGCCATACAAAAGAAAACGAAGGACATACCCGAATCTCGCACTTTTCTAAAGCTTATAGCATATAATACAGTGGCGTTTTCTAAACGCCAAAACGAAGGACATTGCTTTTGTGCCCAATAGACTTAAAATAATTTTGTAACCTCTCTCTTTACTTTTCCTTTTCCATAAGGTATCTGAATCCTGGTACTTGTTCGATGCTTTAATCCATTCTCTTTTAAGGTTGAAAAACAAAGCCAAAGACGTCGATGCTATTTTTCTCTTACTTGTTTCCTTCCTAGATAAGAATTAGAAAGCTCCTTCCTTTTAAAAAAAAAAAAAAAAAAGAAGGTAATGCCCGTACTGTTTTTTTTTTTTAAAAAGAAGGTAATGTCCGTACTAAAGATTCCCAGGAACCTTTTTCTCTTACATGTTTCGTTCCTAGATAAGAAAGCTCCTTCCTTTACTCTCTGTCTATGAAAGAGTCACAGAGAAATGGCCAAATGGGTTTCTGATGATATAATATATTAATGCATGCAGAGATGATATAAGAAGAAATGATGATGAAGGAGAAGGGAGAGAGTTCAAAGAAGATGAGAGCAGTTCCTAATGATCATGGCTTCACTGAAACTGTGCTTTCTTGGTCCCTTGAACAAATTGAAAATAAAGACCTTTTCAAGGACCAGGTTTGCCTTCTTCTTTGGATTTTTTTTCAAAATAACTATAAAAGCCCAACAATATAGTTAGTAAGCAAACGTTTCAAACAAATTTGGTTTCTAACAATTCGAGTCCAGAGGACTCGATTTTGGGGTCAGAAATCGAGTGCTAGGAACTCGGTTTTCCTATTTCGTGTTAAGATGAGCTGGACAAGTGGTTTATGTGGCATAAAAATCGAGTCCAGTGCACTCGGTTTCTGTTCATAAAAATCGAGTCCAGTGCACTTGACTTCCATGAATAGAAACCGAGTGCACTGGACTCGATTTCCATGTCCTCCCAGCTCACGTGCATGTTGCGCTGCCTTTGACGTGATGGAGATGTGACAACACAATGACTCATTGGAAATCGAGCCTATTGGACTCGATTTTCTTACCCATCCCAGCCTGGACTCGGTTTTTGTTAATGGAAATCGAGTTCAAAGGACTCGTTTTCCATTCATAAAAATCGAGCACAATGAGCTTGGTTTTTTGTTTTGGAAATCGGGACCATATTATTCGGCTTCTGTTCATAGTAAACCGAGCCCAGGGTTTCAGCCAACACACTTAAATCACTCATTTCTCTCATACCCACTCAAACAACTCAAACACAAACTCAGACCGGTCCTCACACTTCATCACTCCGAGTCCTCACACAGACCTCACAAATTCAAACTGATCTCCATCTTCAAACCTTGTGCCACTCCGAGTCACTCTTCGTCACCAACTCAAACAACTCAAAACACACGCTCAACAACACAAGCTCAGACGTCCTCACACTCTCACTTAAAAAACCGATCTCTTCAAATTCAAACTGATCTTTAAACCTCGCGCCACTCTGTCTTCAGACCTCGCGCCAACTGCTCAAACCTCATCACTTCAAACCCTCGCGCTCTTCAAACCCTCACTCTCCTGAACCTCGCGCTCTTCAAACCCTCACTCTCCTGAACCTCGTGCCGCGCCACTGCTCATCCTCGCGCCACTGCTCAACCTCAATTTGAAGGTAGGTACCCCTTGTCAATCTGCTTGGGATTAGATCAACATAATTTTTTTTTTTTACATGTTTCTCTTTAATTAGATTGTTTGTTGAATATGTTTATTTGGGTATTATTGGATTCTCTGTTTCAATTTTTTTTTGGTTTACTAGGTATGAACAAACTGATGTCTTTGTTGCTAAGAAGGAAGGTTCTCTGGTTTTTTTTTTTTTTTTTTTTTTTTTTTTTTTTTTAATTTGATTGGTTCGGGAAATTTTGCTATTCAACTCATGGGCATTAATTTTGTTGTTACTTATGTCTGATCCATGTCTGACCTAGGCATGTATTTTGTCTTCTTATACCAGTAGTACATAATCCTACACTGCCATTGGCTATAAGGAGCATCTATTGTTGTAAGAGCAACATGGTATTTCGGTTTCAAATCGCCTGACGGGTCCATTCCATTCGACTCCCAACTCCCCAAATTGGAAGCTTTGTTGTGTATTATCATAGTCAACAAATTATATGTTGCAAAGAAAAACCCAAATTGGAGACATGCCCCATGATTAGGGGTTTCCACGGGTCGGGCTGGGTCGGATTTGTGCCCAACCCAAAATTGACCCGACCAAGTCGGGTGGATTAAAATGTGACCCAAAACCGACCCGGACGACCTGGCCGGATTTTTCGGTTCGGGTCTCATCGGTTTCGGGTTGTATCGGGTCGGTCTCGGGTTTCATCGCCGGGGCTGATATGTGGCCGGATCCGGCGAGATCTGGCCAAAATCTGACCGGATCCGGCGAGATATGGCCGAAATCTGGCCGGATCCGTCGAGATTTGGTCGAAATCTGGCTAGATCCGTCGAGATCTGGCCTAGATTTCGTCGGATAACGGCGAGATCTCACCGGATCTGGCCTGGGATGCTTAATATTTCGCCGGAAACGTCAAAGTATCGGAGATTTGGTCTGGGTTGCTTAATAGTTCGCCGGAAACGTTAAAGTTATCGGTTCGGGTCGGGTTTCACGGGTTTTGAAATGCAAAACTGCCAACCGACCTGCCGGCGTCAGGTTTGACAGTTCGGAACCCGCATCCGACCACCGGAGTCGTTGGATCGGATGGCGGCGGGTCGGATTCAGGCGGGTTGGCTGGGTTAAGCGGGTCGCCGGGTCTCCTGGACAGCCCTACCCATGATTTTCCTTTCAACCATGCCTATGTCTTATTACAGGAAGATCAAATTACAAATCTTTATAACTTAACTCAACCCAATTCCCCTATTTACAACAGTTTTAGAATGCAACCCACTAAATTCCTTCAACACCCTTCCAAGTCACAGCTCCAACACACAATTCTAAGAAACAAACAATACCCTTTTATAATTTCTTGGTGATTTAGTGAATCACAATCCAGAAACCCAGACAACTTGGGGAAAGCCACTATAAGTCAATGTGATATGAGTGAGCCTAGCTACTACTATTCTAACAAACCAAACAAATGAGTATAAATATTGAGAAAGATGCTTTCTTTTTTATTTCCCAACAATAAAAAAGTCCCACAAAACAATCCCATTAATTCATAACAACTAAGAACAATAAATCATTCATAGATCTAAGTCTCTACTTCAAAAAAACCAAATGGGCACACCTAAAACTCATTTCAGAACAGAAGCATAACAACCAAGTTAGGAGAGAGAGAGAGAGAGAGAGAGAGAGAGAGAGAGAGAGAGAGAGAGAGAGAGAGAGAGGCAGTTATCTAAGATATAAATTGCACATACAACAACAACTGACAAAATTTAAAAGCCAAAATAAATGTTCATAACAAAAAAAAAAAAAAAAAAGAAGAAGCAATACCTGAAAAGATAAAAAAGGTGCACAACAAAGAGAGAGAGAGAGAGAGAGAGAGAGAGAGAGATTTTGGGTTGGGACTTGGGATCGTCAACGCTTACTTGATGCCGCGGAGGTTGGTTTGTTTATACAAGTTGGAATATTGAATATTTTGGAAGATTTGAATCTTTGTGAACATTTTTGATTGTTGAATGACAAAAAAGAATATCTTTTTGAACGCTGGACTTAGTGTACTTTGGTGGAAACTGATGTGTGAATACTATGAAATAGACAGAGAGAGAGCTACATGAACAAATGGGGACCACATTTTGATTAAAGACATGTTGCTTTTTTTTTTTTTCTAATCCTACATCATCTACCATTGCCAAAGCCAATATATACCAAACAAGATGAACACCGTAGACCACAACTCAAAAACAACAGGACAATGTAATAAAACTGTAAAAGATGATCTACTGACTCTCTATTACTTTTTCACATATAACACCAATCCATAATCAACATCTTCCTCTTACGTAAATTATCAATAGTTAAAATAGTTCTCAAAGCTGCAGTCCAAATGAACCTACTGTGATTTAGTTGACAAATTGTGGAGACCATGCACTTAAATCACTGGGAAATTACTAGGAACATAAAGAATTTGATTATCTTAGTTGCCTGGAGCATGCATGAAACATTCATAATACATCATTTGAGGGTTATTTCTTGTATTTTAGATTTGGTGTTGTTATTCTAGCAATGCTGTCTAAGTAGAACTTGGCCTTTGCTTGGTAGTTGCAATTACATTGGCTGCATTGAGAATCAAAGGGTGTTGACAGATACTTGTGCTCAAGTGTCCTGATAACACTATATGGGGTGAACACATGCCAAAGGGGCCCTGTTAGTTTTGGTCATTAAGAGTTAACTTGGAGTTTGCATGGTTAGAGACCTTGGTTATGGCATAAGGAATATCTTGAATAGGAATCTTGGACTTGCATTGACAGTCTTACATGGTTTTTATTTATTTTTTATGTCAAATGTAAATTATTTTTAATTTTATAAGGCTTGATTCCCTCTCTCGTTGGGTATGCTTTGCTATTAGAATTGTTCTTGCTGCATCCTCCTTATTTTCCTTATAGCTTTCATTTTTGGGATCCATTACATCCGTATGAGCAATTCAACTCCACTCTTTCCTTTTACATGAGATTTATGACTTGGAAGATGGGTGCTAAATGTCCTTTGGAAGAAGTTGAAGTGATAATATAAATTATGCACTTTGAAATCTGTAGTCTTAGATTTACTTACCCCAAAAAAGGAGAAAAAAGAAAAAAAAAAAGAAAAAAAAGAGGAGAAATCTGTTAGATTTCACCTTGAGATTCCAAAACCTTGGTCAGTGGTTCTAGGCATTGAGAGCTTCTGTTATGTTGGAAATTAGCATCCTTTGTGGTCACTGTACTTCTTTAGGATGAGTTCAACATGTGCAAATGCTTCAAGGCCTGAAGTGACCATTGTACATGAGTATACCTGCATTTTTGAAATATACCTTAGGCTACGTAGTGAGAGTTTTATTTTATTTTATTGAAATTCTTGCTACATGTTCACCTTTCTTCAATCAAGTGTGATAGGTCTAACCTGTAATGTGTACAGATATATGAAGTGGCAATTTCAAGTATATGTTAGTGTTTTGAAGATGTGGAGTGCACATCAAATCAATTGCTAACATCTTTCATGAGCTCTCTTTATGAGTGGTCCTTTGCTTTGGGTCTCACAGATAGTACTTCTATTCAAAATTTCATAGTGTCAATTTATATGTAAATATTTTTCAATTGTAATTCTTTAGGCTACTTCATTTTTTTTTTTTTTCATGAAGTAGTCTCTTTGCAATAAAGTTATTCTTATGTATATATATGTTAGTATTTTGGGTCCAAGGTATTTGCTTATTTTTGTAGTTACTACCTCTATATTTCTGTGTATTTTAAATATGGTCTGATACTCTCTTGGCAACTCAGCACAGTAAAATTTTAAAATTTGTTAGTAGTGCTATAACAATCAATCATCCAAAGTGATTTGTTTTGATCGAGGTCAACTCCCAGTACTCCTAGTGCTGACAATTTCCGAAAAACATCAAGATGATTAACCACACCTTGGATTCACACATATATCTATGGCGAGCAAATATTGCTAGCTTTGCATGCAATCTGCCAGTTACAGAATTGGGAATGGTACCTACATTGTCTGAGAACATTCTAAATTTAATTCTGACTTCTGTTTTTACTCACTTTCCTAGTTTGTGGAGACTGATAACTGATTCCCACATAATGCTTTTTTTCTGTTCAATAAACCGGATCCTTCAGTAACAATTCATGAACATGGAATATTATCAGTGACTCAAATAGCAGGAATATTCAAATTTGGATGGCCTTTGGAGAGAAGTATTTTCAGTGCACTTATCTTCAATAAATGAGTCTTTTTCCCCCCTAAACAGAACAAGATTACTTAGTTCATGGAGATTTTAGAAGTTTGTTTCTTAAGAATGCAAAAGTTTTCCTAACATGCACTAGGAAAAAAGAAAAGAACATGGAAACGATTCAAATATTATAATCACTTGTGTTGGAGGGCTTTGTAATATATAATATCAAGTGAGCTTTGAATTTTAATTTCATTATTGTTGTGTTCCTATGATGTTTACCTTTGCTAAAATTCTTTTTTAAATCTTGTGTTCAATAGCTTTCCCATGCATTGCACATGTTAGCGACTAGTTAAATTATATGGTGGAATGTTTAATGAAAGACTAGAGAACATTATTTTGTGTTGTTCAGCAACCTAGATGTTCTGTTCCTTGGTCTTTGCATTATTTGGTTTATTTATTTTATTTTTTATTATATTTAATGCAGTATGGCTGCCGTTGCTGCTGAGATCCCTGATGAGTTCAGTCCTGGTCCCATGGAGGGTTTGGTGTTAAGGTTTATAAAAGAACATCGATTATGCGCTGTTTGGGAAGGTAAGGTAAAATTAAAACCGACCACCTTTGAGTACTCTCTTCTTATCCGTTTACACTGTTGATTTTTTTTTTTTCCATTTCTAAAATTCTAAGTTTCTTTTCTAGTCCCACCGCTTTATTTTTGTTTTTTGGGATCAATAGCTATAATCATATATACAAAGGTTATGGCATATTGTTCATCACCATGGTTCTATCATGTGCAGGATCCGAGGGAATTGACATGCCGTGGTTGTAATGACGAGTTCCGAAAACGACCCCCGATGGTGGATGATCGCGTCCTTGACATTGTCAAGAGAGTTGGATTAGAGGGGCTGCATAGGACCCCATCTAGAGAGATTGATCATAACTTGATCACGGCTTTCGTTGAGAGATGGCGGCCTGAAACCCACACCTTCCACCTGCCACATGGTGAGACAACGATCATATTACAAGATGTGGAGGTTCTTTTGGGGATTCCAATCGATGGTGAGGCAATGGTTGGAACAACTGACTTGACATGGGCTGATGAATGTCGGGATATGCTTGGAATTACTACTAATAATGTGGTACTTAAAGGACAAAGGATCCAAATTAAGAGGCTACTTCAAAAAGTTGACCAAGGGTTGCCTGATGGTGCAGCAGAGGTGGTTGTGCATCAGTATGCACGGTGTTATATTCTAGCACTCTTGGGGGACACGATTTTCGCCGATAAGTCTGGCGATAGGGTGCATACGATGTGGTTGCAAATGTTGAGGGATCTAAACAATCCACCTCGGTACAGTTGGGGGAGCGCTTGCCTTGCATGGTTGTACAGAGAGTTATGCAGGGCAACCGACAGAGGTGCCAGTCAGATTGGTGGGGCCTTGCTACTGGTTCAATATTGGGCATGGATTAGATTCCCTTTTTTGTGCCCAAGGATGAACCTCCCACCAGATGATGCATATGGCCCACCATTTGCACCTTCTCCATCTTCTTTGACCGATTTTCTCTATTGGAAATAGATCCATAATTTTAAACTACATGACACATTGTTAGACATAGAAAATATGTTTTTAACCTTGATATTCCTCAAATTTTGAAAATTAATAGGATTTTTATTTATTTTTATATATCGTTTTACAACCACTGAGGTCATATATTATGATTGATGTATAATACAAGTGATATTAATTTCTAGCTCCACCACTAATCATATGTTTAGATAATCATTTGTTGGTATAAACTCAGTGGTATGTAATGTTAAATTTATAATTGCCCATCATTTATTGTTGTTGATTACTTCAAATTCTCAATTCCAAGTATTGACTCCCTCTTTCTTAATTGTAGGACCGTGTGGGTCGTGAGCACGAAAAATAGCCCCTCGAAAATTTGTCTGGTCCGGTACTGTCAGCTCCTTGATTCTATGCATCCAAACCAGGTACCCAAATTGTTTTCTTCTATTGTTTACGACTATTGTATACTATTATAACTGTAAAATAGCTATAGTCGAAAATAATGGAACATTGCATAATGTGCTGCCCTTTTATTTGGCTATTTCAGGTGGTGTGGCAACCGTATGAAGTTGAATTAGGCCACCTACCTGCGTTCTGTGTCGCAAGAAGGGACGTGTGGACGGCGAGAGTGCCGCTTGTATGTTTCTGGTTAGTAGAGAAACATACACTGGAACGTGTTGTTCGCCAATTTGGGATGGTACAAGAAATCCCCCCAAATGTTGATACTGACGATGCCCTTCATGCCATAGGCCTGACGGGGAAGATCAATATGAATTGGAGGGACAAGCATGTTGGCCATATCCAAGTATGGAATAGTCAAGCACAATCCATATGTCATGGAGCACGACTAGAGGGTGATATGTCACCTACTCATCCATACTTCTGTTGGTACGGTAGGGTGACTTGGAGGTTCGTCGACCACACTGCTGCTGCAGTTCTTATTATGGTAATTGCTTCGACCTTTCTTTTCAAATTTTGTTGCGTACCACCATATTTTGTGTTAGATGTATTAATTGTATTTATTTACTTGCAGGTTGCCAGTCACAAGCAGATGTTGACGCGTTATGCAGTAGGCAGTCCTGAGTACAATCAGATTACAACTGTACTTAAGGTAGTGGATCACCTTCACCGTATAACTGCCCAACTTCCCTTGGAAGATGCCGATGGGGCAAATCCAGAAGCGGCAGAAGATACTGGACGACCAAGCATGAGCTCAACTCCTGCTAGCCATAGCCATGGTCAGCGTGCTGCACCTCATCAGGTTGTCAGTAGGCTGGATTACCCTTCACCCCCACATGCATCTCCTGCCCCAGAGTTCCCTCCACCTCCACATGCATCTCCTTACCTAGAGATCCCTTCACGTACTGCTTATCTAGTTCCTAACCTAGAGATCCCTCTACCCACTACTCATGCATCTTCTCACCTCGAGATCCCTTCACCCACCCCCCGTACATTTTCTAACCCCGCGCATCTTTCACTTACTCCGCCGTCCTTTGATCTTGGCATTGATTTCACCCCGACCCCTCCTGTCATGCACACTTAGTCCCCCTTGTACAACATTGGTCATATAGACCATGTACCACCCCATAGTGAGTCCATGTCATTCATGCCCACTCCTGGACTGCATACAAATCCCATGATTACTGGCCTCACTCACATATCATCTGCTACACCATCCTCCCTTGTAGTTGTAGGATCTTCAGTTGCCTGCAGTTGTAGGATCTTCAGTTGTTGGGAGTCAAGCAAAACAGCCAGATGTGCATGTCGAGCATGAGCAGGTAGTAGGGTTACCCTTGCCCCCACAAGGTCGACCTAAACGCACAAGAAAACCACCTTCTTGTGGGACAGGTGGTCACAAAGCAGGACACAACGCTGGCCCAACGGTATGACAAGTAATTTAATGTAATGAATAATTTTGCGGCTGCTGTTACTTTCGTATTAGAATTCATTCAATCCATTCTTCGGTTCTAACTTCATCTTTGCAGCAATGCGAGGAGCCTGGCCAAGGAGATGCAATACCCCCTCCCCCATGTACCAGACACTATACGAGACAGCATAAGCGTAAAATGCATTAGGGTAAGCACCCCATTTGAATTTGCCTTTATACCATGGTATTAGTGAAGGGAACATTTATTCACATACCATGGCAAGTATCAACAAATAAACTATCACTTGTCCCAAAAATAACTAATCCGATCTCTCTGTGATTGATGGTTGTATCATTAGTTACAGAAACTTATATACACTTTGTTGCAGAAAGTTACTAGTGTGTGCATTCCAATTGATAACTCAATTTTATTGTGTTATAATGACTTTGAGGTTGCATTTTTGATATATTCAAAGAGTAAATGTTCAGATTTTTATTGTATAACCTGTATCACCCAAATATTCTTGATTTTCTTTGGCACATGTGTTGAATGTTGATAGAAAGGATCGGTGTAGAAAATGACAAAGCTATACACTTTTTAGTCCATGTAATTGTATGGGTTTATTATTTTATTCTATTTACAATTGATTTATATTCTTCAAGTTGGTTTATCATTTATTAGAATTTTATATTTTTCTATCTGAAGGCTTACTTATATCTTGTCATGCTGAATTCAATATGTTTGAAATTTTATAGAGGATCTCCAGGAGTCTATATGACAATTACAACGAAAAACAAGAAAATAAGATAAGGTGCATCATACACTATTTTGAAAGGATATTTTCACATATGCCTATTGGCTTCATTTCATTTGAGCGGAAAGTACTTCCTTTGGAACATCTTCCTCAATGCATTTCCTATCCCAATGCTGAATTTTGGAGCAATTCTGTCATTCCTTTATGCTGTTTTGAGGTAATGATAAATAGATGTAATAAACAATCTTATTTAGAAGATCTATTTATAAAGCTTAATCTAATTTTGTTGATTTAAGATAAACACAGATTACCCTCTGTTGTGGTTCCATATCCTTGTAGGTCCCAAATTCAGGCTTGATAGAAGATCAATCCAGTGAAGCTCTTGAAGTGGATTTTGCAAATAAGTTTATTGGAGGTGGTGCTCTACATAGGGGTTGTGTACAGGTATGCCTTACAATATTATTAAAAGAATGCCTTTTTTTTTTTTTGGGGGGGGGGGGGGGGGGGGGGGGGTCTTATTGTTTGTACTTTATCAGGCATTTTAATTTCATATGCTTAGATTTATCATTCCTGATATGTGTTCCTACAGCATATGTATGTCATGCAGGCCATGAATTTATTGCAAAATGTAGATTATTTTTGTTTTTATCATCTTATGCAGGAAGAGATCCGTTTCATGATCAATCCTGAATTAATTGCTGGTATGCTTTGCTTGCCTTCCATGGCAGATAATGAGGCCATAGAAATTATTGGTGCTGAAAGGTTTTCAAGTTATACTGGGTGAGTATTACGTAGGGAATGTAAATCATAAGTTTGATTTAATAGGAACAATGATATTTTATCTATTTCCTTTTGCTTTGTCTAATCTTTATAATTCCATGTTTGTCAGTGCAAATATTTTCCCATGATGTCAGTGCTATGTTAAAATTCCATGTTTGTGTGGTTCCTTATATTGATACTATGGATGTCCAAGTTTTGACTTATAAAAAGAGATCTAAAGTTTATGTTTATTGTAATTAACTTGTGCTGCAATGGAAAACTAATTCAAATATCATCCATACGTGGTGTAGATATGCTTCCTCATTCCATTTTACTGGTGATTATGTGGATAAAAAAGATGTTTGAATCAAGTGATCAGAAATTATGAGAAGGGTTGTGAGAGTTTGGGCCATGAAGATAACAATATTGGGATTGTGACTGGGAATTGGGGCTGTGGTGCTTTTGGAGGAGATCCGGAGCTTAAGACCATAATTCAGTGGCTTGCTGCTTCTCAGGTAATTTTAACTTGAGTTATAAAAAAAAAAAGGGACAAATAGGCGATCCTTCTGTTTTTCTTTTCCAAGGATGGTTATATATAGCATCTGATGGAATAGAAATAAACCCAAAGTTAAGTATTTGCTTCATATATGTTCATTCTTGTTATCGTCACCCCCTGTATTTTCATAATTAGTTTGGAACCCTGACAAACAGCTTCACCTAATCTTAAAGTTTATAATTCCCATTAATTTGTGTCTATGGGCTGTTCCATTTATGCTGATTCACATGGTTGTGCATCATTGTATCATTTTTGAGGGCACCACAAAAATCAGGATGAAATTATTTAAACTCTTCTTTTGCATATTTTTAAGCAGATTAGTTGTACACCTCTTTCAAATAAAATTTAACATTATCAGGGGAAAAAGGGAGTAGGTGAAATTGCTATATTTTGAAAATGAGAGGGGATTTGAGACAAGGTCTGAGACAAGGTTTAATAGTATTGATTTACTTGAGACAAGGTCTATGTCATCAATACTATCAAACTCTTACAGCTTTACATTACTAGCGTAAAAGTTTAATAGTATTGATTTACTTGAAAAAAAAAAATCAATACTATTAAACTTTTACTGTTAGAGTGTAAAGCTGTAAAGGAACTAAATCAATTAAAATCAATATGCTTTCCATTTCTATATTATTGTGCATTCTCAGCAAATGTTCTGGTCACAAGTTTAGCAGCAAATAGTCATGTCACAGATGTCGTTTCTTGCATAATTCAAGCTTCCTTCAGACTTCTTAGCTACTTGATGTTTAACCTTTTCACTCTATATTTTAAGTAATGAAACAGTTTTGAAAATGTGCATTATATCTTATGAATTTCTGTCTGTTGTCACTGCCAACAATTATATCTACACTTACAAATTGTGATCTTTTGGAACTATGCCATGTGCACAATTCTGCTCTGAGGGCTCAACCAGCATTAGTAGAGAATGATTTATGGAAGCTTTTGGAAAAGATAAACATTCTCCACTTGATGGAAATTATATTCAGGCTTAGCATTTATTTTTTCAACTTTTGATTTGTGCCAGGGCTCTACAAAGGGGAGATGACTATTTCTTCTAATACAATATGTAATAATTATTATTGTATTGTACTTAACTGATGTATGCTGCCTTGCAGCCGGCCATCTGAAGATTGAACCATACCTTGAGTATCATTGCGGAGCGCACAAAACTTTCTATAGAGGATGTGGAACATCTTCTTATGAAGAGCCTTTCAGTAAGTCCCTTGTGTCCTGGAAATAGTAATGAAGAGTAATTAATCTTTAAATTCTGTGAATCTTTATCACCTTCAGAGGCTTTTCTGCTCATGTTTCTTGCCTGCTCAGTTCTTTGTATATTTGCTCTTTAAACCATTTTCAACTGCCTTGCATGGTGTATCTTTGCCTAATTTAATCGGTTTGAAAAAGTACTAATGCCCACCATTAAGATTGGTCAATTTGCACCTTCAAAGAATGAACCATGGTTGATCCCATTCATTTATGGTTGATTGAAGAATATTATTATTATTATTATTATTTTTGCTCGCATGGACACACTTTCAATGCTTAATATACTGTGAGATTTATATTTCAGGTTCATCTGATTGAGGGCATAATTGATCAAGTTGAGGGCACAGTGCATGTATCCTGGGTGCAGCCAAGAGTTTTGGGTGTTCCACAGATCAAATCCTTGCGTGACCGCCATGGACAACTGGTTGGATACAGTGCACACTGCCTTGTTATCCGTTGAGGCTGAAACACCTGATCTTGTTGCATCATGATTCGTGTTTATTGATACTATAGTGGCATGCCTAGAGACATTAGTACTATAGTGGTACTATAGTGAAATGGTGCATCAAAATGGTACTGTAGTGGCAAACACACCTGATCTTGTTGCATCACTTCGGAGTCATTGGTACTATAGTGGCATGCCTAGAGACATGGTGCATCAAAATGAAAAACGGTTGTTTTTAGACTTTAGAGTGATTATTAAACTATTTATTTTGAAATTTTATTGGATACAATTACATGTGATCTCTTCCTGCTTATTAAGTGCATTTCCTATAATGGTTATCATTTAATTTGTTTCACACGTATTGCAATACCTGAATATGCTTACTTTTGTAGTTTCACTTATATTTCAGAAACAGTATCTTCTCCCTCTTGCCTCATCCTTTATGTGATTCGATCACGTGTGCATATTTTCATACTAAGGTTCAGCTGAAAATATTTTCTGAGAAGTATTTTATAGTTTAGGGTTTAGTTGTGTTCTTGGTGTTTATGTGACTTGGAATGAATAAAAAAAACTATGTAAAGAAAAAACAAATAAAACACAGCTGGCGATGTGATTCTTTAGAACAAATAAAACATAGTTGGAATGAATAAAAATACTAAGTTTAACACAATTACTTTGAGTATCTTAATAGTTGAGGTGACAGGACCTAACTTTTTTAGAGAGTTTAATAGACCATGTGATTCTTGGCAATTTTAGTTTGGGCAAAACTTAAATACAATAGCTTAGGTATCATTCCTTAGGTTCTTATTTTAATTACTGTCAAATGTTTAAAATAAACATCTCAGCAAATGCTCTTTAAAATTTTTAACGGTTTTTTTTTTTCCTCAATGGTGAAAGCCATGCCTTATTTCTCCATTGTTTCCCCAATTGGCTTCAATTTTCCTTGTTTTCCTTCATTTTCTTGAGAACCAAACACAATTTCAAACCCCATAAATTGAAAGACAAAGATCACATGCATATATGAATTTTAGAGAGAGAGTCTGTGGATTGATGTTGCTGGTTAGTCGCAAAGTTAAGAGATATTATAAGAGAAACCTGAGAATAGAGGGGCTTGATGCCGTGTGCTTTTTGGATGATTGAAAAAAAAAAAAAAAAAAACAGAACTCGAGTTCAGTGAACTCGAGTTCTCTGTTTAGTACCCGAGTCCCTAGAACTCGAGTTTTCAGGCAGAGAGTCCAGGAAAAAACAGAGTTGTACTCAAGGACTAGGAACTAGAGTACTGTCTACAGTACTCGACGACACCAAACTCGAGTTTTACTCAAATTTTTTTTTTTCATTCCTGCAGAAACACCAAACACTGTACACCAATCCTAAAATGATCTAACACTGTACACCAAAACTCAAAACCAAATCACTTATGTAACACTTTTAAGCTCATTCAAACTTTCAAACAAAACTCAAAACCATCACATTTTTGTATAGTATTCACCACACCATCATAGGTCCAACCTAACAATTTTGCAATTCTTGAAAATCATATAAGAAATATACTTTTAAAACTTCCAAATTCTGGTATAATTTTCATTTTGCTCATTTAAGAGCATTCTCATCAGCTCTTCTATCTCAAATGTCATTTGCGCACATAAAATCTTACTTTTTCTATTTTAACACACCACTTTACAATATCCTATGCATCAGATATTCTATTTTTTCCTTCAACACATTAAAATAATATATTCAACAAATTAAAATAATCTAAAAAAACTTTTACAAATATATATATATATATATATATACACACAAAATGCTCCACCCCCCACACCCACAGATCAACCGCCACAACCCACAACCACCGACTACCCCTACAAAATCAACCACCAGTTAACATATTATGATTAAGTAAAAAATTAAGCATCTATTCGGAAGATAAATCACAACCCAATACCAAGAGCTAGAGGGGGGAAATAATGGAAATAATTAACAACTAATTGAAAGACCATATTAAACATTCATAATATCATAATTTAGAAACAAGTACATTGGATATAGAATACTTCAATTACAAGTGCATTCAATGATAAACAAAATAATAATTGTGCCGATGGTAGTAAGTTTGAATACACCATAACGAGAATCACAATTTACATGTACAATGCCATACCAACATGTTCCAGTATCTACATGCCTGACAAAAATTGAAATATTGTCGTCAGATAGCAAAAGCCAAAACAAAGGTACTAATCTATGCAGCTTGGCTAATTGATACAATCATGGCATTTTATATCAAAGCATCACTTACCTAGTTTGGATCATTACTGCTTGTTGAAGCCCCACGGGAAAGCGGACATCGTCTACGGTTATGCCCATGTTGATGACACAGTCCACAGCTCTGCTTTTGTTGAATTTCCCTTAAGTCAGAATCTGGCCTCTGGCTTCCCGGTTCTCGCCAGATATCATCCATCTCATTCCGTATCCTAGACTTCACAGGTCGACCTTTGCCCCGCAACAGGGCTGGGTCAGGCACATAATTTGGACCGTCCATATCCCTCCACAATGACTCTGACTTTGGCACCACAAATTGATGTGAGTAGGTGCGAATAGCGTTCGCCAAACTATAACATGGGTCAATATATGTAATCGCATCTTGCTCCAACAACTGAAGAACTGTAATTGCATGTGAACAAGGGATCTTTCGATGTTGCCACTTCCACAACCACATGTTCTGGCCATTATGTTTATTTCATGACTATGGTGTCCCCCTCCAGAGCTATAGTTATTGTATGCGGTCTCCACTTGATATGTACCAAGGAAATTATTAAACGCCCTTACAGAGTGTGATTTTGATTTTCTCAGATTCGCATTATAGATGTTTAACACATATGTACTCCACACCTTGCCCTCTGAAAGATCATGAGTAATTTCTTTGTGTCGATCATGGAAATACGCGACAAGTTTGCTCCAAGTGAATTCAACCATCGCAGCAATGGGCAGGCCATGAGCACCGTTGAGTACTCCATTGAAGCACTCCGAGACATTGGTTGTCATAGCCCCATAACGGTATCCACCATCATGTAGTTAGGTCCACATGTCTAGATCCTCTTTCATTAGATATGTGTATGGCATGATGGATGAGTCGGCTTCACTTTCTTGCCACCCGGTTCTTAGTTTCTTCCTAAGGGCCTCGATCTCAGCTTCCTTGATAGGTTGCATGTACAACTCAAATTTAACTTCTTGAGTAGCATACCCCGCTTTCAAGGCCAATGACTTTAAAGTGGCGTCTTGAAAATGTGTGTTGAAGTTGCTAGCAACGTGTCGAAGGCAATATCTATGAATTACTCGTACTCGTCCATCATCATCTTTATGCCAATTTGCAATTCCGTTTTGAATACCCTTATGTCGGTCAGAAATTACACAGATGTCCTTATCTACTATCACATATTCCAATGAATTCCTGAGGCATGTTAAAAACCAGCTCCAACTAGGCCCTGATTTTTTTGTCCACAACAGCAAAGGCGAGAGGCAAAACCTTGTTGTTGGCATCGGTGGCCATTGCAATCAACAACACCCCTCGATATTTACCATACAAATGGGTCCCATCAATACTGATCACTGGCTTACAATGTTTGAATCCTTCAATGCATGGAGCGAAAGCCCAAAATACATAGCTCAATATTGTATCACCGGACACCTCACTGCGTATGGTGTGATACCAAAACCGAGTGCCAATTTCTTGATTTGGGTATGCCAACAATAACTTTCTCAACCTTTGGTAAGACTCTTCCTAATCCCCGAATATCTTTGCAATAGCCTTTTGTTTCGCATCCCATATCTTATAGTAAGAAAGCTTATGTTCATAATACTTCGCTGTAATGAAATCTCTGAGGTGAAAAATTGTTGCCGTGTGATTTTTTTGCAACAATGGAACAAATTCTGCTGCAAGAAAATTACAATCCATCATTCTACCATCAAGGGCCATGCCAAGGGACATACAACTGTGAGGACCCTTATAAGATGTGACCATCCATAGTCCAAGTTCTGGCTTCAGGACTGCCCCAACGTACCATTGGCATGACTCATCCATGCATTTCACAGACAATCTACTTTTGGTCGACCTATCAGTGATAAAGTTTTTGTTACCCTTTGCAGCATAAATTGTTAATGCACGTTTCACCACCTCTTTATTCACAAAAATCAACCCCTTTGCAAAATTCATGTCCGCATTCCAAGAAGAAGCAAATGCTTGCTGAACAACTTTAGGATCAACCATATTTTCCCAAGTATTTGCATAAAATGATGAGGCAGGAGGTTCATAAATGGGGGGCGTATTTGTAACATGTTAAACTGTAGTAGCAGCGTCCGCATCATCTTCATCACATTCAGCCATATCATCAACATGAGGATTGGGAGTAATTTCATGGTCATCAGCACCCCTGTCAAAGTCGTCTCGCTCAATCCTCTCTTCATACTCATCTCTATCGTCAAGATCTTCCCCAAAACAATCTTCGTCTTCAACAACTGGAAGTGTAGAGGATTCACCTCGATGTGTACAAAATTGATCTTCATATCTATTGCTAGGTTCACTCTCAATTGTTGTTGGTGTCTCTTGAAAAGGGGGTGTATAGCCTCCCATTGTGATGCAGTGATTATCTAGGACTGCAACTTGTAGAGATGTAGTTGTTTGTATAATTTCCTCTATGCTGACTTCCACACGTAGCTCTAAAGTGACGTACAACTCAATATTTGCTACTTGTGCCCATTTCTGCATCATGCTAAACATGATCTTCACATGTTTGTCTTCTTTTATTGCCATATATCTGTAATTAATGCATTGATTGAGGACTTTATGTGGACAACGGAAAGTAATATGTATGTCATGCAAAGCAGGGTTCACTTGTAGCTCTTCCATAATTTTTATTTTCAATTCATTCAGGGTCTTTAGCTTACGGCGTATCATCATATAGTAGCACTGGATACCCGGACCTTGAAATGGGACTCCGTCATAAGGGTCGGCATTGCTAAGGGGTCCACCGTAGTATATATTTATATAAATTGTTGTCAACATATATAGATCATCAAGTGCAATTGTATTAGTGACAAATTTATAATTCTCAATAAATATCAATCACAAAACTTTACGTATGAAAAGCCAAGAATACTAACCTCAACCAAATTTGCATGTACAAAAATAGTTATTACCAATTTCATATTCTTTTAAAATTCCAAATCATTCTAGGGGCATGACTTTCAAAACCCATTCAAATTTATGTATGTGAATAAAAATATTATACCAACCAGTTATCTATTGAAACCTCTGTTACAAATCATAAACATATATATTTTGAAATAATTTATGCTAAAAAAACTACAAATACCATCTTCATTATTAAACTCATAATTCATTTCATACCCATGATAAAGACCTAAAAGTACTAAATATTCCTAACAATTGATCTCAATATTTATTAATTTTTTAGCTTTAAAACCTAGCATATTATTAATCACAATATTTACAATAACAAAAAAAAAAAAATAACAAATATTCTCATATGTTGTAATAACAAAATTAATCACAATATTAATTTTTTAAAAAAACTTAGCAAATAATTTAATCACAATATTTACACTAACAAAAAAAAAACATATATTCCCAATATGTTGTAATAACATCAATCACAATATTTAGTACTAAATATTCCCAATAATTAATCATAATATTAATTTAAAAAAATGGCAAATAATCACAATATACAAACAAATAAACTAATCACATTATACTAACAAATAAACTAATCACAATATGTTAACAAATAAATTAATCACATTATACTAACAAATAAATTAATCACTACTAACAAATAAATTAATCACTACTAAAAAAAAAACAAAAAATTTCCTAATATGTTCTAAATTTTTCTTTAATAAAAACCTAGCACATAATTACAATATTGTAAAAACATTACCAATAATCACAATATTTACACTAACCAAAAAAAAAAAAAAAAATCCCAATATGTTGTAATAACATTAATCACAATATTTAGTACTAAATATTTCCAATAATTAACCATAATATTAATTTTAAATGATGGAAAATAATCACAATATACTAACAAATATACTAATCACAACATGCTAACAAATAAGTTAATCACATTATACTAACAAAATTAAAAAAAAATTGTAATATTCTAATTTTTTTCTTTAAAAAAAAAACTTAGCAAACAATAACAATATTGTAAAAATATTACCTTTAAATGAGTGTTGTTAAGGAGATTGTTGTGTGGGATGAGTGTTGTGTGAGAAGGTGGGAAAGTTGTGAGTGAAGAGAAGCTGTGAGAGTAAAAAGAGAAGTGAGAGCTGAAGAGAAGCTGTGAGAGTAAAAAGAGAAGGTGTTTACGGACAAGGAGGAAAAGAGGCCCCAGGTGGGATCCATGTATGAAAATCGAGTTTACTGAACTCGATTTCCAAGCTGACATTGTGTTATCACATCTATCACGTCAGAGGCAGTGCAACGTCAGAGTCACGTGGGAGGGCTTAAAAATCAAGTGCAGTGCACTCGGTTTCTCTTCATGGAAATCAAGTGCACTGGACTCGATTTCCATGAACAGAAACCGAGTGCACTGCACTCGATTTCCAGCCTACGTGGACGACTTGTCCAACTCAGCTAACGCGTAATGGGAAAACCAAGTTCTTAGTACTCAATTTCCGACCCCAAAATCGAGTCCTCTGGACTCGAATTGTTAGAAACCAAATTTGTTTGAAACGTTTGCTTACTAATTATATTGTTGGGCTTTTATAGTTATTTTGGAAAAAAGATCTCTTCTTTTGGTTTACTTCTTTGTTACAATGCAATATATCAGTCTCTTCTCTGTTGGTTTTATTTTTATAGCAGCTTTTTAAATAATATATTCCTTTTTTTAATTCTCCGTGAAGCATTAATGAAGAAATTGACGCTTACAAAAGTAGATATATGTGTTATTTTTGTTATTTCTTTACTTTATTATTTTGTCTTTGTGGGCTTTATTATTTTAGGCCCAAGCCGATTTCACCAGTTTCCTCTTACGATTACAAAAAGCTTCTTTCGGCATTTCTTTTCATTTTTGGAAAAACCTACCAAAATTTTGAATTATTTTATTTTCTTTACTAATGTAGTTTGTCTTTGTGGACTTTTTTTTTTTAATTACGACAATGAGGAGTGAGTGATTCGAACCTGATTCTCTTTCATAGAGGACTAGAGGAGTACATTGGACTCTTGGCTAAACTTTTTTTTTTTTTTTTAACTTCTCCATGTGTTAAGTAGTGATATTTTTAGTTTGTCAGTGGTTAAAGTTTTCATTTGTTGCCCCATGTTAAATTTGCCGTACCTTTTTTTGTTATTAAAAATGAAGAAAAAAAAGTTCATTTTCCAAAGTGAGATGGAAATTTTTTGAAAAACTATCTTATTTTTTAGTGTTTTGTGGTGAGATAAGGATATATTCCGAAAAATTTTGGGAAAACCATCTTTTAAAAATAAGTCATATTTTTAATAGAGTTTTCCATCAATTATAAATAGTTATTCGTTAACTGATTTTTCTCAATGCTATCAACCATAGGAAAACACAAAAAATTCTAGTACATTGAGAAATGCTTTTACCCCTAGATCGAGGGTGTAAAATGGAGTCATCACTTATTTTATTTAAACAAAAAAAAAGAAAAACAGCACATTTTTCTTTTTTCTTTTTTTATAAGAACCAAAACTATATAGGGAAAATCAGTACTTCTCTAGTGCCACTTGGCACATCAATGATAGTTTCCTAGTTTAACCGTTTCGCTTGCTCATGTTTTCTAGTGTTTTTTGAGTTGAAAAATGCATTTGGACGAAATTTTGAGATATTTTCATGATAAGGAATCTTTCAAAATGATAATTATGATTTTTAAAACAATTTTCATTGGCATAATTACTCAAAAATCACAATATTTAATAGTGGTTTGTTTTTATTAGCGTATAAATTTTATTCATTGCACTAAGCCACATATTATAATATGAACTCAGCTAATCACAAATTTCCAACTAATTAATTTTAAATAGTCATTTTTAGTATTAAATAAAAATTAATGATCATTAATCTTATGTAATTAACCTCATGCAAAAATATTTTGACCGTTAAAACTTAATCTTACGATATCTTTCAATCCGATTATTTTATTGAGGCATTAGATACGTGGTTGTGATTGTTGAAACCTCAAGATCTTCCCCATGAAGTGTGATTGATTAATAAGTAGTTAAATTACCTTTGTACCCTTGGATATGTGAAATGATCATATTGTCATTTCCAAGATTGAATTATGGGTGCGAAATGAGTTGTCTACAATATATGGTTTTCCAACAAAACATATAAAGTCATAGTTTGTATATAATGGGACAAAATATACTATATGATATATAATTTATACAACATGGAATATTTAAGTGTTTCATTTGTGTTAATGTTTTAAAAGTTTAGCATAAAAATTTGAAAGGAAATAAAAGGTTAAATTGAATTATATACAACTATATTATAGATTAAAATGAATAATTGATGGCTTTATATTATATTATTTCTTTTACTATATTCCAAATGAATAGCATAGTTATGTTATTTTAAAATAAATTTGTAAGTTATCATTGAAGAACATATAATTTAGGACACTATTAGGTAATTTCATTTATATCCAATTTATAGGCTTTGTATTTCTCTGTAAGAGGGCGGATCAGAATTTTCATCGAATCTCCCTTAGGACCCATGGCTTTGTTTTAAAAAACAAAAAAAAAATGTTTCACTTTTCCTTTTATTTTTTTTTCCCAAACTATAGTCAAGTGTATATTCAATTGAGAATCTAATACAAAGTTTCCTCTAAGAGATTCTATCCTCCAAACTTGGTGGTCTCTTTTAACCTAATAAAGTGCAGAATTTTACATGCCTATTTGTTGCACACTCTGCCGGTAGAGTAAAAGCCTAAGCTGTTACTTGATTCTTCTAGCAGGCGATATTTTTTAAATTAAAAGAAACTAGCCGCGAACTCACATGTTGCGCGTGATAATTATTTTTATGGTAGTTATATTAAATTTTTCTTACAATTTAAACTAATCTAATAATGAGTAATATATTTCATAATTATATTTTTATTTATTATAGGAACAATCACAAATGTAATATAGGAACAATCTAAAACACCAAAAAAACGTAAACTAAAAAAAATTAATAAAACATAACAATGATTAATTGAACCAATATTAGGATAAAATGTTGTTTTTGATAATCTATTAAGGTTATTTTCTTTGTAGAAATTATAATTTCGGCCACCCAAAACATATTATCAAGTAAACAATAATTAGCAAAATCTAAGAATTAAATTTCTATACATGCATTGTTATAAAATAATAATAATTAAAATAAAATTGCAAAAGTTAAAATTTGTCACATATCTGATTATTTTCGTTTGACTAATTTTTACTTTTCTTTAAATGAATGGCATTATGGAGTACATATAATATAACTATTAAGAGTACTTTGTTCACCACAAAGGATTAGAAAATAAACAAAAATTAGTACAGTCTCATAGTTTAACATCTAAATTGAGCACTATAAAAAATCATAATATATAACAAAATAAATACCAAATTATCCAAATCATGCTATGTAATGGAATAATATTATATTTTTATATGTTATATTTAATTCTTTAGAACGCAATAGGATAACATTTAACAATCAAAGAGAATAAAAATAAATAAAATAAAAACAACAACAACAAAAATTTAAAAAACAAAACTAAATAGCATTAACCCAAAATAGAGTTTTAAAGAATATAAAAAAATTATCAACCTAAAGTAGAGACGCAAGAAAAATAAAAAATCCACCAAAAAATTTATAGAGAGAGAGATGGAGAGAGAAAAACCTTTTTTTTTTTTTTTTTTTGTGAGGGAAAGCTATGCATAGAATAAAAGAGATAGTGACAAATTTATAGTAAGAGGGTGTGAATAATAAGAGATAAAAATAAAGGAAGATGAAGGGAAAGAGGAAGAATGATATTAATGTAGAGGGTAGTGGGGAGATGAAAAGGTAAGGGAGGGAGAAAGATTGAAGAAATAGTAGGGAGATAAAATGGTAAGAGAGAGAGAAAGGTTGGAGAAGTGTAAATATTAAAAAAATAAATGTTAAAAACAATTATAAGAAAATTGAAAAAAAAAAAAAAAAACCCTAAATCTTGAAAGGTTTCAACATTTTGTTTTTGTTTTTTTTTTTTTTTCTTCCTTTAATCTAAAAAGGCTTACACAAAACCCTAAAGCTAAACTGAAAAGACTTTGGATTAGGCTTGACTGTGAAACTAAATAAATAAGAGGTGGGTTGGATCAATTATATAGATTTATTATAGGATGATAGTAGAAGTAAATAAATAAATAGTGAGCTAGATTTATTATAGGGTGACAGTGGAAGCAAATAAATAAGTAGTGGGCTACATTTATAGGGCTGAAAATTGTAAAAACTATTTAAAAATTGTAGAACAAATTATATTTAAAAAAAATGACGTGGTAGTTGATGTGGCGCAATGTGAAAGCAGTAGCATTAAACGCTACGCTTTAGTTTTTTTTAATACTAGTCGCAGACCTGCGCATTACGCGAGATAATTTTGATGTCATATTATTTTTTGTTAAGTAAAGAATGAGAATAATAGTTGAGATTGATTAATAATAGTCCCAAACTCATCTCACAATAATGTGATTATATTATAATATATATATATATATATATATAATAAATTCTATGTAAGTAAAGAAGCCTTTATCTTGATTTGTGTGTGTGTGTGTGTGTGTGTGTGTGTGTGTGTGTGTGTGTGTATTGGCGAGGAAACATGTTGCATTTTACTTTCAATTATTATATATGACAAAATATTTTGTAATATGTTATAATAATATGAAATATGTATCAAAACACACCACAATTAAAAAATGGAAAATGTATAATTTTATTAGAACATGAAAATGAATCTTGTTGGTTTCATATGAGAGCTAACATTATTTTGCTTTTTTGGATAAGTCATTGAGCAATTTATCCAAAATTTGTTTCCATTTTATCACATAAGAACTATTAAAAAAAATTATAATAGTTTCTATTTTGATAATCACTAAACTCATGCATGAGAATCAACTATTACAAAAAACTTTTCTTCCCAAAACATATATTGATTTCTATTATTCCTTTCCATACAATTTAAAAAATGTGAAAAACTAAGGAAACTAAATGTGTAGTTGATTGTTTCTCCAAAAAATAAAAATGTGTAGTTGATCTTAGTCAATCAATAAATAGCATAAAAGGGGTAGGGGAAAGCAAACGTATTCACAGTATAATTGTTTATATGTCCATATTTGTTTTAGTATAATAATACTCTTGCTTTCGAAAATATTCATGTAGCAACTGTATCTTGTTTGATCTCCCCCAGTTCTACAACTTTAACCCAACTCCCAGTATATAAACCAATGATCATGAAAAAGAACCTTACAAAATGAAGCCAAACACAATTTCTAAATTTTAGTGATAATTAACAGAGAGATTAAAAGATTTCACAAATATATGTGTGTGTGTGTGGGGGGGGGGGGGGGGGGGGAAGGGAAAAATGTATATACAATACATAAGTATTGAGGAAGGGGAAAGGTTGGGGAAGAGGAAGAGACTTTGTATGTTTTGGTAATTGAAAAATGTATTTATAACTGCTAAGTTGCATGGTTAATGTTATATACACACACACACACACACACACACACACACACACACACACACACACACACACACACACATATATTCTTTTTAGAAAAAAAAAAAAAAAAACTAATCAAATCCAATGTAGTGACATAATAGTAAGCCTGAATAAAGGACTTTTGAACTACCATTTAGGTTTATGAAAAATTTAAGACTTTCCATATTATTTTTTTCCCTAAAATTTTTATCAAAGAAAATAATTTCTTTCATAAATGAGAATTTTATGGATATTTTTTTTTTCAATTAGATAGAATAAATATATACGAAAGCAAAAAAAAAAAAAAAAAAAAAAAATGAGTGTATTTCTAAAAAAGCTAATAGTGAATATTTAAGTACATATTATTTAAGAATTATAATAGTGAAATTTGTAGTACAAAAGAAATGCCTAGTTGATTTCTTGTTGTATTTATCTATTATATTTCTTATGTTATCTATATTATATTTTTGAATATTTAAGGAGTATGATGGATTGAAGTGCAACATATCATAGCCAAATTGAACAATAAGATATAAGATATAAGTTTAAGGTTTTTTTTTTTCTTGAGAATTAGATAAGCTTAATTAAGCTAATTACTAAGGCAATATGATTTAATTCATTATGGACTATACTAAAGCTCTGTTTGGGAACGCGGCACGTTTGCCGCGTTCCCACGTTTCCTACGTTTTTTTTTTTAACTCCCGCATATGTCACTGTTCATTGGCCATGAACAGTGATTCTAGGCCAATGAACAGTGACTTTTACTGTATCAAACAGTAAAAAAAAATACTAAAATATTTTTTTTTTCAGTTTTCAGTTTTCAGTCTTCAGTTTTCAGCAAAATAAGCGGTATCCAAATGCATACTAAATCATTATATATATATATATATATATATATATATTTGGTTAGCATTATTTGAATTAAGTTGCAGGATTTCCTAAGAATGAGATCACATCAAGGAATATGCTTCAATTGAGATAATTTTTTAATTTAAAAGTAATGGACATTAGCATTACCATGGAAACATAAAGAAATATTACATGCATGTCCACAATCATAAAATGGATGCAATAGTTATAAATCATAATAATTCTTTTTTTTTTTTTTTTTTGAGAAGATAAATGGTACCCAAATACAAAGAAAAAGAGGAACACCTTACGGTCAATACCTATCAATCATAATATTTTGTTTTTTCTTCCAAGGTGTCCTAAGAAGTTATAAATTAGCATCGATTTAGATGAGATTAAAAGAAAATTAGCAAGGATTTATGCAATATTTAATTTTAAAAATTACAAAGCTCTTCAGAAAATAAAATGAACAAATGAGAGGAAAATGATCATGTACTAAATCAATAAAACATATTCCAATTATTTAAACACAAACAATTTTAATGGGTAAAAAGCAATTATGTAAAAAAAAAATTTGTAAATATGAATACAAAAAAATAGAATATCAATTGAAAAAAAAAGAAAAAAGAAAAAAAGAAACATGGTATTTACAACCCTGGAAAAGAAAATCCAATACAAACCATTACATTGTAATTTTTCAAAAATTAATGAAAATAACCATATTAAACTAAGTTGTTAGGTTTTGAGTTTGTAATGTTGGCAAACCATGACAAAAACTAAGTCTTATTAGTTTATAATGGTCTACGTTGAAGCCCAAGGCAAAAAACTCAAGTTCGGGATGAAGAAAAATAAGTTACAATCTAATCCGTTCGATTGGTACTCGATTGGTGCTCGATCGATCGAAATTCGTGAATCAACAAAACCAGCAAACGTAAAAAGGTCATAACTTATTCGTTTGAAGCCCAAATCGCGAGCCGTTTTTTCCAGTATTTAAAGGGCATTATAAGCTAACCCTAGGTAGGGTTTTTAAAGTTTTTTAGAGAGATTAGAGGGCATCTTGTGCCTCTTTTGTAGATCTAGGGTTTTGTACCCAAAAGCTCCCTAAAGTCTTCCATCGGTGTTATTCCTTGAAGAATCTCAAGATCCGGTGTTGTAGAAGTTGTTGCATATAAGATCAACATTTAAGGAGATCTAGGGTTTTGTACCCAAAAGCTCTCTAAAGTCTTCCATCGGTGTTATTCCTTGAAGAATCTCAAGATCCGGTATTGTAGAAGTTGTTGCATACAAGATCAACATTTAAGGAGATCCAAAACCTTTGAGTGGAGTCTCAAAGTCACAAGCAGGTGAGCTTGTGTTGTTGCAAAGGCCAAGGAAAGAAGGAGTCCGTGGTCTCGGAGCTGTCACGTGGTTGTGGTAGTAAGTTTCCTACAAGCAGGTAGCAATAGGATGTTAGTGGTCTAAATCGCTATTGTGTAAACTTCAATTCTTTCTAGTGGATTTGCTGTTTTACCTTGAGGATAGCTAGGTTAAATCCTCCCCAGCTTTTTTACCAGTTTGATTTTCCTGGGTCATCATATCATTGTGTTCTTTATATTTCTGCTACTTTGCATGATATGATTGTTATTGTTTTAACCTAGATCTGAATAATAAACCTAAGTATTTACTTGGTTAATTAATTAGGTTAAACAATCTAGTTTACAGGGGTCTAAATTCTAACAAGTGGTATCAGAGCGGGTAGCTCTTTTGTTTTAGATCTTTTGATCTAAGAGCTGGTCCTTGATCCCTATTATCATGGATAATTTGAAGTGTCTTTCTGCTCATGTTTGTGATGATTTGAATAAGAATGACACTGTTGTTTCTGTTGATCTTTTTGATGCCTGTGAAACTCTTTGCAAGGAATTATTGAAAACTATGAGAATTGCTAAGAAATTCAAGGAAGAGTTAAAATTGGCTAATCTTGAAAAAGAGGAATTGATTGTTAGATTAGATGAATCTAATAAAAAGAATGAATTTTTGAGAAATCAAATTTCCTCTCAAGATGAGAAGATGAAAAGTTTGGAACAAGAGTTAGTTGAATCTAAAGATAAAATTGAAAATTTGACTAGAACCAAGCTTGCTGATGATAACAGAAGTGTTTCTGTTTCTCTTAAGCCTAAAACTGAGAAAGTTTATATCCCTCCTTTCAAGAGGAATAATAAAGAAAAGACTTATTTTGTTAGGTTAGACAAAGGTAAAAGTTCTGCTGTAGACGCTGAAGTTTCTACACCTAGGTCTAAACCTACTGTTAGAGAGCATAATAAATCTGTTTTTGTGCCTACTTGTCACCTTTGTGGTGTTGTTGGTCATATTAGACCAAATTGTTCTTTGTTGAGGCAAAAACCAAAATCTGAGACTAGATTTGCTGTTAGGAATACTGATGTTCCTAAGTTTGTTCCTGTTTGTCACTTTTGTGATGTCTCTGGTCACATTCGTCCTAATTGTCATAAATTGAAATTTAAGCATTCTGTATTTCAATCTAAGACATGTGATGATATTTCTCCTGCCATAAGTCCATGTAAATTGTTTCAAATTCTTTTGAAAAATTTAAACTTGTTGGCTTGTGAAAGGAAATTGCAGAATTTTAGTCTTTCTCAGAAGATTGGTGTAATCCCCCAAATACACTCTGCTTCACATGGATTTTCACCTACAAAGCTGAAGACTCGTGCTATATGGGTGAGAAAAGATTCTCTAAGGTGAGTGTTGCTGACTTGTCCCTAATTTAATTCTTTCAATTATTTGTGGACATGTTTTGTTTTTGTTTTTGGTTGTTTTTATTTTAAAAAAAAATCCAAAAACATTGAAAATTTTCAAAAAGACAAAAATATTTTATTTTGTGTCTAGTTTTATTTTTCTTGAGGATTACATGAATTATGATATCTCTCTCTTGATTTAGAACATGCTTGATATTTTGGAGAAACATAAAAAGTATGTGTTATATAAGTGCTAAGTTATTTATGATTTTGTATGAGTATGTACTAGTTTGTACATGTACTCAAGGGTTAATTAAAAAATTGATATTTCTTGTTTGTGTACCCTCTATAGCTTGGTTAAGTACTGTCATGCATTGCATTTGCATTTTTAATCATTTAGGATAATGTGTGCTTTTAGTTTTGGTCATAAATTTTTTTAAACCAAAAATATTTTTATGTGTTTTGTATTATATATCTTGGATTTATAATTAAGGTTGGCCATTTTATCTTTACATAACATGTTTATATACTTTGTTTAGCTTGGATGAGCTTATTTTATTGCACTTTACTAGTTTGAGCTTTGTAGTGCATGTTGTGTGGGAAGATGTTTATAGTTTTTGATCACTTTGTCTTGATCTTGAAGTCACATGCCTTTGTCTGTCAGACTTGAACTTAATGAGAAAGGCATAAATAACCATCTCACCACTGTTTACTAGCCAATCATGAACACTTTAGTACATATCGTAAGATTTTGTGCTCGAGAAAGTGTAGCACATGCACAAAAAGAACATAAGATGTAGCCTCGGTTTAAATGCTAAAATTGGTGTGTACATTATTGGGCTATAATGAATTCAAATTAATTAAAATTGGTGTGTACATTATGTGGCCAATGAAGAAACTTACATGATTGCAAGCTTTTAATCTAGGAGATATGAGAGTTATATGATGTAACTCTTTAGGTGATAGTCTCTTTCAAATTCTATGTGATGAATTTTGTAGACTTTGTGTTTGATTTCTATTCACAAATCACCTCACATGTATCTCAAGCTTTTGCTAGTTGCACACACTACACATGTTACTCTTTGCTAAACTTTGTACATGTTATTGTGTGTGATTTTGTTGTGGCCATCCAAGATTAAAAATTCCTTGATTTTGATGCAAAATTTGAGCTTTGAGGACAAATTGGTTGATAAACTTGTTTTTGAGAGATCTGGGTTGTATTCATATGTTTTTGAAAAACTTTCAGTCTCATACTCATGCATTTCATTCATGAATCACTATGCTTTGTAGAGTTACTGCATTAAATTGTTCTGTTTTTCTTAAATTGTTCTGTTTTTCAAAAATTTGAGTTTTCCATAATTTCAACCGATCGAAGCTGTTTTTCGACCGATCGAAATTGCGATTAAAATTTTTGTTTTGAATCTACTTGGTTCGATTGGTATTCAATAGATTCTCGATCGATCGAAACTGAAAAATTTTCAGTTTTTAGAGTTTTGACCAAAATTTTTTTCATGCATCATTTATGGTTAGGATTCACATGAGTTGCATTGTTTTTCTGTATCCATCTTGCAGTTTTGCAGTCATATCTCTCATTGTTTTCCCACATAACATGCATACACTTTACTAAATTGGGTACTCAACTTGAATTAAAAATTGATTGATTAATTTTTGAGTCCTTTGTACATTTTAGTATATGCTATTTTTCTTGATGTGTGAATTGCAGAAAATATTTTTCTTAAGAGATATGATGGATAATAATGTGTAAATATTTTCTCTACTCATGCAACTGTTTATGGGTTACATAGTGTCAAGTTTGCATTTATTGAAAGAGAATATTTTTCTTCATGTGTATCCTCAACTTTTTTTTTTTTTGGGTTTATGTGTTTTTTATTTATCCCCACCTCCTAAATTTTCCCCAAAACTGTTTTTCCCAAAACTTGTTTTTTTTTTTTTTTTTTTTTTCCTATTTTTATAGGGGGAGAAGCTTGTTTTTAACCTTTGTTGTACATAGGGGGAGTTGTTGCTCTTCATAGGGGGAGTTCTCTCTATTTTCTATAGAGCTAAACTGTTTTATGTTCCCTTGGTTCTCTTTTTTCTCTCATGTTTACTGTCACTTTACTCTTTGTTTAAGTTGTATTTGTCAATACGTGACAAAAAGGGGGAGAAATAGATGAAATGTGGGAATCTTGTTTGTGTTGTTTAGGGGGAAATAAAATTGTTTTTGAAAGAGGGAGAATATAAAAACTTTTTGATGTATCTAACTTAGGAGGAGAGTTAGAATTTATTTTTGTTTTTATATTCTGTTTCATATTATTGTTTATATGTCTTTCTTTTCACACATGCGGTGATGTGTTTGTTGAGTGTTTCAGGAAAGACAGGTACATTTTGATCAAGACCTTCTACCTCTTCTTGCAACTTCTAGGTTAAGAGTCTTAGATTGGGATTTGTGATGTATTTGGGCATTACGTTGTATGTGTGTTTTGTCACGGATTGCCAAAGGGGGAGATTAGTAGGTTTTGAGTTTGTAATGTTGGCAAACCATGACAAAAACTAAGTCTTATTAGTTTATAATGGTCTACATTGAAGCCCAAGGCAAAAAAACTCAAGTTCGGGATGAAGAAAAATAAGTTACAATCTATTCCGTTCGATTGGTACTCGATTGGTGCTCAATCGATCGAAATTCGCGAATCAGCAAAACCAGCAAACGTAAAAAGGCCATAACTTATTCGTTTGAAGCCCAAATCGCGAGCCGTTTTTTCCAGTATTTAAAGGACATTATAAGCTAACCTTAGGTAGGGTTTTTAGAGTTTTTTAGAGAGATTAGAGTACATCTTGTGATTCTTTTGTAGATCTAGGTTTTTGTACCCAAAAGCTTTCTAATGTCTTCCACCGGTGTTATTCCTTGAAGAATCTCAAGATCTGGTGTTGTAGAAGTTGTTGCATACAAGATCAACATTTAAGGAGATCCAAAACCTTTGAGTGGAGTCTCAAAGTCACAAGCAGGTGAGCTTGTGTTGTTGCAAAGGCCAAGGAAAGAAGGAGTCCGTAGTCTCGGAGCTGTCACGTAGTCGTGGTAGTAAGTTTCCTACAAGCAGGTAGCAATAGGATGTTAGTGGTATAAATCGCTATTGTGTAAATTTCAATTCTTTCTAGTGGATTTGCTGTTTTACCTTGAGGATAGCTAGGTTAAATCCTCCCTAGGTTTTTTACCAGTTTGGTTTTCCTGGGTCATCATATCATTGTGTTCTTTATATTTTCGCTGCTTTGCATGATATGATTGTTATTGTTTTAACCTAGATCTGAATAATAAACCTAAGTATTCACTTGGTTAATTAATTAGGTTAAACAATCTAGTTTACAGGGGTCTAAATTCTAACATAAGTTATAATCCCAAATACAAAGAAAAAGAGGAATAACATATGGTCCATGCCTATCAATCATAATATTTTGTTTTCTATTCCTAGTTATCCTGAGTAGTTAAAAATTAGCATAGATTTAGATGAAATTAAAAGAAAAGTAGCAAGAATTTATGTAGTATTTAGTTTAAAAATTACAAAGCCATTCAGAAAATAAAATAAACAAATGGAAGGCAAATGATCATGTACTAAATCAATAAAATGCATTCCAATTGTTTAGACACTAACAATTTTAATGGGTAAAACATAATAATATAAAGAAAAATTATAAACATGAATATAAAGAGATAGACTATCAATTGAAAATTGGAAAAAAGAAAAAAAAAAAAAAAAAAAGAAACATGGTATTGACAACCCTAGAAAAGAAAATCCAAAACAAATCATAAAAAAATGCGGCAAAAAAGCAAAAAAGTTCAAGGGAAGAAAAAAAAAAAAAAACTGACCTAAAATGGACCATCTAATTCTAGTTGTAATTTGGTGATTGATGGAGTGGAAAGAAAGCAATTTAAAACCTATATATATAAAAATTAAATCAGTGGGCTTTAAATCCAAAAGGAAGCAATTGAATGTTTTGATGGGGGAAGGAAGTTGTTTTTTTTATTTATTTATAAGGAGATGATAAGTCTAAGAGAGAGAATAATTGATTGCTAAATTTAAGGGAATTTGGATTCAGTGGGAAAGTCATTAATAGTATAAATATTAGCCGTTTGTTTGATGGGAAGATGATGAGTTGAGAGAGAGAGAATGGGATTGATTAAATAGAATATATGAAATGGAAACCCAAAAAAAAAAATAATAATAATAAAATAAAAATTTTGTGACGTGGAGATGATGTAGCTCAACTGGAGCGTAACAACAATAAATGCTACGCTTCAGCTTTTAGATATATATAGATATAGATATAGATTATAGATTAGGAATACGAAACTATGTACTTGTTCTTATCATTTTCCTGGGGGAAGAAGTATTGAATGTACTGCAAGAAAGTCAGTATCTTGTAAAATTATTATTAATAGTAAACTGTCCTTTATGTTGAATGCTTATTATAAATTGAATCTAGCATTCTCATTAGATATTTTATTGAGAATATAAGTGGGGTCAGCAGCTTATATATTTAAGCGTATAAACCTCCATTGAATTTCTTTGGTACTCTATTTTGAATTAACACCTTGTTTCATTCTTTATAGGTAAAAAACATTCCGCAGTCCTTCCAATCAGTTCACCAGTATTTTGGTTCATATGTTTACCCTTTATTGGAAGAAACTCATGCACAAGTCTATTCAAGTATGGAGATTATATCAACAGCACCTTTCGCTGAAGTAATTGCATTTTATGAATCTAAGCCATACATGCACAGTGTGATGGCAGCTGGGATGAGAAATTGGCCACAAGTATTACTTCAAAACTGAATGAATCCCAAAACAACGCTATTCTTGCTTGTCTACGTAAGATGCATTGCAACCACAAGTTGTCTGTGGAACTTATATGGGGTCCGCCTGGTACTGGCAAAACATAAACCATTGGCACCCTGCTTTTCACCCTTCTAAGAATGGGATATAGGACTCTTTGCGTTAAAGAAGTGGCCTCTCCTGTCCTAAAGCTGGTGAAAGAATCCTTCGAAACCAACATTGGAACTGATGCTTTGTTTTGCTCATTTGGAGATATTCTCTTATTTGGGAATAAGAAGCGTCTCAAGGTTGGTTCGGACATGGAAATTATTTGTTTAGATTATCGGGTCAAAAGGCTTACAGAGTGCTTGGGGCCTCTGACTGGTTGGAGGCATTGTTTGACTTCAATGATTGATCTTCTTGAAGATTGTGTTTCTCAATTTCATATCTTCTTGGACAATGAACTGATCAAAGAGAGAGAACAAAACAGTGAAGAAGAAATTAAAGAGATAGAAAGTGAGGATGAAACTGATGGTGATGAGGGGAAGTGCAACTCATTTCTTGATTTTCTGAGAGAAAGATTTGTTGCTACTTCATCACCACTTAAAAATTGTCTTCTAGTCTTTTGTACACATTTACCCAAGAAATACATTCTCGAGCACAATTTCCAAAACATTTTTTCTCTTATTGACCTACTTGAGTCTTTTGAAACCTTGTTGTTTCAAGACAAAGTGGAATCTGAAGCACTGGAGGAGCTTTTTTCACATTCAGAAGTAGGTCAAGAATCTCAAGATATTTCTGAGCCATTTATGGATATACCATCCCTGCTGTATGTAAGGAGAAAAGAAAGCCTTTTCCTTTAAAAAAAACTTCAGGGTTCATTTAATGAACTTGATCTTCCGAGCTCTATGAACTAATGGTCAATAATGGATTTTTGTTTCAAAGTAGCTTCCTTAATTTTTTACACTGCTTCAAGTTCTTATATGCTGCACTCGGTGGAAGAGAACCCACTGAACATTCTGGTTATTGATGAAGTTGCACAATTAAAGGAGTGTGAGTCGACCAATCCCCTGCAACTTCCAGGATTAAGGCATGCTATTCTTGTTGGCAATGAGCGCCAGTTACCAGCAATGATTACAAGCAGAGTTTGTAAATCCTATTTGGTTTTTTTGACACATTCATACCTTTGTTTACAGGTGAATTGGTTTTCTTTTTTTCTTTTTTTTTTTAAATGATCTTTCAGAATCTTTTAATTTTCTTTTGTAGATTTCTGAGGAAGTTGGTTTTGGGAGAAGTTTATTTGAGAGGTTAAGCTCATTGGGTTGCACAAAGCATCTTCTCAGTATACAGCACCGAATGCATCCATCTATAAGTTTTTTCCCAAACGCAAATTTTTATGACAACCAGATTTTAGATGTTCCAAATGTTAAAAGAAAAAGCTATGAAAAACAGTATCTTCCGGGGCCAATGTTTGGTCCCTATTCTTTCATTAGTGTAATAGATGGTAGGGAAGAGAAGGATGATTCTGAGCGTAGTTGGAGAAACATGGTTGAGGTTTCTATTGTGATGAAAATACTGCAGAAATTATACAAAGGTAACTCCTCTTTAAGTCTCATATTTTATGCCAACCTCGAGATTGTCTTTAATTTGAAGAATAAGTTCAATCAGGCTTTATATTGCTAATGGGCTTATTTTCACAATTGTTGTTGTCTTTGCTGATGGGTTTTTTGTTCAATTGCACTTCATTCTTTCTACTCTATGATCTTATTCTTGACTTTTTGCCACATCTAAGCCATTCTTTTGATGCCAGTATAAACTGATTTGATTGATCTCTAATTCCCTAGAAAATACAAACAGGAGGAAGTTGATGAGTTTTTTCAAATGGACCTTTTTATTCTGTAAGATATGATACAATTGCAAAGGTAGGAAACTCTATTGAGGCTTATAATATATGTGTCTTGTTGCTTGTCAAGCAAGATACATTTTGATCCTCGTAGATCATGTACATTTTACCCAAGAGTAAGTTAATTCAACATATGTTAGGACTGGAACATAATGGAGTCTCAAGGAATTTGAAAGTCAGCATATTAAATCTTTTAAAAGACTGTAAAGTACACATTTTTGTCATTTAGAATAGTCATATGTCTGTTTCTGTTACTTGTATGTCTTTACCTCAATCTGTTATGATGGAATCACCTCTGTTAGAGAAACAAGTTCTTAAACTTTGTTTTATTTATTTTTATACTGATTTATTCTTTCCCTCTTTTGGCTTTTGCTTTTAATTTAGCATGGGTGGCACCGGCTCCAAACAGAATTACTGCATTGGTGTAATATCTCCTTATGCTGCTCAAGTAGTAGCAATTCAAGAAAGACTTGGACGAAAGTTTGATGCTCTTGATCGGTTTTCAGTAAAGGTCAAGTTAGTAGATGGGTTCCAGGGTGGGGAAAATGACCTAATTATAATATTGACAGTAAGATCTAATACTCATGCATCGATTGGGTTCACATCGAATCTACAGAGAACTAATGTTGCTCTCACAAGGGCTAGGTAATATTTTATGTAAGTTCTTTTGAGAAGTTTGTCCTTGCTTCCCTTTTAACAATTATTGTAAATAACAATTGGCCTTGTAATGCCTTTCAGGCACTGTCTATGGATATTGGGAAATGACAAAACACTAGTGAATACTGGATCTGTTTGGGAAACCTTGGTCCTTGATGCTAAGAATCGTCAATGTTTCTTTTACGCTGATGAGGACAAGGATTTGGCTAAAGCAATATTAGACGTGAAGAAAGAATTTGAACAGTTTGATGATTTGCTTAATCGTGATAGCATACTTTTTAAAAGTGCTAGGTGGAAGAAAAAGTGTCTTGTCCAAGTCAGACAACTGGATGATTTACTTGCTCGGGCAATGCAGGTTGCTAGCAGTCTAGAGGAGTGGAAGTCCCGGGGCATTAAGGTTACTATTGATTGTGACCCTATCTCAATCTGAAGGATCTACTGCTATCTTCTCTCTCTCACTCTCTCTCTCTCTCTCTCTCTCTCTCTTCTTTGGCAAAACCATTACTGTGGATGTCCAATTCTTGTATCTGTTTTTTTTTTTTTTTTTTTTTTTTTTTTGCAGTTGTATTTAGAGCATAAGTTTGAATTTGCAACCATGTGCTTTGAAAGAGCTGGTGATATTTATTGGCAAAGAAGGTCCAAGGCTGCTGGCCTTAGAGAAAATGCTGACCATATGCGTGGTTCAAATCCTGAAAAGGCAAATGTTATGCTTAGGCAAGCTGCTGAAATTTTTGAAACTATAGGCAAAGCTGATTCTGCTGTACAATGTTTTTCTGATTTGGGGGAGTATGAAAGAGCAGGTATGCATTGGATTCTCTGACTTTGGTCTAATACAACCTAGCATTTTTTATGTACATTTTGTTATTGTTCTAGTGTCGCAACTACATCATTACTATGGAAAAAACATCATCTAGAAATTTAATGTTTGAAAATTGAAAGTTAATATTTTGAGTTTTAAAGTAATAAAAGTTGGAGAAGGTAATTCTACATTAGAGAATGGTGTTTTCCCTGGTTTTTTAATTATTTTTATTTTTTATTGTTTAGAGGGAGAGGGTTTATTTTCTAGTGCAATGTTTAAGTCTCATCTTGCAATGTGCAAGTGCAAGTGCATAGTCAAGGTTTGAGAGCAGACACATTATAAAAAATTTGATAGGTAGGACATTGTTCAAGTTATCCTTCTCTAAATCTCACTTAAATGTGACCAACATTGGAATGACCCCTTCTTGAATAAGTTGAGGAAAATAAGAGGGGAAAGGTACTCTACATTGACGTAATCAATAAGAAGTTCCTGTAAGAGAATACTTAAAAGACCAAAACTATTTGAAGCTTTGTTTGAAACCAAAACTGTTAAGTCCACATGACGAGGTTGGCAAAATATGATCAAATGTAATCAATTTTTAAGAGTCAGAATGAGTATTTTGTGTGTTTGAAGTCCATTTCAAATCCAAGACAAGACCAAGATTGAAGAAGTTTACAAGTTTATGGAATCTTGACATATGCTTGATCAAGAATCACTAATCTCAGTCTATTGAGATTTGTGCAGAATAGATTCCAATTATGTTTCAATCAGCCCTCATGAAGCTAGGGTATCATGGTTTTCAATCAAGGTTAAAAAAAAAAAAAAATGCAATTCTAGGGCCTGCTTTTCAAGACTTTTGGAGAGCTATGTGGTGTAAACAAACTATAGGAGATTTCCAAGTTCTCTCAAAGAATCAACCGTGGATCATTGTTCATGTTTTCAAAGATTTGGTGATCAAGATGAAGTTGCTGAATTCAGTTAATAAAGAGTTATTGGAGTGAACTCTTCAAGTGGATACTTGAAGTTGTGAGCAGGCATTCACATTCAATAGAGTTTGCTTGTATTAGATTCTATGGATTCGAAGCTGTGTATGGTCACGTTAGTAAGTACTACTGGAGATAGCAACATGGAATAGGGTAGGGGTGTCCACTTACTTGCTGGACCTGGCCCAATCGGTGAAACCGATCAGAATTGACCCACCTGCAATCGACCCCAAAAACCGACTCCAGCAGTTCTCTCCTCTATAACTCACCTCAACCAACCCGACCATGAAACTTATCAAAATCTGGCGACCTAAGTTTTTCTGGCGAGTTTTTGGTCAAAATACTTTAGATCCTATGAGATTTATGCCAGATTTGGGGAGATCTCACCAATCTAGTGAGATTTCATCCAGATCTTGTGGAAATCTCATCGGATCTAGCGAGATATCACCAAATCCGATGAGATCTTCGCTGGATCTGGCGAGATTTTTCCTGAATTTCACTATTTTGGCTGGCTTTTTCCGCCGTTAATGGTTTCGACGGAATCGATCGCTATTTGACGTGAATCCAACTGCTCCGATCTAACTCCCTCGCCAGTCGGCGATGGGTCTAAACTTCCTGCACCTGATTTGGTCTAGTTGGTTGCAGGTTAGGCACAAACCTGACCCATAAACACCCCTAGAATAGGGTTATTCTATTTGTAAAATCTTCAATTCTACATAATGGATGTGTCTACGTCAAGTTCAAATCCTACACTTTGTTGAAAAAGATTAGGAGCAATCTATATAAATACTTTTACATAATTTGTCAAAGTTAACATAGGCATTGGGTTTAATTAAATCTTTGTAGCTTTGTTAAAGTATTTAGTTGTAATGGCCTGTTCCTTCGAAGTTGTGATTGCTTAGGAAATCTTAGTGTGGTTTCCTAGGGTTTTGGTAGTCCTACAATTTTACACATCATTTTTTTTATTAATTTATTTATTATGTCAAAAGAAGAGTTTTAAACCGACTGCTAATCAATAAACTGAAGAGTTTTAAATCGACTGCTAATCAGTAAACTGAAGAGTTTTAAACCAACTACTACTCAGCAACATCACCAAACCGACCTACTACTATATATATACAGCACCACACCAAAACCCTCTATTCGATTTACCCTCTCTCTACCATTTCTACTCTTTTGTTTTTACAAACTCTTCGTACTCAGGCCTCAAGGTATCTTTTAATTGTATTTGTGTATCTTTTTTTGTATTTTTACTTCTATTGCCCGTGTGTTTTTGTAATATTTTATTAAGAACCAAACTTCTAGACACCATTTTTGATACTAGAGTTTTTATAGATGGAGTAAATGCTAAAAGAAAGCTAGAGGTAATGGTGCCACCAGAATATCTTGATTTTTTTATTCTCATTTTTGACATCTTAGTTTTGTTGGAGGAATACTTTGTGCCATTGAATGTTATTTTTGTATCCCTTAATTTGCTTTTTTCCCCCAAAAAGAGCCTCAGTGGAACTTGAACGAAATTTCTCTTGAAACTAGTTTGGACTTTGGAGACTAGAGAGAATCCCTTCAAACTCCTCATATATCTTTATATTGAGTGTAAATTTTGAAAATATAACCATTGGATTAAATGTTCTAATTAAACGCTTGTAAATTTTCAAAAAGATCAAAGATCAATTGCTATGTTATCAAACAAATGTTAAAATTTCAAGTTTTTGTAACCTAAAATTGTATATAAAAAATAAGTTTATTGATTGAATAGTAAATAATATCTAATTTGAACGAAATTTGATATGTGTGTTAAGAACATAAAGAACATGGTTTTCAACAATTAGATTTTCAAAATTCACACCCAAAATTTTCAACCGTTGGAGAGAAGCTTTGTTTGTAGAACTTAGAAAATTTTCTTTTGTAATCAAGTTATTGTTTTTGTTGTTCCATGTTTTATAAAAGTTTAAACATGGTAGAAACATAAGTAGTGTGTCTTTATTTCATCCTATAAAAAAGACACCATATGGTTATTTTTTTACAATATATATATATATATATATATATCTTTGTTTTAGTATTATAAATATTGAATAGTGAAAATATTTAACCATCGTTAACTATCCGGTGCATCATACAGGTTAACAACTAGTTTGTTCTTAAAATTTGATCCAAATTTCATTTTTGTACCACAACTGTAGATAGTTGCAATGTCATCCCTGAAAATATATTAGGTACAAAGTATGTCCCATATATTAACCGTTAATTTTAACTTCTTATTATTGCAGGAAGGCTTTATTTAAAAAAGTGTGGGGAGTCTGAACTTCAAAGAGTTGGGGAATGCTTTTGTCTAACAGGATGCTATGAACTGGCAGCTGAGGTGTATGCTAAAGGAAACTTTTTCTCAGAATGTTTGAAAGTTTGCGCCAAAGGAAAATTATTCAATATGGGTTTCAAGTACATTCAGTATTGGAAAAACAATGCAACTAAGGATTTTGGTGAGGCTAGAAAAGGAAAAGAAATTGACAAGATTGAACATGAGTTTCTAGAGAGTGCTGCTCATCATCATC